>PPKA02000021.1:0-157422 GCA_003707595.2 Zygosaccharomyces bisporus
AGGATTACATGTGTGTAGTTCGACGGCAAGCCATAATTCTATTGTTGTGTTAAATACAGTGGTATTTTACGCGTTGTTAATTTTATGTATTCGCGTCATGTATTCGTTTGGATTCGTGTAAAAGCACCTAATTCTTCAGTGTATTCGTCACTTCCTACGCTGTATTCTCATCATGTATTCGTATTCGTCCCCAGTGCTGTGAAGGGTCCATCCATTTATATGGGATGCATTGAAACAGCGAAACTGTTAAAGGCGTTTGGTGATGTCTGGTTTGTAGACAACACAATGTCGACATCAAAGAGCTTTCGTGCCTGTCAGAGAATGGAAGAGTGCCAAAAAGAAATGCCCAGCTACTTGCAAGCAGACGAACCACTTCCAGCTCTTTCTATTTATCTAAACAAGTACCCGTGGTTGTCCTTTGTAAGGTTTTATTTGAAATGGCAGCGACAGTGGCTGCAAATTTACGTCCTCAAGCAATTGCTGCAATCAGAGTCTGCTAGGTCAACAGAACCAATGGCAGAATTGGACAAATGCAAATTAATGTTCTCTAATGTTGCTCGAAACGCAATCATGAGTGTTGCCAATTACATCAACAATCACCATATGACGCCATTTTTTGCGTGGTACTGCACTTTATTTCTTTTCAACGCAGCTTTGGTTCCTGCAGGAGATCTTTATGTGGGCCGACCCAACCGGCAGGAGTCTCAGGAACAGGTGTATACTGCAATGAGGCTGCTCAGCCATTTGAAGCGCTACAATTTGGCCGCTTGCGAAAGATGCATTTATGCATTGGATCATCTGTGCTGCACATATTTGTCCGAATCAATTCCGCAGGCTCGTGCTGCTGAATCGAAATCGCCCTGCTCACCCAACATACCACCTTCAGCCCCTAGGGGGCTATCTCCTTCTGTCACTTCTGCTGCGAGCTTTTCAGACCTGGAGAAGTTGTTCTCCAATAAATCTCCAGTGCTCAACCTAAGATTCCCACCTCAATCAGGTCAATTATCACAAATACCTGCGCAGATACCTCAAGCATCACCTGTATTAGCACAGGCGTCTTGGACACCGTCAACATCGTATGCGCAGTCGCAGTCGCAAATTATACCAGCAACGCCGACAGTTCTTCAGGGAAATTCCGACCACCCAATGAGTTCCGCAGGTGGGCCGCTGGCGGTCAACTATGCGGCTGACAACGATGGGCCACCATGGGTAGAGCAAACTACTCTTAACGCAGTTGGTCTCACACCTTCCATGTTTAACACTACGACAATGGATGACGTCTACAATTTCCTGTTCGACGAGGAGGACCACACACCACCCAATGGCACATCTCAAGGCAAATAGATTTCTGGACGGGAAATCTTGCATCCTAAGAGTCTTTTAGGCTACTTTATTCTATACTACTATACTTGATGACCATAGCAATCGCACGTGACCATATCAACTTAAGGGCATTTATAATGTCGTCAAAGCAGACCCCGAGATTTAAAAACACCCGTCTTTCACATCACTAAAAAAGGGTTTTAATCACTACACTACAAGTTCGCAAGTTCAAATAAGTACATTTGACTGCATATTTAAGCTAACTCCTCCATGGCACCGAATACTTGGAGGCAGTGGGCAAAGCTCACCAAAAAGCAGTTGCGACAGCTGCAAAAGGTTATTGATGTCGAGCTGGGCAGCATTCTTGAACGTCACTTGCCTCGTCAGAGTAGCAGGTTAGCTAGGGTTCCAGTTCCTGTGAGACATTCACCACCTAAGTTCCGTGCTAGTACCATAAGCAGCCGGAGTTATCACCATAGTGCGAAGTTGGCCCAAGGGGGTGCAAGGCAGTTTGTCAAATCACGGTTTAGCCAGGGCTCCACTTTTGTGAATGCTAATAGCAGAGTTACTATGTTTTCCTCAAGCTCTAGAGCTCCAAAAGGCGTACCTCGCGGTCTGTTCACGAACTGGAATTTATGCTCAAGAAACGCGGGCCAGAGAATGTATTCTACTGCTTCAATCAAGTTCACTCATGAAGCGGTTAACAATATGACGGTTTCGTTGCGCTGTTTCTTTAACTCTTTGGATGGCTTGATGCTACCCAAAAATGGTGGGCAACTAGGTGGGAGGTTTTCCGAAGTACCTCAAAGTAAATTATTGCAGAGGGACATTTCTTTGATTCGTGACATGCAAATGTTTGAGATGATTCAATATCATAAGGAGGAGGCCCAGTTTTGCGGCGGCGAAGAGTCCTTGGGTTCATACGTAGAATTCAAAGTCCCAGTGTTGAACATGGAGGAAATCATGCCCTCCATGACTTTTGCCAACCCCTTGGCACTCGATGAGTGGAGAGAGCATATTATGCGATATGCTGAAGAGCTCTCAGTTTTAGAAAAAAGTGTCCGACGAATATATGAAAGCTACGGGTCACTCCCCATGACTACAACAAATGATTACATTAGGATCCATTTCCCGACATTAACTATGCAGGAAACCGAGAAACTTATCACTGAATTAGAAATAGCTATAGGGTGCGTTTATCCAGATGCTGATGGCCTTGAAAATGACGTTTTGTCAAATTTAGACGCCAGCACAAGCTGTACCTTTTCTTCGGTTCTTTCACGTTCTCCTTCCTTAATCAGTGCAAATTATGCATTTGTTTGATAAGTTGCAATTGGCAACTTCGGGTTTTATTTGGTTTCATGGCTTGCAAAAGGTTTATCTTTTTTTTTTGTTCAGCATTTGTTTAGAACGTATAGGTAACTACATTCTTTGTGTTCATAGGATTCAAAAACGATCGCTTCTAGTATTCAAAGGTCGTTTTTATTTCATACTATTTTGTTACTTGAAACATTGTAGAACCCATCGAGGCTTTTTTTTTTACTATTAAAATCACATCTGAAAATCACTAGTTGTTGAACACCTTAAGCAGATCGGTTAAAGGAGTTGACCAAGCCTGAAGATGGGTAAAAAGAAGGGAAAGAAGTCTGCCTCTTCCAGGGCACTTAAAGCTGCAGAGGCTAGCAAAAATAATAAGAATCAGAATGATTCAAATGATGCTCCCGAGGAAGCAGAAGAGAATTTCGAACCCTTGGACGATTTGAATGCTTCTGCCAATGATCTGCATGCTGCTGCCGTAGATATAAATGAACAAGAAATTGGTGATTCTAATGGGGAAACAGACCCACAAAAAGATTCTAGTGCCCTGACGGCAGAGCAGGGTTTAGGCGGCTTGAACGATGAAAGCGATCAGGGCTCTCCTGAGGTTAAGCCATTATTTGCTGAGGAGGTGGATCAAACTCTTCTGGATCCGCCGGAAGAAGCAGAGTCCAACTCTGAAGCAACTGATTTTTCCTCTGGCGGTTCTACGGGTCTTACTTATGGGCCTAAAACAAGTGAGACGCAACCCCTACGTATTCGGAAGCCCGATACATTAGTGGAAGAGTCACCGGCCCAAGAATATGGAAATTCCCTGCCCAGCTCACCTCAAACACCCAAAGTAGGCCTAAGCATGCAACAAAATCAACATTCTGGCCCTACCGCTGAGACTCTCGTTGGAGAGCACCCTGAAGGGCACCCTGAGAAGCATACTGAAGAGCACTTCAAAGAACCCTCTGAAAAGCAGGGCAGTACGACTACTTCTCCCCGTCCCAATCCAGCGCCGGTGGACTCGACTCTCTTAAGCGTCTCCCAGTCGGAGGAGTATTCGCCGGTTGTTTCGCCTTCCCGACCAGTACCCGCTCCACCTCTCACTGGAGAAATCTTGAGAGATTCCACAGCAAGTCAGGACTTAGAACATTCATGCCCTGAACCAGAGGTCTCTACTGAAGTCCAGTCCGAGACCCGAGTCGAAGAACACCGTAGTAGGGCTACTTCCCCTCGTCCCAAACCACCGCCGATAGATACTACTCCCTCACGTATTCCACAAGTGGACGAGTATTCAAGTGGGACCCCCTCTTCTCGGCCATTACCCCCCCTGCCACCGACTAAAAGTAGCACTGAGGTAGCGCAGGCTGATCTCAACAGAAATCCTAGTGAGCTTTCAAGCCCCATAGCCGGAAACGTGGTATCGAATGCAGAATCTCACAAAGGTGAGAAGGCCAATAAGCCTACGTCTCCACGCCCTGTGCCACCACCGCCGGTGAATGTAGCCAGGAATGACAGCTTGCAAGCTAACAACAAACCGCCTTTACCAGCTAGGACGAGCCGGACCAACTTCTCGCCCCGATCTAATAGCTCCCCAATTAAAATGACTGAAGCAGAAGAAGCTTCGGATGAGGAATTAGATGAAGTACCGGGCCTTAGATCTTTCCACCGTGCTGCTTCAAGAAAACCCAACCAAAATATCCCCACGAGTAGTGATTTTAATAAAGTTTTACCAGGTCCAAATGAACCATCTGCGGAAGAACTATCTGGACCCAGGACCGCCGAAATGACAGAAATAAATTTGAATGAGCCAACAGATCCAGCCCAAGCATCTTTGGCCACTCCCATCAAGTTAACCAAATCGAAGGGTGTAAGCACGGATCAAGAGGGTGGCTACCAGTCTACTACATCTTCTCAGAATCTGGAATCTTCCGCTGCGCGTAGCGAAGCCACTCATGTGAGTCCAATAGTTATGAGAGCAGAAACGCAGTCACCCATCTCTCCACCATTACCAGCAAGAGGAACATCTATGAAGCGGTACGCGGTGCCTCCTCCTCTTGAACAAGAAATGCAGTCGGAAGAATTCAGAAAGAATCTGTCAATGACCCGCGCTCGTGATAGTCATTCCATTCCGCCTCCAATCAACCGAGCGAAAAGAATGGAATCTGCCGCTGAAATCAACTTGATTGCTAATAGGTTTCGTGAGACTGCGCAATACTACCAGACTGAGGATGAAATTTCAAGAGAGAATATCGAAAAAGGTCAAAGCGCTTTGAAATCCTCATTCTCTACATTTTTAGAAAGTCTACCTGGTACACCACTGACACCTGCTGGCAAATTTGAAGGATCGCAAGAGCTACAGGGTACTCCAGAAAAGGAATCCGAACTGGGTGATGATGAGCTGGGATTATTAAAAACTGACTGGTCTTTTTGGACACAAGTGGTCAATGATTTTCCCTCTGTGGCTGGCAACCCCGAGCTACTGGAGAAGAAAATCACTGAAGGTATACCGGAGCAGGTCCGCGGAATTATTTGGCAGTTGATTGCTAATTCCAAATCTGTGGAGTTTGAGGACATTTACAATACTCTACGCGATACAGCATCCTCTCACGAAAGTAGCATTCGAAGAGACATGAAACGTACTAAGTTTATTCCTGAAAGTAAGTTTGAAAGTCTGTTTAATGTGATTAAAGTATACTCTGTGTTTGACCCCGATGTTGGCTACACTCAAGGGATGGCGTTCATTGTGACTCCGCTTTTGCTTAACACAGAGACGGAAGCAGAAGCTTTTGGCCTCTTAGTTAGATTGATGAAAAACTATAGTCTAAGGAACCTTTATTTGCCCGAAATGCCCGGATTAATGTTGATGCTTTACCAGTTTGATAGATTGCTTGAAGAAAATTCGCCACAACTGTACAACCATTTAACGAGACAGGGTGTGCGCTCTTCCATGTACGCCACACAATGGTTTTTAACATTTTTTGCTTATAAGTTTCCGCTAGAATTTGTGTTGCGTATTTATGATATCGTATTCGTGGAAGGTGTGGAATCCTTCCTTAAGTTTGCTGTGAATTTGATGCTTAAAAACATACACAGTTTGCTCGATTTACAATTCGATAAGCTGCTTGATTTCCTAAAGGAAGAGCTATTTTACTACTACCTAAAAACCCATGTGGAGCAGAGAAAAAATGACAATAATGATAACGACAATGACAATGATTCAGTTCTCAGGAAAGACGTAACTTCCGCCAGCTCTTCTTCGAAGCAGAATGCTCCACAAGATGACGAGTACGACGTGGATCAATTTGTGTGGGACGCCATGAACGACGTCCATATCACCCCCATCTCCTTACGCAGATACACCTCAGAGTACGACGAGATCCACGAGATTGAACAGCAGAAGGAAGCGCAGTACGAATCCATAAGAATAAAGAACCAACAGCTGCACAAAGAAATCCGCAAATTGGAGCACGGGTATACTTTGCTCAATAGAGAGCACGTGGATATCGCCAACGAGCTGATCAAGAATCGTCTGAAGATCGAGACTTTGAACGATGAGAACAACGATATGAAATCGACTATTTTAGATTTGAAAAGGCAATTAGAAGAACGTGACAGAAAACAGGCATCACCTTCGCCCGATGAAGGTCTTTTGCCCAGCGACATTAGACAAGATTTGAACAGAACCATCAAGCGCAATGCCGAGGTAATGAGTGAAAATTTGAAACTACAAGACAAGGTTACTGAATTGGAGCGATTGTTGGCCACTTTTAAGACCAAAAACAGCGCCCCTAGTGCTGCCCCCCCTTCAGCTGCTGGCCACGTACCCCGTGAAAAGCTATCCAACGGTTGGTCTGGGCTTAAAAAGGTATTCAAGTAGGTCAAGTAGGTCAAGTATTTGCCGTAGTACTAACAAGTGCCAACAGTGACAAACTCTTTTTCTTTTTGAAGTAATCTTTCGTTAGTCATAAATATTTCATAAACTTAAAACGTAAAACGCTCGAATGTTTTATTTGCCTAATTTCTTGAGGATGTCAGCTCTAGCAGAGCCACCAAGCGCGTGGTCGAACTCCCAACCCCTACTTAGTAGGTCAGTTAACAACCCATGGTAAGGTGGCACTCCGGCACCATCGACTTCAGTTGGATTCTGCTTGGTAATTTCATCGAAGTAGTTGTGATAAATGTCGCCATCAAAATAGCCAATGGGGGCGTTAATCATGCCATCGGGCATTTTGAAAGCATCAGTCAGAGGTATAATAGATTTCCTTACTTTAGGTAACAACTCAAGCAGCTCGGGCTGAATAGTGTGAGAGATTTGCTCTGGGGTAAATGCTTTAATTTGTTGGAATTCTCCCGAATGCTTGTCGATGAAATATAGAGAGAACAGCTTGTAAACGTCCCAAAGGGCCTCCTTTGAGACGGCATCCGTGACATGAGAGTCCTCTGGTGAATTCAGTTTTTCGTAGTAGGCCTTCAACATAGAATGTAGCGCATGGAATTTGGAGACCAACACCAGCAATTTAGCCACACTGTCCAGGTCCTTTGTTGAATCCACCAAGCGAGCAATGTGATTGAGGAATTTTACTAGGGCAACAGCCCAGACTCTAGTGTAGTCCGATAATTGTTTCAGAGGAATTTCTGTGTCAGGCCCCGCCTTTAACACGCTGCGAATGAAACCTGGTTCCAAATAGCTGAAGGACTCTGAGTCTAGACTAGCGTCAAAGGCACCACTTCTTATCGAGAGAGCAAATTTTTTCAGAATAGATTTGGCACTGGAGAGTGATAAGATGTTGTTATCACCTTCCCAAGTACATTGGACGACCCAGTCGTCGTAACCTTTACCAAATGCATTGTAACTGGAGTAACCTTGACCACCACAAGTCTGCCTCAATTGGTCAATGAGATCGGCCACTAACCAAGTATTAGTGGCCTTTAAACTGGCACTATCAATGAATAAGTTTTTCAATTTTTTACTCACGAGAACCAACCCCGCTTTGTCAAAAGTGGCGGGAGTGGACACCTTGTACAATTCGTCCAAAGTAGAATAATAAGTATCCAACAATTTAAAAGCCACTGGAGACACCAGGTAAGGTACCGTAATTTGAGGTAGAACACGATACTGATGTAACGGGTAGTCGATCAACTGAGTTTCCGGTTTACCCGGTGCACCAAACTGTTGCCTCCCCACGGAGTATCTGGCGGCAATGATAGCGAACCTTGAACCAAAACGGAACGAATCCATCACCATGTTAACTCTGCCGCTTAGTAGTGCAGAGTAGCCAGAAATCTGATCCAGCTGCGGTTGCGTCCGCACGGTGGCCTTGCCGCCACTAGCCTTTGGTGGAATCACTTTGGTGAACCTGCTCAACATGTACTCACGTGGTATCACGTGGTTATGGAACTGGATCCACCCGTTATCGATGCCGTTACGCCCCATCTTTTGGCCAATGTCTCCAATGACTACGTTGGCCAGTAACTGGTGTGTCTCTGGGTTTCTAAGTGGTACCACAAACGTCTTGACGCCGTAGTCTCTGCCGTCCACGATCAAACGCGCGTATACGGTACAGTGTGTCGCAGTGTGGGCGGCACCGCCAATCCAAAACTTGGTAGCGGGCAGGTTTGGAGTGTTGATCCGGAAAGTGTCGCTCTTCGCTTGGTAAGTGGCCGTCGTTTGAAGGCACGCGACGTTGGACCCGTGGCCCAGCTCTGTCATGCCAAAACAGCCGTAGATGCCCTTTACAAACGTGGCTCCCCTTTCGTGCAGCCAGTAGTGGATCTGCTCGTTGGTGCCGTTCCCCTTAATGCAGTTTGCAAACAGGCCCAGGTGCACGCCCAGACGTGTGCCCACCTGCGGATCCATGTTATGGAGCAGGGAGAGCCGTCTGTCAAAGATGGCCAAGTCCGCATTAGTCAGCGGAACCATGTCGCCACCTAGATCGACACTCTCGGCCTTTTGCAGCTCTTCCACAAGGTCCCTGCCCTTGAAGTGGTTGCGCGCCGTCTTGATGTCATGCTCCATGTACAGCGCTAGACGCGCAATCTTGCGAGCTGTATCCTCCCTCTCCTCGCGCTTCGACCTCCCGTAGTAGGAGCTATCTGTCTTCAAAATCGGGTCATTGACAAGCTCTGTTATGAGCTCCTGTGTCTGGTCACGCCTCTCAGGGGATGATTCCAAAAACGCGTTGATCTGGTCGACATCGATCGCTGCCCCAGCCCTTTCTCTTTGGATCAGCTTTTGAGGCTGCAGGGTGACGCTCTCTGCATCCACCGTAGAGCTTCTAGTCATGCTGATCGATATATGGTATGCGAAAACGAAAAAAAAAAATAGAAATAAAAATAGAAAACGTGGGGTTACGTAATTCTTATTCTCCTCTCCTATATGATTTGATAACTATTAGTTTTGTTAGGTTCGGTAGCTGCAAGGGAAGAGAGAAAGACGTATGTGGCGCCACCTGCATCCCCTTTTATACCTTTTCCCCCCCTCCTCTTTTACCGCCATAGCCGCCATGTGAAACCGGAACCCCGCTTGGTCCCGCGGAGGCCCGGAAGCGCCCTATAGCCGCCGTCGAGGTACGACGATTCTTAGCTCTCGCTTGCGTTACCCGCTACCCCGCGTCATGCCGCTCGTCCAGGAGCAACGCGGGGGGCAGGGGAGCTCGCCCTAACGCCGAGAGACGAGCGGGGATAAAGTGAAGAGCTCCCAATTGCACGTGATTCGTTCATCACGTGCTACTCTTCTCGTATGCTGTGCTCATCTACTGCTCGTGGGATGTGCTCCTATAGTCCGCGAGGAAGAGATAGAAAGGGAAAGGAGAGGGGAAAATAAGGTGTCACGTGCATTCGGCGTGCAGTTCGATTGGTCGAGCTCGTCGTGTTATGGTTACCCGGTCGTGCAGCGCCTTGCCGTCCAGTGTGATAAGCCATGCTTGGAAAAAAAAAAGGATCCAAAAGGTTGTAGGTTCGAAACAAATAGGACAAGACACGTTAACCATCGACCACCCTGTTTCTTTCAAGGAAAAGGGATTGAATAAGACACAAAGGAACTCACGTTAATTGGATCGAACTGCGTACCCCTGCTGAAGCCGCAGCTTTACTTTCCTCTCTCTCCTTTCTGTTATTTTATTTTGTTCTTTTGACTTGACTTGAATTTGATCCCAATCCATCCCCCTTCCCCCCCTCTTCGCTCGAACAAGTGTGCTCGATCCTGCTAAGCTACATTCATTTCTTCCCGCGTTATGAGCGATCTACCCATTGAATTCACTGAATTGGCTGACCTGACCTCGCTGGGCATATCCCCTCAATCCCTCGACTTCAGATCGACCACTTTCGAGTCGGACCACTATGTTACCGTTAGGGAAACGCAGGACGGAGCCAACTCTGTTGCAATTGTCGACCTCGCTAACAACAACAATGTTATTCGCAAAAATATGGGCGGTGACTCGGCCATCATGCACCCCTCGCAGATGGTGATCTCCGTCAGGGCCAACGGTACCATTGTGCAGATCTTCAACCTCGAGAACAAGTCGAAACTCAAATCCTTCACGCTCGATGAACCAGTCCTGTTCTGGAAGTGGCTCAATGACAAGACTCTGGGGCTTGTCACGGCGAGATCGATTCTGATTTCTCACGTGTTCGACGGCAACGTCAGCGCAAAACCTCAGATGCTCACTATGAGGCACGCAAGTCTCAACAACACTCAGATCATCAACATCGTCACGAATAAGAACGAGGATTGGTTTGCGGTGGTAGGTATCCTGCAGGAAAATGGCCGCATCGCCGGTAAGATACAGCTTTTCTCCAAGCAGCGTAACGTCTCTCAAGCAATTGACGGCCACGTAGCTATCTTTGCTCACATCCTCTTGGACGGTAACGTTTCCCCCGTACAGGTATTTGTCACCGGTAACAGAAATGTGCAAACAGGTACAGGCGAGCTCAGGATCATAGAAATTGAACATGACAGCTCCTTGCCCGTCACTTACCAGAAGAAAAACGTTGACATCTTCTTCCCTCCAGATGCGGTCAACGACTTCCCCATCTCCGTGCAAGTCTCGGAAAAGTACGGCGTTGTTTACCTGCTGACCAAATACGGCTTCATTCACTTGTATGAATTAGAGACCGGTACCAACCTGTTCGTCAACCGCATCACTGCAGAATCCGTCTTTACAGCTACTTCCTACGATAACAAAAACGGTATCAGCTGCATCAACAAGAAGGGACAAGTGCTAGCGGTGGAAATAGCCACTTCTCAGATAGTGCCTTACATTTTGAACAAATTGTCCAACGTTTCTTTGGCTCTCACAGTGGCTTCTAGAGGCAGCCTTCCTGGAGCTGATAATCTGTTCCAAAAGCAGTTTGACTCACTATTGTCTCAAGGTGACTTCCAGGGAGCCGCTAAAGTAGCTGCATCATCTCAACAATTGAGAAATCAGAACACCATCAATAGGTTGAAAAACGTTCAGGCTGCACCAGGAGCAATTTCTCCAATCCTCTTGTATTTCTCTACCCTTTTGGACAAGGGTAAGTTGAACAGGGACGAAACTATCGAGTTGGCTAGGCCAGTTTTGCAACAGGACAGAAAGCAACTATTCGAAAAATGGCTCAAGGAGGACAAGTTGGAGTGTTCTGAACCATTAGGTGACATCGTGAAGCCATTCGATACCACCTTGGCCCTGGCATGTTATCTGAGAGCTGGTACGCATGCTAAGGTTGTTTCATGCTTGGCTGAATTGCAGCAGTTCGATAAGATTTCGGCCTACTGTCAAAAGACAGGCTTCCAGCCTAATTATTTGGTGCTAATTTCTTCATTGATTCGCTCCTCTCCAGACAGAGCTGCTGAATTTGCCATTTCTTTGTTACAAAACCCTGACACTTCCTCTCAATTGGAAATCGAAAAGATTGCCGATCTGTTCTTTTCGCAAAACCACATTCAACAAGGTACCTCTCTGTTATTGGACGCTCTCAAGGGTGATACCCCCAATCAGGGTCACTTGCAGACCCGCGTTTTGGAGGTTAACTTGATGCATGCACCTCAGGTAGCTGACGCCATCTTGGGCAACAACATCTTCTCACACTATGACAAGCCTACAATTGCCTCGTTGGCTGAAAAGGCGGGTCTATACCAAAGGGCACTTGAAAACTACACGGATATCAAGGATATTAAAAGATGTATTGTACACACAAATGCCTTGCCAGTCGATTGGTTGGTCGCCTACTTTGGAAAGTTGAACGTTGAACAGTCGTTGGCATGCTTAAGGACTTTAATGGAAAGTAATAATCAAAGCAATGTCCAAATCGTTGTACAAGTGGCAACAAAATTTTCTGATTTGATCGGTTCACCAGTTCTAATCAAACTATTCGAAGAGTACAGAGCAACCGAAGGTTTGTATTACTATCTTGCATCTTTGGTAAACCTAACGGAAGACAAGGATGTCGTCTACAAATACATCGAATGTGCAGCCAAATTACAGCAATTCAAGGAGATTGAAAGAATTGTCAAGGAGAATAGTGTTTACGATCCTGAAAAGGTTAAGAACTTTCTGAAGAATGCCCAGCTGGAGGATCAAATTCCTCTGATCATTGTCTGCGATCGTTTCAACTTTGCGCACGAGTTAATTCTTTACTTGTACAAAACTCATAATTTGAAATTCATTGAGGCCTACGTGCAGCAAGTTAATCCTTCAAGGACTCCTCAAGTTGTTGGTGCACTATTGGATGTTGATTGTGATGAGAATTTCATCAAGGGCTTATTGCAGTCTGTGTTGGGCCAAGTTTCCGTTAAAGAGTTGACTGAGGAAGCTGAGAAGAGAAATAGATTAAAACTGTTACTGCCCTTCTTAGAACAGACTTTGGCTCAAGGTGCCCAAGACCAGGGCGTTTACAATGCTTTGGCTAAAATATACATTGATTCCAACAACGCTCCAGAGAAGTTTTTGAAAGAAAATGATCAATACGACACATTGGATGTGGGTCACTACTGTGAGAAAAGAGACCCTTACTTGGCTTACATTGCTTACGATAAAGGCTCAAACGATGAAGATCTGATCAGAATTACCAATGAAAACAGCATGTACAAATATCAGGCTAGGTACCTGCTAAAACGCTCTGACCCAGAGTTGTGGAATGTGGTTCTGAACCCTGAAAATCCTCACAGGCAGCAATTAATTGAAGCAGTCATTTCTGTGGGTATTCCTGAATTGACTGATCCAGAACCAGTTTCACTGACCGTTCAAGCCTTCATGTCTAATGGCTTGAAAATTGAGTTGATTGAACTTTTGGAAAAAATAATCTTGGAACCTTCCTCTTTCAGCGACAACGTCGCATTGCAAGGATTATTACTACTCTCTGCCATTAAATATGAGCCTAGCAAGGTTTCATCCTATATTGAAAAACTGGAGAACTATGATGCCAATGAAATTGCGCCTTTGTGTATTTCTCATGGCTTGACTGAAGAAGCTTTCGAAATTTACGACAAACACGAGATGCATGACAAGGCATTGAAGGTTTTGATTGAAGACATCATGAACTTAGATAGAGCGCAGACCTATGTCGAGAAGATCAATACAGCTGGGCTCTGGTCTCAATTGGGTACCGCTCAGCTGGACGGCTTGCGCATTCCAAGCGCCATCGAGTCATATATCAAGGCTGAGGATCCATCTAATTACGAAAATGTCATTGAAATTGCAGAAAAGGAGGGTAATTATGAAGAACTGTTGCCATACTTGACCATGGCTAGAAAGACTCTCAAGGAGCCAAAGATTGATGGATCTCTGATTTTAGCGTATGCTAGTCTAGGGAAAGTTCATGAAATTGAGAATTTGCTATCTGGGCCTAATGTTGCCGATCTAGAAGATGTTGGTGATAGATTAATGGACATCAGCAACTACAAGGCCGCCAAGCTATGTTACGCAAGTGTTTCGAACTATTCAAAACTTGCATCCACTTTGGTGTACCTAGGTGATTATCAGGCTGCTGTTGACACCGCTAGGAAGGCTTCCAATATCAGAGTATGGAAATTGGTTAACGATGCTTGTATTGACAAAAAAGAGTTCAGATTGGCTCAGATTTGTGGTCTTAACTTGATTGTTCATGCAGAGGAGTTGAATGAACTAGTTGAGAAGTATGAATCCAGTGGTTACTTTGAAGAGGTCATCTCTTTGTTCGAAGCCGGTCTTGGTTTGGAAAGAGCCCACATGGGCATGTTCACTGAACTGGCCATCTTATATTCCAAATATGAGCCAAGCAAAACGTATGAGCACTTGAAACTTTTCTGGTCCAGAATAAACATTCCCAAAGTCATTAGAGCCGTTGAAGAAGCACACTTATGGAATGAGCTTGTGTTTTTGTACGCTCATTATGATGAATGGGACAATGCCGCTTTGACCATGATTGAGAAATCTGCCAAAAATCTAGACCACTCATATTTCAAAGAGGTTATTGTCAAGGTTTCGAACTTGGAAATATACTACAAGGCTATTAACTTTTATGTCCTTGAACATCCTTCCCTGCTAGTTGATTTACTAGCAGCCTTGACCCCTAGATTGGACATCCCAAGAACTGTCAAACTGTTTGCTAAATCCGACAACTTGCCATTAATCAAGCCATTTTTGGTTAACGTCTTGCCCAAGAACAATTCTGTTGTTAACCAAGCGTGTCACGATTTGATGATTGAGGAAGAGGATTACAAGGCTTTGCAGGATGCAGTTGATTCTTACGATAAATTTGATCAACTTGGACTCGCTGCTCGCTTGGAGAGTCACGAACTCATCTTTTTCAAAAAGATTGCGGCTTTGTTGTACCGTAGGAACAAGAAGTGGACGAAGAGCTTGGATATTCTGAAGGAGGAAAAACTTTGGAAGGATGCCATCGAGACCGCTGCTATTTCCAGTGATACTAAAGTTGTCGAGGATTTGCTTACTTATTTTGTTGAAATCGAAAATAGGGAAGCTTTCGTCGCTCTGTTATACACCGCTTACCACTTGGTGAGTTATGATTTTGTCTTGGAAATTTCATGGTTGCACAACTTGGGTGACTTGAGTAAGCCTTATGAAATTTCTGTGAAGAAGGAGCAATCTGACGTTATCAAGAAACTTGCCCAGGAAATGGCTGAGAAATCGACAGTGTCCGAAGATCCTACCGATGGTCAAACATTGATGTTAACCAATGGTGCTCCTAGTCTATTTTAAGGCCGGTCAATGGCATTATTAAGCACATAACAAATATCTGAGGATTTGAGGGGATCTTTAGTGTATTCTGGTGTGCTGTTATCCGTTGTTTTTTGTTCGCTTCTTTTTTTGTGAGACACTCTTGGGATATTAGAAAAAAAGAAAAATATAGTTGAACCATATAAGTATTGATTTGTACCATACTCAGCTTGTTACGTATAATCGTTATAATATTAGCACGATAAAACAGCATATTATGCTTATTTTGACGGATTTTAGACCTGGTCGTATGGGCCACGAATTGCACACTTAATGATCGAAACCTGAGCACTGTTCAAAAAACAGGGAAAAAAAAAAAAAAAAAAAAAAAGGAAAAATACAACGGTAATTACACATTTTAATATACAACCTGTCTACTCTTTGAAAGTGGCGACACGGTCTGCTTTCGCGGCTTTTTTCTCAAGCTCATCCCAGTCTTCTCCATTTTCACTCTCATCATCTCCGCTAACGTGTTCACTTCCGTCATCACTGAATTCCGCCTCTCCTTCCGAATAGGCATCCTCATCAGAAAATGCACTTTCATCACTGGGATCATCCTCAGAGGCTTCGTATTCACTCACCTCCTCTTCGCTTTCATCAGAAGCCTCATCGTCAGAACCCATTGCCAAGAAACTCCAACCACCATCCAAGAAAAACTGGTGGGGATCTTCCTGCAAAGATTTCATGATTGTGCTCCAGTTCAAGTTAATTGAAGACACGGTGTATGGAATGTCCATATCTGTCAGCCATTGCTTTAGAAAGTCTAATGACTCTATGGGCACCGTGTTAATGTGCGTCACAGGCTTATTGAAGTCTTTGTATACAAAGACCATATCAAAATTCTTCAAACCAAACTGTACTCTCTCTAAAATGCAAATTTCAACTTCCTCCAGATTTATTACCAAAAATGGTGGTTCGACTAATTGAACTAAACAATCAGTGGTAGGCATACAGAATACAGCCGAGCGATTTGGTACACCTTGGAAACCAAGATCTCTAAAAGTACTCTCTACCGTGAGCATACCATTCGAGGCCTCCGCGATAGCATCCGCAAAATACTTGAACTCCTTGTCCAAAGCCGCGCGCTTCCTTCTTTCCTCTTGCTCTTGCTCAAGTTCATCCTCGTCACCGTACCGTCTGAACTGTGAACGTCTACCGGTGCCCGTTTCATCCACTGACATGTCTGATGCTTCGCGGTAGAACTGGACGTCTTGAATTTTTTTCTTGCCCATCAATATAGGATTTTTCAAGTGAATATGAATAATGACAATCAACTCTCCCTTACAAGATTGAAATATCAAATTCTTGATGTTCGAAAACAAAATATCAATTCTGCTGTCGGAGCGAAGTGGGGATTGGTACCTAATACCATTTTCGTGGATGTAAACTGTGCTAGGAACGCGCTTGGCATCTGGACTAGGCCTGACAAAAATTTGATCCAACCTTTTGGTTCTACCGAATTTATTCTCAATCAATTTATCCTGGCGAACCACATCGGCTAGCAATTTGCGTTCCTGCTCACGCTTAGTTGAATCCTTTTTCAAGTCAGTAATTTGCTTAAATACGTCACTCATACGATCACCATCTTTAGATCTCAACGTGATAGAACGGACAAACTGATTGTCAGGCGAATCCTCGTAAGGCAGTTCTTCGGTTTTTTTTGAAATACCGCCCGCACCTGGAGAATGGAAGTTTAAACGTAAATATGTGAACTCACCTTCCTCGTTCTTGGAGCCATTTTTGTATGAGTTGATATGGAATGGAACAGGCCTGCCATATATCGGTAATATAATAGTTTGTGATTTCCAGTCGACGTGAGCTCTCAGATCGCGCACATTAGTCGGAATTTGAGAATCCCGCACGTAGGATTCGTACTTTTTGAAATACTGACGTTGTTCAGTACCAGAACCGTTTGCATCTGCAGCACTAAACCTTAACAGCCCATTTTTTTGCAACTTCTCGTGCAATTTCCGCTGATTTTCCTTACGGATTTGTTCCTTTTGATTCTCTTGAGAATCTCCACGAGCCTCTCCACGTAACTTAGTCTTTAGGATCTTCGAGTTTGGCTCAGGTTTAACTGGCTTTTTAGACTTTTTGGACTCATTTTCATCCTCCTCGTTGTTAAAATAAAACGATATTTGAGAAGCGGACCTGGCGCAATTAGTCAAATATTGGGGTTCATAACTTCCTTCTGATGAAAGCAAGATAGTATCAGACAATTGCAGAGCGTAGTTTTTTCCTGTCTTTGTGTCTTTCAAATTGCTGAAACCAAATGAAATGTTGAAACAGTCACCAGCTTGAACCTTGCGGGATTCATTTTTCGCATTCAATACAAAGGCCGAATCTCTGAATTCCAACCCTATTATGGACCCCAAATTCTTGGTCAAATTTCCGGCCAGATCAGGTCTTACTTTTTGGACAAATTCGATCACGGAATCATAAATTTGTTTAGGCGTTGATCCGATCTTAAGTTTATTCGTAACAATTTCTTTTTGTAGGTCCAACACAAACTCATAGTTGCGGACCATTTCTTCGGAAGGATCAATTAAGAAGGTTCTCGTAACGTTGGAACAGTAATTATTGTAGCGAATACCACATGATGCCAAAATGCACCCGTTTCCAACAAGTTGATCGTTGGTAGATCTGGCAGAAACCCTCAGATCGAATTTATTTCCAGATTGAATAATGGGAGAGTAAGTCCAATCAAGTAAATCTATATTGAAAGGATGACCCTTTGGGCACAATTTGGAAACCTCTGGTGTTATTTTCTTCAAAAAATTATCTTCATCAATCTTATTCTCAATTTTATCAGATAACTTGGCATTGGTTATTCTAAGCTCTTCGTCAACCGCACGAACCATCTCATCGGCCAAATAATCCATAAATTTATCTGAACTCTTGCCTGCCACCGATAACATGGCTTGTTCATTCTTGTCCTTTATTTCCCATGTTCTAGACAACCCTGCGGACACATCCACAACTTTTAGCTCATACTTTTTGACCGCTTCCTCCCAAAGTGGGTTCCATTCAAGCATAAATTTCCCCTGGTATACGTTTTTTTCAGGAGCGCCGACGGTCTTGCCTGCCTTCTGAATTGCATCGATAACGTCTTCAGATAACTTCTTATTATGCTCGGGTTCTTTGCTATTCCTTTGCCACAATTCCAATTTTACCGGCTCAGTGGAAAACATTTCGACCGCCTTTTCTAGATGCTTAGCCTTCGCTGCGCTGGTGATGATTACCACTTTGTCGGGTAGAACTGCAATGACGGTGCTGGGGAATTCATAGCTCAGCAACCAATTGTGCAAAATGCTGGTTTTTTGGTATGGGTTCTCCGTGTTTGAGGAGCCCAATACGAACAGCAGAGAGTTTGGTGAATCCTCATAGCTCTTGTACTGTGCATGCAGCGTCAAAAGTCTTTTTTTAAAGATATCAAAATCGATATTCAACTCCACCATCTTCACTAACGCTTCTGTACTAATGCAGATGGATTAAACGATGCGCCAGTCGGTCACAACACGATTCGATGGGTAAGTTTGAAATGATTGTCACCAAACACTTGGGAAGCCATTCATGGTCTTGATTATACGCGTTGTGAAATATTTGGAGTAGGGTAATAAATCCGTCATTAGTGATGTCTGTAAAGGTCTGTGACTGTGTGTCCCCGATATTAATAGTGAAAAATGCTGTTTGCGTTTAGTTCAACCGCCAAATATTTCCAGCTGACTTTCAAGAGCATTGTAAAGCGTGAATGCTACTCTAATAAGTTTTTATTTATCAAGTTCTTTTTCAAGTTCATAATATTCACCGAAAAGAAGATTATTCATGGCCGAATAAAGAGGTGAATGATATTTCAGGGCAGAATAATGAATTTATATAATTATTTTTGTTTTCAATAAATTTGTCTGTCGCATCTAGAGAGGTCACAGACTTAACATTTTTTTGAAAAAGCGCTATAATGTGAGACAAAATTTTTTGTACACGAATGTCACTTTGATACCGCGATAGAATAAGCGCTGAAACGCCATATTTCTGCTCCTTGTTTCTAATTTAAAATAATAAGCAATCAACTGTAGTCACTATATTGCCTTCGTTCGTATCAACTTTGTCCAATTTTCAGGCTATATAGCACTTGTACAAATCGTAAGATGCTTCGTTGGCTCAATTATCAAATGTGGAGATTGGCGCAAAATATTTGGGGTAAGCCCTTAATTGCAATTTTGGGTTTACTTCGAGAAGATGTGACATAACAATATAAAACCTGACGTAAATTCTTCGTTCTAATCAGACTTGGCTGCTTCACTCTTAATCCTCAAGGCCGCAAACATTTTGTCCAGTTTAAATTTTTTGCAGATGCCCCATTCAAACAATCGATATGGCGTAAACATCATCAAATATGAAGATATCGTGGCCAACTTGCCTCGATAGACGTCAACTGGGTCTTTCTTACTCTTGATATCGGCAATTAACTCTTTGGCATAAACCTCAGGAGGCATTGCACTGCTCAGTAGCTTTGTTTGCTCATTTTTGTAAGCTGCAAAGGCTTCAACACCTTCTTTGAAATTGTAAATAGAGTTAGCGGGCAATGTCCTTTTGTCTTCGATAGCAGTACTGACAGTGCCAGTGATCGCATTAATGACCCTCACCCCAACCGGTTTCAATTCGAAATGCAATATTCTCGCATACTGGTGAATAGCTGCTTTCGTAGCACAATAGATGCTGGCAAACGGAAATACAACCTCTCCGCCAACAGAGCCTGTAAACACAATTGTGCCCTTAGCTTTTATGAGATATTTCGCCAATTCGCGACACATGTTCACATGGCCAAACACATTCACCTTGAAGCATTGCTCCATTGCATCGTTGGTAACGTCGATCGCCGGTGTCGTAAATGGCTGCCCAGCATTGTTGTATAGTACGTCCAACTTGCCTCCTTCCAATTCAGTTTCTAGCCACTGAGATAGCTGAGTGATCTCACTTGGTTGAGATATATCCAGTTTCACTAAAACGATCACATCTTCAGAAAATTCCTTAACCAGTGCTTCCATAGGTGCTAGCCTCCTTGCGCACGCAAAAACTTTATACCCATTCCTAGCTAATTCTCTGGCTATTGCAAACCCGATACCTGAAGATGCGCCGGTTACTAGCGCTGTTTTCCTGCCACTGTCAGTCATGGCGGTTGTGTGCTAACGTTATATTTCGTAACTATATGCTTCCGTAAGTAGCCCCCCTAAACATTTATCTGATGTGGCATCCCCCATTTATATACCATACTAAATACTAAATTTTTTGTTTTTTGAAGTTACCCATCATTTAAGGTTTGGGTCCCACGAAAATACCAACTAAAGGTGCTTGGATGAGAAGGCTCTGTTTTCCCGCCCCTTAAGGTTTTTCTCAAGGCTGACGCAGTATATTTCCGCTGATTCCCGCTTCAGCAAAGGATCACGATGAACTCCAAATGTGCAGAATCGTAATGAAGTAATAGAATAATGCAATAAAAGGATATACAGCTGAACAAAGCCGATAACTACATTCCGAAGAGAAACGCAATGCTGATGAACTAAAATAATCCTATGATGAGTCGAGCGTAGTAAGAAATAAACAAAAGTTAATTTGGTATCGTCAAGTAACTTTGAAAGGAGCCACGAAGTATTACGAGTATGATCGAAGTACATGATAACGCATTCACAGAACGTAACTATAGAATTGACATCGCAACCGTGTTTATGTGATGACCATGTATCAGATCCTCATCTGTGTGAGGCTTCTGTCACATGCCCAGCTTTGTATTAGTGGACATGGCGACAACTAGGGGTAACGACGTTAATTGTATTGTGCTCTAAAAAGCAAATACTTGCTTACTTGCAATCATTTTATGGCTCTTAATATAGTTTGAATAAACACACAAGTAAGGTCACAAGGGGAATTACTCGATACAGGAATTTGGAATTTGACGGGTACCACATATATGCCACATTCAGTGGCATCGTCGATACCCGGAATAAGCCTTTCTTGAGGCTTATGATAGCTCAATATTTTGGCACCTGAAGTCAAGGAAGTAATAATTGCCCTCACATCATATAATTTGAACAAACATCTCTTTGTTGTTTAATACAAAATCACCATTAATTTCGCTTGTGCATATAATAACTGAAAAGAAAATTGGGCTATGGCAGCGTATTCATTGCTAGAAAAATGAGCTAAATTTTACAGCATCATGGGAAGAATTAATGGCACATGAATCAGAGACGATCCAAAATTTATTTTCACGACATTATTCAACAGGCGTATTATATTCAGTTTGAGTATACCTGCTTAAAACTTTTTTAGAGACTGTATATTGTCTCATTAATCTCTAGTAGTACATTATTTCGATAATCGAGCAGTGGACAACTTTCTCCTCGGGCTAAGTAAGATGGTGATTTCAGGCAGCCATTCATAATCCCACTCTTAACATAGTCTTTAGCGCGTTAAATATCAAGAGTTGCTCTGAACTTATTCCGAAGAGGGAAAGTTGGTCAGTCATTGAATGACAGTCCAAGCTTATTACAAATATTCTCAATAAAAACAAAATAAAATAAAATAAAATATTGAATTCGTAGCTGTACACCAAGAAAAATTCTTACTGACCTTACCTTCATTTATCATGACTACTGACTATTCACATCGTTGTCTTCTGCCTATGTTTCTCGTCTTGTGCGCTTCCGCTCCCACAGTCAAACGATAAATCTTGCATTAACTCTTATAAACTCAAAAGACGTAGCGTTGCAATTAGAATAAACTTGTGCTCTTCTCTGTGCGCGGTGTTTGTGTATCGTATGGGGCTTCCGTTCTCTCTTGCTCTCTCACTGCAATGGCGCATATAAAATTTGCGTCACATACTTCCTCTTGTACCTTACAATTGAGGCTACACATAGCGTATTGTGCTTTATACTACTCGTGGCCAGGTGATTCAAGACGACATGGTTTGGGATCGGCAATGCACCGGAATTGTTTTCATTATCTCCCCGCATGCCGCTGTAGCTGTTCAACGGCACATCCTCGAGATGTGGCGGTAAACTTGGCGGCGTGAGCCACGCCATGTTTTGGTGATTGTGTTGTTGCTGGTCTAAAGTCAAATAGTACTGTTCCATGACGGAGGGGTCTGTGAACACCGCGGGAATATCCTGCGTATACTCGACTTGGGGCTTCGAAGGCTGTTCTGTACGAAATCTCGTGAAGCCGTCGCCGATTTCATCTGGTTCGTTCTCAATCTCCAGGGCTATGCGCGACCTGGCGCTGAGTCGGTCTTCCTTGCGACCAACTTCTAGATAGTTGACGAAATTGCCCATCTGGTCCGTAGCGGTGGGCAAGTAGTCACTGAAGCGCAACTCATTATCTACAATGAAACGGAACCGGTGCGTACCCACGGGCAGCTGTAACTTGACGTGTAGGACCCCAGGCTGTCCCGGCACGGGCACCAGCCCAATCATCTTCCTCCAACCGGTGAAGGAACCAGTCACGTATACTTTGTCGCCTCCTTGTTTCCAAGTGATCTCCACAGGGACCATTCCAGATCTCAGCGACTCGTTGGAGCTCGAGGAATCTGAGTCCATTGCTTTCCCGTGTTCCTCATGGTTTGTGTAACCCATCTCCTCTTCATCGTCGAATATAAGCGTTGACTTGCGACGACCCAAGGGGGGCCGATCCAGACTCATCTGCGAGAACGACTGCGTCACGTTGCTGTCCATCTTGACCCTTTACTCTGGCTCTTCTGCCGTTGTACGCACTTGAGCTCGTCTTGTTGATAGCTGGCTAGGTGGTATGATCTATTCGTGATACACGACATGCTATTATGTAAAAAAAATGACGACCGAAGGTCTATCGGATGGCCTATGGACTATGACTATTTTAAGGTGTTGAAGACGTCAATCTGCCTGAGCATATTGCTCACTGGTGGCAGTTTGATCTTCTCATCTGTGGGAAGTGGGGGCTGCTCCGCAGCCAGCTTCGCCAGCGAAGGCAGCGATACCGCACTGTTCTGCGCACTGACTGGTCTCGAAGAGGCCGGCGTTGGGAGCATCGATGCCATATTGGGCATCACTGCCACGCCTGGCACAGCAGTTGCCAGTGGTAGCGAGGCCGCTACGAGCGGCGGCGGCAGTAGTTTCACCGCGTCTCGCTCGTCTCTTTCCGCCTTCCCCACACGCTTGCTCTTTTTCGTCTTTCTCTGCGACGTCCCTGCGTGTGTCCTGAGATGTCTCTTCAGCTCATCGCTCCTGGAGAACGACTTGCCGCAACCGGGGAAGTTGCAGCGGTGAGGCTTCTCACCGGTGTGCGTCTTGATGTGCCGTTTTTTGTGCTCGAGTCTGTGGAATCCCCTGTGGCAGTGTTCACACACGAACGGTCTATGGTCATTTTCCCGGGGTACCGGAGTCTTCATGAGGTTGTCAGCAGCTTGAGTTCGAGGAAAGGAGCGCGCGAATATGTCCACTTGTATGTTGTTGTTCTTCTTCTTTATATTCGTTTCTGCCAAAGGAGCTGGCGATGCTTGGCAGGGGATTTATAGCGAGACGGATGCAAATCACGGCGTCGGAAAAACCTCGAGCCCGTGGGGTGCCCGCGGGGTGCAGCCAATGCGAGCGGAGCGGGACCAACAACCGACAAAAGCTGAAGCGAAAAAGATAATGAGCGCTCGTGTGATACACACGGCCAGCGAGTTGGCGCCGGCTCGGCCGGTGGGAGGCTGAGAGCGGCGAACGAATGTGGCTAGTGTGCACTGGCTCCCTTCCCACATTTTCTCTGCATTTTTTCTCTATTGTATGAAAAAACATGAAAAAAAATGAAAAAGATAAAAGGAAAAGGAAAAAGGAAAAAAAGAATAAAAAAGAAACGGGCGGCAAATGTCGCGGTGCTTCACTGCGTAGTACAGGCCAAAAAATCAACACTCAGGGCAGCGGCACGTCAGCATCGTATATCTCAACACAACCTGCGCCAGACTGACGTGCTGCAATTATTCCAACCGCGCCGGATCACGATACCATTCGCTATGCTCTACGTCAAGTGAATATAAAAAAAGGCAGCAAAAAGAAAAAAAAGGTGAGTAACAATGAAAATGGGTTGTGCGCTCCAGGGACTCATATGGCCCCAAGCGGTGGTGACTAAGTCCTGGCCGCTAACAGTGCGGTACGCCTTGAGAGAGTTTGTGAGTTGCGGGAGGGAGGGAGGCAAGAGGAGCTACCCCGAGACAAGGTAGGTCGCGTTTCTGTGGGGGTAGGGATGTGTGTGCGAGACATGTACAAGCGCAGATAACTAGCTGCTTATGGATCTCTTGCCGCCGGGTACGAGTAATGACGTGAGCAGTTTTTGTTTTTTTTCTTGTTGTTGTTGTCGTGTCTGTTTGTTCCCCTGCAAGTACCAATTTCAAGTTGTTCGTGCCGAAGACCCGGTAGTTAGGAGCCTCATGTTTGCTTCCCGGAGGTTCACAGCATGGGTTGGGCTGGTTAGCAGGCAGGAGTCGTCTGCCCCGGGCCTGCCCCGGGCCTGCCCCTCGCCTCCCCCTCGCCTTCCCCCTGGTCTTCCCCCTGTTTCCAAGACGGTAGCCTGCCTCAAACACTCGGAGAACGCAGAGTCCGGCAATGTAAGTGCACGGGGAAACAGATCAAGCCCTCTTGTCGGCCCGTATCACACCAAAAATGAACCGCGCATCATCACGTGAGCGCGGTGTTTCACCGTGATTGGTGTAAATTTGAGTTGTCCCCTCCCCGCTGCCGTGGCCCGTTTTTGCACTGGCAGAGTTTTTCCGAGAGGCGATGTGGGGCGGACGTGCCATTTGCTACAGAGGACAAAAGATGAAAAGGGATCTACAACTACCCCGCAAAATGGGGTAGTTGTCTTGCGTGAGGCATGTGTTTCTTGCTTTGCTGACTAAACAATCGTAAGCTGCTGCTGCATAGGGGAACCCTTGGTAGCAAGAGTGTGTTGCTGCTGGCAGGCAGAAAGCGCCGGATGCGAGAAAAAAAAAATATGCTCCACGGGAGGTTCGAACTCTCGACCTTCAGATTATGAGACTGACGCTCTGCCTACTGAGCTAGTGAAGCATACAAAAGACTGGAGTTTAAGCGCGGAACAGTGCTATAGATTGTCATGCAACAAGATGACGGATCATGTGATCAGACGTCAATTAATTAAAATATGGTTTTGTGGCAGTTATGCCAATATACCAATACTATTAATATATAAGGACCTCATAGGTCCATCTAGATCCTAGCTATGGATTCACAGCAAGAGATCAAGCTATTCTAGTTAGAGTTAATATACTTTATCGATCCAAGGAACGTACTGATATATTCAGTCGTAATTGAACCGTAGTTCATTACATAGATAGCTGTGGAGGCGCTGTGCCGGACAAACTCTCCCAAAGGCTCGTCTCATACCTGCGGCGAGCGTTTGCTGCTCCTCCTGAAACCAACAACATGGGAAACGGGACGAGTCTGGTAACGAAGCTTCGCTTGTAGCTTGGAGGTCACATGACGCGAAGTTAACGCGGCATGTTCTGCCTGCAGCTGTTAGCATATGTATAATTGAATTAATGTGTTTTTGTGACCTTCATTCAGGCGATACCGATCTATATATGCATTGAGTGCGCGCAACTCGGGCCCAAGATGTAGCTTGACGGGTACGACCATCTAACCAGGTATTAGGCATCTAATCTGGCACCGTGTTTGTAGAAATAAAAGCGTTCATCTCCTCTAGCGCCGCTTACCCTTTGAGCAATCACCATGGTCCCCCTCTTCTAGCGGCCAAACTAACGACACGTTAGAAGAAAATGATCATGTTGCTGGATCTGAAGAGTGGGAACGTCGAAAAACCGACAGGGTCTTTACGGGAGAACCGCCGCAGGAGGTTAATAGATTCCTATGCAACTTGAGAATTGTATTTTCGGGTCCACGCTTTTACCGATGATGACAAGAAATTCAAATATTGATGAACAGTTTGGCGGACTCGGCGGCAGAGTTGTTTGGAGCATACTTCCACACGACTGGGAAAAGTAGAGCGGGTGAACTTTTAACCTTCAAAGTGGCCGAACAAGCTCTAAGATGTTATTATGAGATGATTTACGGGCCCTAAAGAAACTATTGCAAACTCGACAGCAGAACTTAAGGAAGAATTGAAAATCGCAGTTCACCAGCAAACCACCATAAAACTTGTTCTGAAGTGATGAAGCAGGCAGTGGACGCGGAATGTGCCGCCCACAGACATAAAAAGCGTTTCCGCGGCGCCGCCGAGACAATAGCAGAAATTATGAAAGGTCCAACTACAAGAAATGCAAAGGCTTTACAATGGGAGAAAGAGCAAAGTTCGGACTCGCAAAAAGTTGATGAATTTGAGTGAAAAGGGAATACTGTAAGTAATTGCTATTTTGTCGAAATTTACTATTTGGTAAGTGAATATTACCATCCCGTAGTGATAAATTAGGTCATTTGCGAACCATACATATAAAAGCTCGTGGTATGATAAATGCTCCAGATTTAAGGTATGACTATTTCTTTTCGACAACACCACTTCTTGTAGCCGTACTAAAACCTTACTCTCGCCGTTCACGTTAAGCGACCATGATCGCGCCTCCATCCGTCTTTGTAAGACGGTTTCCAAGGGCCAAAAACTCAACGAGAAGCTCAAGACCACAGTGTCAAATTCGACATCCATAATACGTCACGACGACCACCCCGATGAAAAATTTCTATGACTCTGTTATTTTACATGCTCATTTGCGAAGCTATTAATTGGCCTTTGAAATTTTGTGCGCACTATAATTACCACTATATGGAAACTAAGGAAGCAATGCCATGTCAATCGCAAGTGTCGCTTTCACCACCGCTGGCATTCTTCCCCTGGTCATCATCGTCGCCCTCGTCTCCTTCTCCCATGCGTTGCGACCGAGCAATCGCAATGATCTCGTACCAGTCTTGGATCAGCTCACCCAGTTCCATGTCGTTTTCTTTCAATTTCTTCAACCAGTCTAGCCACTCATCTTCTTGCACTCCATTGGGTTTGACTTCGATTGGCGGTATATCCAGTACCCCCCAAGAATATGTGTACCGATTCACGGTATCCAAATGTTTAGAAATTGTTCCCCTCTCATGAAGAAGCCTCTCGAGCTCAATGCGAAGCTCAGTGACCTCATCTTGGTAATTGCTAATTATTTCTTGTGGTGTCGGCAGGTCTTCAGGTCGTTTAGCAATAGATTCTTCTATTTTCCACGTAATGTCAGGCTCTATCGATCTCCTAGTTCTATTTCTTTCGGAGTTGAGTTGCGATCTTAATTCATCGATGGTCGATTGGGAACGGTTCAACTTCACTTGGAAAGCTTTGGCTATGGTTTGCTGTATGCGCTTGTGATCCGTCTTTGGTTTGGCTACCCGTATTTCACGCGTCTCCACTCGAGGGACTTCTATGACTTCCACTGGTTTGGGCGTTCGTCTCAATTCGTTCACGGTTGCATGCACTGCATCCAACTGCTTGTTTTTATCCTCTATGGAAGTAAGCAACTTGTGGACTGTGTTAATAGCCAACTTCGCGTCAGGGCAATGCTCGAGTTGTAACGACTGGCCAGCAGTGAGAAACCCTCTGAGGGTCAGCTGCCCGTCTACATGCCTCGAGGCTTCCTCGATGCTCTCGAACTTCCCCATTAGCTTGATGCAACCCTGCCCTCGGAGGGTAAGGTGTTGTTAACTGATGCCGTTAGCTTACACATGTACTTACGAATATTTGAAAAAAAAAAAAGATACGAGCTTAATGGTGGGATTCCTCCTCGGCGTCATCCAAAACGAGCCAATCCTCTTCCACTGGCTCCTCAGCTTGGCCCTCGACATTTTCAGAGAGAGTTTCGACAGGTTCGTTCTTGTAAGCCTGCAATGCTTCGGTGCCTTGAGCCTCCACTTCGGGGATTTTAGGCTTGGAAGGTTCTTCCCATGGTTTTACGCTGCCCTCGGCATCCTGAGGTGTAATGGGGGCCAGTTTGACATTCTTCAATTCCTTCAAGTACAAATCTTGCAAAACGTTACGTCTCACAGCGGTGGTGGATAGAAGACGAGCCTGAGAAGCACACACGCTCTTAATGGCAGTTCTTTGGATGGCAATTCTAAACATTTTGATAGAAAAAGTTAGCGAGTTTTTATTGCAGCTGTGAGACCACTTCAATCGCACTCACAATTCAAGCTTCATAGCTAATGGTTGAGTACCCATGAGTTCGGTATTTTATTTTTTGGATTTTTTTCCGCCGTCTTTCCCGGGACGCTTCATTGGTTCGTAAAGTGTGACACTCACGTGGGGTGCATCAAAAGTGAAAACGACTACTGACCAGGTGAACTTTGAAAGCATGGAAAAGCAACTACAAGTGGAAAACGTCTTGCCTTGTGTGCCTTGTTGCAGTTCATTCACTTTTTTTTTTCCTTATTCAGCCATCATATAATGGTTTTATGGTTGACTCGAAAACGGTTTGAATTTTTAAATTGAAGCGTAATCAAAAAAAATGCGAACAAAACATGCTACACTCTTTTCCGCATACTCTTTCCTTAGTTTTCAAACAGGCACTAAGTAACTATCAGTGTCGGTTGGAAAAAAAAGTGCAAATAATATCACCAAAGTAGGTGCTTTTTTTTTTTTTTCTTTTCGCTCCCATATGTCTATTGAAGAAAACGAATAGCATATTTTTATTACTTGATGAATCTTTAAATAGTTTAATTTTATAAAAAAAAAAAAATTGAGAGACCTTGGAGTGAATGCCCACTGAATCTTTGACCTTTCAATGAAATTTTATTTTGAAGTTCAAATTAGAGTTTTGCTCTGCGAACAAGACTTTGAGAAAAGGAAGTACATATATGTTCTTCGGCTAGCAAAGATGAGGAAAGTTAAGCGCATGCATAATCTAATTTCCCCACTGTGAATGTCGCTATCACAAGTAAGAACTTCCCTTTTTCGATTCAAATGAGTGTCAGACTGATTGTAGTTATGTGCAGCTGGTCTTTACTTATTCAAAGACAAACAAACCAGTTTAATTGCGATTAAGATTAATTCTGGGCTAGACGAGGCCTCCCAAATTCGCTCTTTTTGGAATAACACAAGGATAGAGAGTCATACGTTCACAAGATAAAGAACAGGGCCTGAACGTCCTCTTGTTGCAATGTTTATTGAAAGAACAAACTACAGGAACGAAGAGCTCTGCTAAATTAACCAGGGGCGTGGGAGAGTAATAACTATCATACTGCTAATGTTAAGTTGATGCCCCGGGCAAGTTAAAACTTTGGACTTTTCGTAGGGGAGACTGAATCAAAGAAGCAGTAAAAAAAACGTAGCTTACTGGTGTAGAGGCTGAATGATGGCGGTAGCGCGGCAGTTTTCCACAGCGGCAAGTATTTCAAAATGCACATACGGCTTTATTTCCTGCCAATCGATGGCAAACGCAGTATCCCCGGCTGCACATTTTTTTGTGCAAAGAGCATTTTTCTATAGATATATAAACGAGGACTCCACGCTCACCCAACTCCTTGCAGCTTGTTTAAGGCGCCGAAACTATACCCCCCTTGTCGCAGTAACGTGCATTCAAACTCCATCTTATATATATGAGCGCCTCGCGCTCAGTAGTACCGCTGCAAAAAAAAAAAAAATCCCGGAGCATAGTGCTCCCCGCTCGCCAGAACGCGGAGTAACAGTTTCCCCTAGTACCGAGCACTCGTTCCACAGCTGGCAGAAAAGGTGAGCCAGGACAGACACGCACTTTCCAGCAAGTCCGTTCCCTCCGGTCTCCACACCTAGCAACTATACAGTCTTTCACACCCTACTTACTCCGTACCAGTACAAAACTCGTCCCCTTCCCATCTGCTTCTCAGCCGTTTTGAGAACCAGTTGCGATTCGATTCTTCTAGCCCTCATCAGTCTCCAGCCAGACTGGCCTTTGTTTTCCGATTGCGTTTCAACTCCGCTCTTTTATTGCCGCGCGCGTACGCAATTTAATTATTCCCTCTTGATCTTTTATTTTTTTTTTTTTTTTCTTCGTGCTCTGGCTCATGCCGCATAGTTCTATGCAGAAAGACCCTTGAAAAAGACGTGAAGTACCGTAGTTTTCAAAGAGGGCAAAAACCGTTAGAGCTATCCTGATTATTGGCAAAGATTCCTCGTAAAGCACGTCCCAATAATCGATCAGGTATCACGTGCCACGATCTTGCGGGAACGTAGAGCGACTTGCATCACGTGATTGCGCTCCCCAGAGCAAGGCACACATCGCTGCCCTAGCCGGCTCGCTCAACCAATTGCTTCACCGACGAAAGATTTACGGGATTTGCCGTTGCTTGCGTTTCGTTTCTGCCGCGTTGAACGAGGAATCGAGCCGCAGCATCGTTTAACCAGAAACGGAAAAGCGGCAATACATGGAGGAATCGGGCACAATGCGAGATGCCTTGCCAACAATACTCAAGAGAGAGAATTAAGCCGAAACGTCTGCGTTTCTCAGGCAACTTTTTTTTTTTTTTTTTTTTTTTTTTTCAGTTTGGCAAGAGAACAAGAGAAGGTGAAATTTTTTGTTGTTTTTCTTTTGTGAGTACAAATCGCTCAAGGGCACACGCCAAAGGCTACGCCAAAGGCTACGCCAAAGCTTACGCAAAAGCTCACGCCAAAGACGTTTCCCAAAGGCAAGCCTGTAAGTATCTACCGTAATTGCCTCTCGATTTCTGGCTATATGGCCTACACTCTGTGGTGCGCGACTAGCGTATACTACGCGCATCGCTATTTAGGTGCACCACTCTCTCATCATCAGCCGGGTGACCCGGCCCGCCGGCCCCGGAAGTGGTAATCGCAACAGTAGTCATTGAGACATTTTTGAATCGACGCAGAACATACACAAATAACCTTCGCAACGACTGATGGCTTACACATTATGGTAATGTTATGGCCACCTTGACCAATTGCTTCCCCAGTTTGGGATTGGTTATACATCGGTTACATGCATCGCGAGCCCGCATCTAATCTTAAAAGGGTTGCGGCTTGCCTCTTGTAGTATTTCCACGTTAAGATGCGTATTGACCTGGATCCATCAAGGATATTGCGCAGGGCTTGTATAAAAGGACTCAGCTGCCAGCACAGGGGCAGGGAGTCTGCCATAGTTGGAACAGTTGACTTGTTCAGACATACACACGCACGCACGCACACGCACGCACACGCTCACACACGCACACGCTCACAGACGTACGTGCGCACGTACTCAAACCTACACACGCACGCACGCACACGCACGCACACGCTCACACACGCACACGCTCACAGACGTACGTGCGCACGTACTCAAACCTACACACGTATTTCACAATATAATCATGACACTCATGGCCCCCTTGTGCAGCGAGCACCACGAGTACGACACCGGGATCTTCGATTCGCTTACGAGGACACTGTTTGGTAGTGTAGGAGGGGTGGACGAGACTGCCGCTCAAATGGTGGATGGCATGGACATGCACGAGTCCATGGATAATGTGCTTACAGTCGCTTTTTTAATGTTTTTAACAGTGCTGGTAGCATTCCTTGCAGCCGGCCTGGTGGTACTTGTAGTGCTAATGCTGCTGCACACGTCGCCGCTTCCAGACGACGAAGAGAAACAAATAGAATCTGCCGGGTTGCAGACGCCTGAGCTGGAAGAGGGCGAAATTTGCGATGAGAAGCTTTAACGACTAACGACTTAATTAATACCATTCTTCGGTGTAGTTACATAGGAAGACGATAATTAATGGATGCGCTTTTTGGATTCGTTGATCACGCTGTGCTGCAGCGTGGGATCGTAGAAGGTCGCGGTTGGCTGCTGGGGCCATTGCGAGAGTACCCGCGGCGGCTCCAGGCTGGTCTGATGCGTTAGTGACTCGCTGAAAGTCTCTTGGCGCCGCCGGACTGTTCCGGACGAAGACGAAAGCGAGGCATTAGCCCTTTGAGGCAGTCTGCTGATTCGTACCAAGTCGCCTATATCCAACCGGTTAACGTCTACGAACACTTTGGAGTAGCCAGGGGAGCCTTGGTAAATCTTTCCCAGCACATCGATCGGTTGATCCAGCTCCTTTCTGTGGAGCCGAGAGCGCCGAAGAAGACGTTTCTTTTCTTTATTGGTGGGAGCATGCAAAACTGGTGGGTCCCTTTTGGCAGGCCTAGATTTTTTGTTGGGTTTGCATCTGGGGAAATAACGAGTATCTATCTCTTTGCCCTTATTCCTGTAGTAATCAGCGGTAATCCGCAGGTGGTTCTTACCCACCAAATGTGATTTGCGTACGCTCAGCGTATCATGAGTCAGATATGAATGGCAGTATTCGCAATAGTAGCGTGCCATGCTGCGTATGTCCTTTACGCTTGGCACAAGAAGCGATGTAATGAGATGAGCTGTGGGATCGGCTTGTTTCAAACGAAAAAACAACAACAACGGGGGTAATGGTATTACCCGGCGGGAAGGTGGCAGCCGAGCAAGAATGCCATATGGAATTCAGGCACGATTATAAGTCTTCTAAGCTAAAAGAGACGGTGCTGCTATCCACAACGCTCCTGGAATATTGAGGCATACGTGAATCTTCCCCACCCCCCCAACTATTAGTTTTGTTTAATTTTTGAAAAAAAAAAAAAAAAAAATAGAAGCTGTTGGGTAGGTCTATCTCAATTATGGCTCACCTTATTCATCATTAACTTACGAAGAAGTTGTATTAGGTCTTTTTTCTGAGTTACCAATTTGTAAATTTTACTTCCCTATCTGCGAGCCTTGTTGCTACCTAACATTCAATAAGCGAGAAGACACATACCTATTACTTAATCGTGATCACTAGAGATCCAACAGGCAGCTTATTGGCTATGTATATACGTTCTTCTTGCATGATGCTAGCAAAGATTGTTTTTTTAAGCCAACTAAAATTGGTATAAGCCTTATTTAAAAGGAAATCATTTAAGAATAAAGGATCAAGCGTGCTGAAAAAGAGGTCCAGAAATCCATTAGTCGGATGCCACAAGATATTCTTCACTAGAAAAATTTACACCTTGGCAAAGCACAGCTCATTTACTGATTCGTTCCTAGATGTAAAATATCGCCATAAGTTGAAGCAGCGTTAAGCTTGTGCAAGTTTTGATATTAAGAGCCGACAAGTTTCTGGCTCTACGTGAGATTTCCAATTGACGCGACCGTGTTTTGCTATTCCCTTGACATGCTGTTACTTCATTGTATTTGCTACCTGAGACGTCCTAAATGTCGTTCTCGCTGTAATTACCCGCTCATCATGTAGTACGATACTTGAAGTACGCCCTTTCACTTGCTTTCTTCAACTTGGCTGAAAATTTTCATGCTTCTTCCACAGTATTTTTCATATTATTCCTCCAAAATCGCGAAGAAAATCCAATACTAGGCCTCACCATGTCGTCCGTCATTCCCAGATTGTCCTACAGGGCTATTTCGAGGAATTTTCTAAGACCTCAGTGTGTGGCTAAGTCTTTCTCCACTACGCTGCGTGCCTCTGCTGCCTCTTTTGACCGTTCCAAACCACATTTGAACATTGGTACTATTGGCCATGTTGACCACGGTAAGACTACTTTGACTGCTGCATTGACCAAGACTTTGGCCAAGAATGGCGGTGCTGATTTCTTGGAGTATGCATCCATTGACAAAGCTCCTGAAGAACGTGCTCGTGGTATCACCATTTCTACTGCTCACGTTGAGTACGAGACTGCCAAGAGACACTACTCCCACGTTGACTGTCCTGGTCATGCCGATTACATCAAGAATATGATTACTGGTGCCGCCCAGATGGATGGTGCTATTATTGTCGTGGCTGCTACCGATGGTCAGATGCCACAGACCAGAGAGCACTTGCTTTTGGCCAGACAGGTTGGTGTCCAGCACATTGTCGTGTTTGTTAACAAAGTGGATATGATGGATGACCCTGAAATGTTGGAATTGGTTGAAATGGAAATGAGAGAATTGCTAAGTCAGTACGGCTTCGACGGCGACAACGTGCCTATTGTTATGGGCTCTGCCTTGTGTGCTCTAGAGGATAAGCAACCAGAGATTGGTGAGCAGGCCATTTTGAAGTTATTGGATGCTGTTGATGAGTACATTCCTACTCCTCAGAGAGACTTGGAAAAGCCATTTTTGCTACCGGTCGAGGATATTTTCTCCATCTCTGGTAGAGGTACTGTGGTCACTGGCCGTGTGGAAAGAGGCAACTTGAAGAAAGGTGAGGAAGTCGAAATTGTCGGCCACAACACTACTCCCCTAAAGACTACCGTCACTGGTATCGAGATGTTCAGAAAGGAACTAGACCAGGCGATGGCCGGCGACAACGCTGGTATCCTTTTGAGAGGTGTTAGAAGAGACCAATTGAAGAGAGGTATGGTCTTGGCTAAACCAGGTTCCGTGAAGGCTCACACCAAGTTCTTGGCCTCGCTTTACATTCTATCGAAGGAAGAAGGTGGAAGACACTCCGGATTTGGTGAAAATTACAGACCTCAGATGTTCGTGAGAACCGCAGATGTTACTGTTGTACTAAAATTCCCAACCGAAGCTGAAGATCACTCTATGCAAGTCATGCCGGGTGACAACGTCGAGATGGAGTGTGAATTGATCCACCCAACCCCATTAGAGGTTGGCCAACGTTTCAACATCAGAGAAGGTGGTAGAACTGTTGGTACTGGTTTGATCACCCGTATCTTGGCTTAAGAACCTCGACACAGCTTTACTTTGGGTCATGTAAATAAGGATTTATTTTTTTTTTTTTTTGGACTATATTAAATGTTTATGTTCTGTACATAAAAATAAGCAATCTGCAACTCACAATGAAAGCAACTACTTACCGAGAAAAATTGCGCTTCTACGAGGACAAAGACAGAGATGTGGTCTGTCGCTTGGTGCGTGCTAGTGGCCACAGTTCAAGCTGTTCAGCTCGAGTTTGACCAGAAGCCTCAACTATGGGACCCAATATTTCGCACCAGGGATGGCGCTGACCATAATATCGATATCGATCCGTTACTGCGTCAGCCCACGTTGACTCCAGATCCTAGTTTACTCAAGGTCGGTCAAAACGGAGCCATAAGCTCCGATCTCGAGATGTGTGGTAATTTGACCATTTCTGAAATTCTTCAAAAATTCCCAAATGCAAATGCAGCCGACGCAGCCGTCACTCAAACACTATGTATTGGAATGGTAAACTTCTTCAATAGCGGTGTCGGGGGTGGTGGGTATGCTGTATTTTCGAGCCCACAAGAGGAAGATCGCCTATTTGTGGACTTCAGAGAACGGGCCCCGAATGCATCCCACAAAGACATGTTTAAACTATGCCCCGAATGTTCTAAAGTAGGTGGCTTGGCCGTGGGAGTTCCTGGTGAACTCCGCGGACTTTATACTCTGTACAAAGAGCGCGGAAGCGGCCAAGTAGACTGGTATTCTTTGATAGAACCAGTAGCTCAGCTCGGATATCGAGGCTGGGCGATTGGGGAAGCACTAGGCGCTACTTTGAGACTTTATGAGCCGTTTCTCATGAAAATGGCTCGAGACTGGGCGTTTGTACTCAACTCTACAGGGGACGGTGTCAAAAAGACCGGTGAGTGGATCAACAGATCTACATTTGCCGATACACTCATGGTATTAGCACGTAATGGTTCAGACGCACCCTTTTACGATCCTGATCACTGGGTGGCCCAGTCAATGGTCAGTTCGGTTAGGAAATACGGTGGTATCATGACAGTACAGGATTTGGCAGATTATTCGGCTGTTTCTAGCAAACCACTAGAGTTGAAAATTCGGTCAGGCTTCCAATTCATGCCAGATAATGACTTAACCGTTTTAACCAGTGCTGGCTCGAGCTCTGGTGCCGCTCTCATTTCTGCCTTATCGATCTTGGACCGTTACGGTGTTAGCACAGGTGGTGACTATATGGAGAATTCCACTTTCCAACTGGTTGAAACTATGAAATGGATGGCTAGTGCCCGCAGCAGGTTGGGAGATTTTGCAACAGATATGCCACCAAAACACGTACAAGAGGTGCTTAGTAGCAACTGGACTGACATGGCAGTTAATACGATTGACTCTTGTAATCTCAAAACGATGGAGAACTGGACATTCTACAAGCCTGCGTACGAGATGAACAACCCCCATGGCACTGCTCACCTCAGCATAGTTGACTCCCATGGGAATGCAGTTTCACTGACGACTACAGTAAATTTGCTGTTTGGTTCACTTGTACATGATCCAATTACCGGTGTAATCTTCAATAATGAGATGGACGATTTTTCACAAACAGGAAGATCTAACAGCTTTGGACTGGCTGCCTCACGTTACAACTATCCGATGCCGGGCAAAAGGCCGCTGTCGTCTACTTCACCCACAATTGTGCTCAATGAGTTGGGTCGACCTGACTTGGTTGTGGGGGCCTCTGGTGGCTCTAGGATAACTACGAGTGTTCTTCAAACTCTTGTGAGGACTTACTGGTATCGTATGCCCCTATTGGAGTCCATCGCATATCCTCGTATACATCATCAGCTGCTTCCAGACCAGTTAGAAGTCGAGAACGTTACCATGGTGGGTGAAATGACCATTAACGCGCTGCAAGAGATGGGATACAAGATAGAGGAGCAGCCCCCTAAAAGTGTCGTGAATGCCATCCGCAGCTCTTCGGGCGTCTGGCACGCCGTTAGCGACTACTGGAGAAAAAGAGGCGTCTCTGCAGTGTATTGAAGCTCGCATCTTGAGACAGGTAGAGCATTGTTTCACTGGATAGAAAAAAAAAAAAAATAAATAAGAAAGAAGATATATATATATATTTACTTATATTCAGACTGTGTATGCCGAAGCATGTTTAAAGTTGGTTTTGTTTCGTCTCAGCTCCCCTTACCAGTTTACTTTCTCGACTGAAGTTCGCGAATTGAAAAGTTCGAACTATTTTTGTTTACAGTAGCGAAAATAAACAAGAGATCTGAAGCAGAAGGGACAGATCTGAGAGCCACAGAGATTCAAAGACGGCACTGCCCAAAGCTCATGACGGAGAGTACAAACGCTAGCTATAGTTCTACCGATATTTCTATCCCCAGGGAGTCTTCAAGCCGCAACGGGCAGACATCGTCGGACCTGCCGAAAGAACAGCAAAGTGAAATGGAAGCTGACGACGAAGAGTTTGAATTCTTCCATCAGTTCGAGCGCGAGAAAGTCAAGGGAGTAATTCACTTGATTACTGTCGAGCTCAAAGAAAGAGCTACCGATGTGGAATTCTTGATGATACCATTTAGGCCACAACAAACGAACGAGGGACTGTTGAAATTTCTAAATGCCATGTTCCCACTGGGAAATGGCCAACCTGTGGCGGAGGCTAGGCAGAAGAAGCTTGTTGCCAACACAAATGTGCACACTTTGTTCCAGGGTCTCAAATACGTTTGGTCCAGGTTACAAGATGGCGAAGTAGTCGGTTGGAAATCCTATTTACAGTTTAAGTTCAGAGAAAAGAGTAAGAGTTACCCAAAGAAAGCCTTTCTGGAGCTGATGCCTCAGTGTCTCGAGTCACCTAGTCATGCATCGATAGTATACGATTTCTTCGATTTGATAGTAACTATATCAGCGAATTCGAGGGTAAACAAGATGAGTGCAAGGAAAATATCAAAGATGTTTGCCATTTGGGCGTTCGGAAGACACGTACCAGATCCAAGTGTGGCAGACTACGATTTCGATGAAAAGGTTACGTTACCCAACAATTGTTTTCAAGATGGTCTCGATCAATGGCTTCCAGCCACCGATGCTATGTTCCACCTTTTGTTAGCATTCTTGAAAAGTTTTGTTCCCGAGGATTTGGAGAGCGCCCAACTGCCGCGTACATTGAAGAGCCTCCTTTTCAACAACGAATATCCACCAGAAAAGTCTACTGTATACACTTCAGAGACGATCCTCACGATCCCCCTGGTCACTTTGGAGACTGACACTTTCTCTAGGAAACCTTGGGAGCTGTTGGAGCGTTGCAATGGCAAACTGGACTTTTCCAACTACGACGCGTTTGAAGCTCGAGAAGATTATGCGTTGCTCAAATCTTTGTTCAAAAAAAAGAATAACGTCGAAGGTATTAGCCGCAAGATGTCACAAGAGTCCCGTAGGCTGATGAAAGAGATGTCCACAAAGCATTCGACGTTCCAGGCTGGCTGGGCACCGCGTAAGTGTGTGCCCAATTACGAAGGGTTATCAGAAGAGATTACAGTCAAAAGAGTGGATATTGACGACTACTTCATATGGGCGTGGTTGTCGACTCTTTCACACGAGCAAACGTCGGAGAGGAAAAAGATATTTGGTCGCTCTTTGATCCTCGAGTTCGAATTCGACGGCTTCAAAAAATGGGTCCTGTTCCAGGAAAGTGACGTGGTTCTAGAACGGCAAAAGCGCGGTCGCAGGAATAAGCAAGAACATAACGATAGTCGAGTGTCGTCAAATGCCTCGAGCAAGGAGTCGGCAAACGAAAAACCACTGGCCAAAGTACCGAAGACTCGCAATGTGACGCCGACATACGAGAAGTTCCAGAAGCAGGTCAGCCAGGAACCGCCGGAGAAAAGAGACGCGATCAACGAGGCGTACCACACGGTGATCAGCAGAGACACCCTCGAGAAAAACAACGGCAAGCACAATGTGAATCTGCACCTGCTGGAGCAGAAGATCTCGTCGTTTTGGAACCCGCTGCACAAGGGCAAGAAGAAGAACAAGCCTCCGAGTCAACACACGTCCTCTGAGATCAGGGAAATCACCAATACCGCGGCGCTTCCTCGAGAATTGCATCAGAAGGGCGGGAAAAACGCAATACCGGAGGAAGTGGCGGCGCGGGCACCGAATACGCCCCCAGACTCGTTGGTGGAGGAGACGCTGGAACCCGCGAAGCCGCTGCACAGTCCGCAAGGACACGATCCCAAGCGCGCCATGGAAGGTGAAAAAACGACGCCTGACGAGACCATAAAAGAGTTGAAGGGTATCGTCGACGACATGATGGCAGAAGACGGCAGCGCCACCATCACGTCTGAGATGGAGACGTTCGAAACGCTGACAAAGTTCGATCAGTACAAACCCTCGAGGCTGTCCGACACAGAGCCGCCGTCCGCGGCGTCGACGGTGCCCTCGTTGAGGGTCTCGAGTGACGATGACGGCAGGAAGAGCCCGTCAGTGGGGCCGGGTCCGCCCCCGGCCTCGCACCATTCACACGAGTACTCCGAGAGTTCCTCCTATTACGAGACCCCCACGAGTGCGCATGGGCCCTCAGATCCGTACAGACAGCAGCGGCCCCACCCGGTGACGCCGCACGCGAAGACGGCCGGCGGCAACGGTGCTAGGCCCCCCGAGCCCAATCAGCAGAGCGCGAGCCGCGCTGCGCGCCAGACCCCGGCCGCAGCGAAGCCCTTTAAACAGTCTCCTACGCCACACGGAGCCCTGCCGAACGGAGCCCTGCCGAACGGTGCCACGCCGCACGGTGCGTTGCCACCTGGAAACAGCATGCTTTACTACAAGACCCCGCGCAGCGACCCGCAGCTGGTGCCGGGCAGAGCAGCCGCAGGCAGCATGAGCCCCGGCGGCAACGCAGCCTACGCTGGCGCGGTGCCGCCCGCACGCGAGGGGCTCCCACGCTCCGGCTACAGCCAGCCTGCGCTGCACCAGATTGCCCACGACATACCTTCTTCGCCTTCGCACGCCATGCTGAATCCGTACAAACCAGCCGCGGCAGAGAGATCTCCCAGACCCCGCGTGGGCCCGATGGGCCCGATGGGCCCGATGGGCGCCGCAGCGCCTGCAGCGCCTGCGGGCGCTGCTGCGCACCACCAAGGCGCCCTTCCGTACGCTCCGCACGCTCCGCACGCCGCGCACGCTCTGCCAAGCACTAGAAACTCGCATCCCGTGGTGCCGCAGGTCGTGCCACAGCAGGTACCTTACCTGGGTTCCGCGTCTCCGCAGATGCCCGCATCGCAGGGAATGCCCTCGCCGCAGATGAGGCAGCAGCGATCGCCACAGATGCACTCGCAGGCCTCCCCGCAGATGGCGTATGGCTTCGGATACCCGAGACACAGCTACGGGAGACCGCCGGGCGCCATGGCTCCCGGGGGCGCGCCGGCACAGGGGATGCCCAGAAGCCCCTCGATGCAGGGCCCAATGCCGGGCGCGCCCGGCTACTACTCGCAGCAGCCGCCGGCGCCGCAGCCGCAGCCGCCGCAGCACTTTGCACCTCCGCAGGGCGGCTACGTTCCGCAAGGCGGCTACGCGCCTCCGCAGGGCGGCTACGCGCCGTCCCCCGCGTACGTCCCCGTGGGTGGCGGCCACGCTGGGCCGGGCACAAAGCTGCACGGACAGACTAACAAGACGCAGGAGCGCAAACGACTACACAACAACATCAGAAACGGCAACTTTGGCATATGAGTGAAGTACACACGATACCCTTGCCAGCGGATCCACGAGCAGAAGAGAAGCTCGCCGCGGCGGATCGGGCCCAATACCCGCACAGGTGCTCTCACACAGGCCGTACACGAGTAGGTACGTATGCAATAAATACCCTTTACAGTTTACGCACGATCCACGAACAGCCGCCGCCGCGGGCGCGCACCCGCGATGCGCAGTCGCTTAGCATCGACGAAAAACACGCCGGTTGTTGGCCTCGCTCTGACGAAAAACACACCTGCTCTTGACCTCGCTCCCACCACTCCGGCACGGCCAGCAGCACACACACACACACACGCAATGTCGCAGGACAAGAACCAGCTGTCGCCCACGGGCTCCCATTCCCCCTCCGTCGAGCACCAGACCACCAGCCCGCCGCAGGCGAACCAGCCAAGGGACAAGAACGAGCATGTGATCCCCTGGGACGAGAGGGCCCGCGGCGTCCACGTGAGGTGTTTCGCCGGCTACGATCTCAAGTTCAACGGCTGGATCCGGCGGGACGTCCTTGAGCGCAGGCAGCAGGAGGAGGAGCAAAGACACAGCGCGCAAGGCCCGGCAGACGACGACGACGACGACGACGGGTTGTGAAGACGGCGCGAGGAGACGGCGCGAGGAGACGACGCGAGAAGACGACGCGAGAAGACGAAGCGAAGAAAAAATTACCACACGCGTACAACAAAAACAAAAACAAGCAGACACAAAGGGAAAAGCCAGCTCGAAATGCGATCTGGCTTGCTAAACCGACTCGCCGACCTGCAGGGACCCTGGGAAACACGCGCAGCTGCTGGGGAGGGGAAACAATACGTATCTCGCTGCACCCACCCACGCGTGCGTGCTTGCGTGCGTGCGTCGGCAAAGAATAGAAACGTAATGCCAGCATGGAAACCTCACCGTGTTTCGAAGTTGTTTCCGCGCACACAGCTGACGCACTGCGTTTGCGACCGAGATGCCAGGGCTCAGATACGATATTATTATTAGCACAGCTCTAGATCTCTACTGGAAACCCCACACCGTATAAAGGTGAGGCGGTACGCCCCATGCTTGGTCTGCTGGTTGGCAGCGGAACTTGGCTGTCTGTGCGATTCCCACCCACAGCGAACTACACATGATGATGATTATTACGCTGGTCGCTCTTTTGCTGGAGGCCGCTGCCACCGTCATCTGCGCCCCACACGGCTCCCCCACGGAGCAGCAGAACGTGCAATTCCTCACCGAGCGCAACAAGAAGCGGTACTTTGACTACGGCGCCCACGAATGGTCCGACCCCGTCAGGGGCGTGAACCTCGGGGGGTGGTTTGTTCTAGAGCCGTTTATCACGCCTTCGCTTTTCGAGGTGTTCCGCTGCTCCAACACGTCGGACGACGGCATCCCGGTCGACGAGTACCACTACACGAAGCAGCTGGGCCCACAGCTTGCTGCCGATCGCCTGGAGGCACACTGGCAGACGTGGTTTACCGAGAAAGACTTTGCCGACATCAAGGCGATGGGGTTCAACCTGGTGAGGATCCCCATCGGCTACTGGGCGTTTGAGACGCTGCCCGACGACCCCTACGTGTCGGGTCGCCAGGAGAAATACCTGGATCTGGCGATCGAGTGGGCGCGCAACAACAGTCTGAAGGTGTGGGTAGATCTGCACGGCGCCGCGGGCTCGCAGAACGGGTTCGACAATTCCGGGCTCAGAGACAGCTGGGCGTTCCTGGAGGACGCGAACCTCAACGTGACCAGAAAAGTCATCCACTACCTCTTGGACAAGTACTCCGGGGACGAGTTCACCGACACGGTCATCGGCGTGCAGCTGATCAACGAGCCGCTGGGCCCCGTGCTGGACATGGACAAACTCAAGCAAGATTACTACTTGGAGAACTACAACTTTTTGAGGCAGCAGCTGGGACGTGACCAGATCGTGGTCATCCACGACGCATTCCAGCCAATGAACTACTGGGACGATTTCATGACGGTAGACCAGGGCTATTGGGGCCTTCTGGTGGACCACCACCACTACCAGGTGTTTGACTCGAAGCAGTTGAACGCCTCTATCCAGGATAAGATCAAGTTGGCGTGCTCGTGGGGTCAAGATATCGTCAACGAGTCGCACTGGACCGTCGCGGGTGAATTTTCGGCCGCATTGACGGACTGCACCCACTGGCTCAACGGCGTCGGATACAAAGCGCGTTACGATGGAACTTTCCAAAAGGATCAGGAAGGGTCCTCCTACATAGGATCGTGTGAAAACAACGAGGACTTTGACTCGTGGTCTCAAGAACGTAGGGATCAGACAAGAATGTTCTTGGAAGCGCAACTCGACGCTTTCGAATTGAGAGGAGGCTGGATCTTCTGGACCTATAAGACCGAGAACAGTCTCGAGTGGGACGCTCAAAAGCTCGCATACAATGGAATTTTCCCACAACCCCTGGATGACAGAAAGTGGCCATCCATGTGCAAGTAACTACATTTCGCCTCGCCTGCCAGACTCGCCTGCCAGCAGCAGCAGCAGCAGCAGCAGCAGCAGCAGCCATAGTTCGTTTTTCATCGGTATCGTATACTGACGGGTTTTATATAGTTGCTTAGATAAAAAAAAAAAAAAAGTTTTGAAATAATCTAAAAATTAAAAAAAAAAAAAAAAAAGCAAGTGCTTAAATCACCCTTTTAATACACACAACAGGGCAAGAAATGGGCACGGTTCCCACGATTGATCTCACGGGGGACGCAGCCACATTCCCATCCAGTTCACCGTTGAAGGGAAAGAGAACACTGGAGGCTGATGAGGTTGCTTCTTCGTCGTCGCCGCCGCCGGCAAAGAAGCAGGAGGTCATCCCGCTATCCGATGAAGAAGAAGATACTGCACGGGGCCGATATGACCAAGTGGTTAGACAGTTGCGCATTGAGAAGCGCAGGATTAAAAACACGCTCGAGTCCGTACAAGCCACTAGCGCAGTTTTGAAGAAGAAGCTCATCCATAGGGAAAGAGAGGTTGCAGAAGCAGAGAGGAAGTTGGCCCTACTTGTGAAATCTAACTCGCCAGTCACGACCACCCAGAAGCTACTCGCTGATGAAGCTACTTCGACGTTGGAAAGACTAAGGATCAAGAGACAAACCACTAGGGACAAGTTTAACGCCGTGAGAAACCGGTTAGAGGCTGCCGTGGGCGAGTGGAACGAGTTTACGGTGCAAAAGAACACAAGGCTGCATCGAGTCGCACAGGAATTGGACGCAGAAAAGAGAGATCAGTTCGTAGCAGGTACAGTCTTCGAGAGGCAAAGATTATTGCATGAGATGGAAAAATTGGAATCGAGTTTGAAAGAGAGACGCATTACACCTCTAGCGTTCAGCCAGAGTAGGGATGAGCTGCAGAAGAAACTCGACTCGTTGAATGTGGATCGGGGAAGTGGTATTCCAGGGAATGACCTGTTCGACAAGTCTCTCGACACTGCAAGGGATCTTTTAGAGAAAAACACCTCGAGATCCTCTACCACCAAGCGCGAACTGTACCAACAGCTAGATATAATACGGCGTTATAGGGACACTTTTGAGAGGGGCACGGCCTCCGACGTTTTGCAAAGGACAAGGTGTCGAGACGCAGCAGAGTCACTCTTTTATAACGGCGTCAAAATGCCCCTGGTGTATGAGACTTTACAGGACTACGGCATACAGTATCGGAACGCTGCCATGCTTTCAGTGGACAAGAGAGCCCAATACTATAAGAGTCTCGAAGTTGCCAGGGATTTAGTACGCAATTCACACAGGGAACTCTCTGTTAAGGCCCGTATCATCGAGTTGCTTAACATTCTTATGAATTTGCGACAATATATTGACTCGGGGCTTCCGCCTACTACAAGCCTGAAGCAACAGGCGGGGCGAGCCGTTCTCGAATTAAAAGATCAGGGACTAAAAATGAACAGATTATATGAAAATTTGCAAAAATACGGTATCGCTACTAATAAAGAGGAGTTGGACGACCAAATGAAATTTCAAAAATATTCTGATGTTCCCTTCGAAATACCAGACTTCCTTGGATGGGACTCTCCCTTATCAACTTCAGCCTCTCAGCCCAATATTTCTAATATCCATTCCGCTCAGGATCAAGAACACATCCGCGCTTTGCTCGAAAACGTTAAACAAGACGAATCGGAGATTGAAGGTGAAGCGATGACCCCAGAAGAATTAACAATCAATCTTTTGAAGCATCAACGCATAGGCTTGCAATGGCTAACACACGTAGAGCAGTCCCCGAAGCAGGGTGGCATCCTTGCAGATGACATGGGGTTGGGTAAGACAATTCAGCTAATTGCTCTCATGATCGCTCACAGATCAACGGATCTCGCAAAAAGGACAAACTTGATTGTTGGGCCTGTTTCTATTCTTCGTTCTTGGCAAGGTGAAATAGAAACAAAAGTGAAGAAGGCGGCGACTTTAAAAACCTTCATTTATGGAGGATCTAGTGGCGCCAAAGTAGACCGCTGGGAACAGCTGGCTCGTTTCGATGCGGTCTTGATTTCGTATCAAACTTTGGCCAATGAATACAAAAAGCATTGGCCACAAAGACTCAGTGGTAGTGACACCAAGCACCTTCCTCCAATACCACAGCTGAGTGCTTTGAATTCCTTGAAAGAACGTAGAGAGTATTGGTCTCCGTTTTTCTGCGATGAATCAAACTTTTTCAGAGTCATCTTAGATGAGGGTCAAAATATTAAGAACAAGAATACACAAGCTGCAAAAGCCTGCTGCAGTCTAAGCTCAACCTATAGGTGGGTTCTATCTGGTACTCCTATCCAAAACAACATGCTTGAGTTGTACTCTTTAATACGGTTCTTGAGGATCCCACCCTATCATAAAGAAGAGCGGTTCAATGCAGATATTGCCAGGCCACTAGCTGTACAGAAGAACGGCAACTATAACAACGAAGACAGAAAACGCACTATCAATAAAGTGAGAATTGTTTTGAAGGCTATCATGTTGCGTCGCTCCAAAACTGACAAAATCGATGGAAGACCGATCTTAGAATTGCCGCCAAAGCAGGTTGATATAGATGAAGCTCAATTGGAAGGTGAGGAACTTGAATTTTACACAAATTTGGAAGCTAGAAATCAGAAACTAGCCAAAAAATTACTACAACGTAAAGTCAAAGGTAATTACTCAAGTGTACTCACACTACTGTTACGTTTGAGACAGGCGTGCTGCCATCCCGAATTGGTGAGAACTGGTGAAAAGAAAGCAGAAGGAGCTAGGGTGGCTAATGGGAAAAGTTTCGAAAACGATTGGCTAAGACTTTACGAACGAGTTCTACGGATGACTCCCGAACAGCATGAGGTAGTGGCAAGTTCGATGGACGTTATGATATGCTTTTGGTGCATGGAGCAGTTGGAGCCGGAATCATCTTGTGTTCTCACTGGCTGTGGACATTTACTTTGCGAAGCGTGCGTGGAGCCTTTTGTAGAAGAACTATCGAATTCGTCCTCAGCTCACAAGGATGATCGAGGCATTATAGATGTTCCCTGTAAAAAATGCCAAAGATTAACCAAAGAGTCAGATATTGTATCCTTTGGACTTTACGACCAAGTAATCAACCAGCATTTCACACAGGAGGACCTTCACCACGAATACCAAAACGAAATGGAGCGTCAAAAAGCCAGGTCGAAACTGACGCACGAACCCTTGCTAGAGAACTTAATACCTTCCACCAAAATTCGCCAATGCATGGATCTGGTTCGCAATGTAGTTGACCATTCAAATTCGGAAAAAATATTGGTATTTTCACAGTTCACAACGTTCTTCGATTTGCTTCAACATTTTTTGGAAAGGGATTTAAATGTGCCATTTCTGAAATATACGGGTAGTATGACAGCTCAACAGCGTTCAGATGTTATTAATCAGTTTTATCAAGAGAATGACAAGCGAGTACTTCTGATATCAATGAAGGCGGGTAATTCCGGATTAACTTTGACATGTGCTAACCATGTCATTATTGTGGATCCATTTTGGAACCCGTATGTGGAGGAGCAAGCGCAAGATCGCTGCTACAGGATTAGTCAGACGAAAGAAGTACACGTACACAGGCTATTCATAAAAAATAGCGTTGAAGACAGAATTGCGGAACTGCAAAAGAGAAAAAGAGAGATGGTAGATGCTGCTATGGACCCTAGCAAGATGGATGGCGTTAACAGGCTGGGTGCTCGCGAATTGGGCTTTTTGTTCGGCTTGAATTCATTGTGATTTGGGAGAAAAATACTCAATTGCTGTAGAAAAGGGAGGCTGAAGCTCCCCATGTCTTTGTCACGTTTTGAGAGTATGAAAAGACGGAAAAAAGGGTACGGAAAAGGGAAATACTACTAAAATGAATAAATAAGAAATGTATTTGAGAAAAAAAAAAAAATCCAGTTGTAACGGTTACGTTTTTTTGCAGTACTGATTGTTTCGCTGAAACTTTATTATCCGATCTTAAAAAATGTTTGACGTCAGTTGATGTGTCTCCGTCAAAAATGATTAAGGTATGTTTATAAGGGCTCTCGAGCATCTTTTCCTGTCTCCATCATTTCAAGGTCATTGCGAATTAAGAATGCCTCAGCTCTTGAAAAGGCTTGCATTCCGCGTGGGTGCTGTGCCCAACGAAAGAACCAATACTTTAACCAGTATCTCCAATGATGGTCATTATATCTCGTTGAGACCTCTCATTAATCTCAAAACTACAGCTGAAGAGGAGTTTCCTTTTGAGTGGGTATTTGCTGGCACTTCGAAGCATATTAAGGTGACACCTGTTAAAAAAGGCGTGATTAAGCAGGATTTCAACTTCTGGTTAGATACCAACACTTACCTGAATGTGCCCAACTCTCATCGAGGTGAGATTAACACTGTATGGACTCAATGGGAATCTGGGTCTTTGGCTGAAAATGGCCAAGTGTTCCCCACGGGCATCGAGAACCCAGGCGTTCCATTCTTCGAGTTATGGCACCCCTTGGACCCCAACAGGCCCGAGTATGTTCTCCTCTCTGACCAGCAAGCTAGCAGTTCAACTGTTGCCGCTAGGTCAGTTGTATTTAAAGTTGCAGCAGGCCAAGTGTATGATGGATTAGTCATAGTCACGGGAAACTGGGCGCAAGGGTTTTTGAGTAAGCATGGCGTTGGGACCGTTAACGGTCTAAATTTCTTGAGAACTTTGAAAAAGGAGGATGGGACCAAGGAAGCCTTTGTTCTTTACGGCCCTGATGCTGACAAATTCCCACAGCATTATTCAGGTTTCAAAGTTGGCGACCATGTGGAGCTCCAGGGGCTCAAGTGGCAAGTAATCGAGTCATCTTGAGACATATCTTTTCTTACAATCTTTGCCTGAAGTACTACCTCGTTCGTGTGATTTTAGTATCGCTATAGTTTAACGCTTTCGTAGACCTTTATAGATATCGTATTTTCCTCCTGATGTTGCCAGCAGGAGGAATACGCAAGACCAGCTTTCTTCTGCGTTCAATTATAATATCCGATGTAGTGTAACGGCTATCACATCACGCTTTCACCGTGGAGACCGGGGTTCGACTCCCCGTATCGGAACTTACTCTTTTTTCATATCTCATAATTTTTTATTCGCCAAGCTGTAAATTTTAGCGAAATATGTATGCCACATGAATTTATAAGAAAACGAAAAAAAAAAATAGAAAGTATGTACTCAAGCCGCTACCGACACTTATGGCAGCCAAATCAATAAAACTCCACGATTTTCATATTCAAAATATGCATGTATTCCTTGAAATTTCGAACTTTGCATGCTGTCGAGTTTGTGTACTCCGTCGCCGTTCCAAAACAGAGCACACTAATTTGAATGGCGAAGAAGATTAAAAATCTCTAGGAAGAATATATAAAATAGAGGACATGAAAAGAAAAAGAAAAAGATCAGACAGCTATGTAGTGTGTAACTTGCGGCTCTGTCATTTCTTCCATCTTAAGCCGCGGTGTCTGGAGGTATATATTCCCTAACCAAATTTTTTTACCATTCATCAAAATGAACAACTGCTTTAACATGGACAATCGCCTTGGCAACTTTTAAACGATCAAAATGAAGCCAGAATTACAAGCCTATAAGGTCTTAGTTAAGGCAACTGTGCGTGCTGACCGCACTGCACGTATAGCTCAGCGCTTGGCCGATCGGAAACAGCAGCTGGCGCTACTTACTTACAGGAGAATGAACATCGCGCGTGAACAGACAAAGAAAGATATTGACACCCCCACTAAGATGAAATTACTCAAGGACATGGGAACTCTTACGAGACGTGTCGAATTCTTGAAAAAACTGGAGCCACAGAACGATAAAAGCTTGCTTTACGTGCAGGACACCAAGTTTCTTAGAGATCAAATTTTGAATGCAGGGGAAAAGCGCCATATTCAACATTTGAAAGATGTAGCGGCTTTCATCAACAATCAACGCGAATACGATGAGTTGATTGAGCGTTATAATCCAGGCGCTAATATATCCCAAGAAGAGCGTGTAAAGCTCACTGCTAATAGGGTCGGATTGAACGTTCCATCATGATGAAAACAAAAAAAAAAAAAAAAAAAAAAAAAAAAAAATTTAAAAAGAGCAAAAGATAATAAATTAATTAAGAACTAGCTTCGAAAATCATAAAATAGAATTAGATTAGTTGGGGGGCCGAGATGAGGGGCAACACCTGTTCCCTGACACGAGAACTGCTCCAAAAGGCGCCATGCGACCAAGTGAGGTCGCGAGCGCCCTGCATAATACCTGTATATTTGTTAAATTGCTCGCTCATGGATCCGTCCTCACTCACATGCTCACGTAGTTTGTCCAAAAATGAATCGCCGTAGTTCAGAAGCGAGACCATCGTCTGATGAAATGCAGGGGATTTGTATGGAATCACCAAGCGATAGTCACCGCCGCTGATCATCGCATTTGCTGTGTACTCTTCAAAGCCTTCAAAAATGGACGTCCAAAATTTGGATTCCCAAGTGTTGACGGGAATCTCCAAATCTGCACCATCTGCGTACATCTTGTGGATTAGTTGATACAGCAGTTGAGCAGCGTTTGAAGTGGCCAAGAACCACGGATTGCCCTCCGACGTTCCCGCACCATCGTACACGTCTTCTGGATATCTTCCTAGAGCTACCCCCATGCGTGGACTGTGACGTTCATGGTTAACGGGATATATGATAGCCATGACGTTGACTAGAGAATGCAAAGTGTTGAGAATGCCCGAATCGTTAACGGCGAAGGGCAAGTTTGTCGTTGTTGAAGAGATGCTTTGTTGCTGGCCTTCATCCTGCTCCATGTCGGCGTGCGCCAGTAACGATGCAATCAGAACGGCAACGTCCAATCCGGATCTGGTATTTAGGTTTGAAGGAGTCTCCACGATGTAGTTTTTATTGGGATTCAAAAATCCACCTTCTAACGTCAAGAAGCTGTTGAGGCCATTGGATGCCTGCTGCAATTTCCCCACTAGCGGATCTTTTTCCTTTCCGTGAGTCTTCATGTATTGCAGTCCCAACTGCGTCGCCGATAGCTGTACCAATGAGGTGAAGAAATGGCGTCCCTTGACTTCTTCCCACAAATCGAACGAGTCGACTTCCCAATTTTGAACCAAAAATTCCAGATCATTACGAATAAGCGTTTCGAATAGGCTATCTTCGTCTTGAAAGTACAAATTCGGTGTTTCCAAGTTTGCGATGAGCTCATCCAATTTTGTGCTTTGAGCTGCAAGCCGCTTCAAGAAATGGAAGCTCGCAATGAGTCTCAGTGGGGCGCCATCGTTCTGTGGTCTGCCCCAACTCCCCGTAAATGCCGTGCTGTCCACTTCAAATTTTGGTTCACCGAGGCCCTTTAATTGTGGGTCAGAACCACCTACACCTTGGCCCGAAGGATTGGGTACTCTTTGCAAGAGCGCCGAATTGTTCAAATATTTGACAATTGTCCGTGCCAAAGTCAGATTTATGGCATTGTCCGAGCCGATTAGGTTCGATACGACAGTGTTCACAGTGATGGCTGCGTCGCGGGGCCATTGGTAAAAATAATCTGGTTTTTCCTTGGATGGCGAAGCAATGACGGCCCCCTCGGCGACATGTTGTTCTTTCAAGTTGTTGTAGCTAGAATCCCCAATATTGGCAAGCAATTTTTCAAACGAGGTCAGAGTCTGAGCTTCGAGCCATAGCGAGAAATTTGAGCCACTAGTGCGATACGGAGCCAACGGACGCAAGTTGATTCTTCTGTAATAATTCTTTGTGGGCAGCGAAGTTGGGTAAGCTGGGTCATATGGTTTGAAGAAGTCTTCGATCACGACACGATTGGATTCATTGAACGCGAGTGGCAGTTGAGAGGGCCAGCCGATCATTTCGACCTTTAATGGGAGAATGTACCTGTAGGTCGCACATATGAATAAGATGATGGCCAGTAAGGGTAGAGGCAGGGGAAGCTTGAGCTCCTTGCGGCTGGATCTTTTCTTCACCATTCTGTTACGCTGCTTGGTTCTCTTTGGGTCACTTGGCGATGATGGAGTGAAAAAGAAAGAAAGAAAGAATGGAAGAGAGAGTGAAGATCAGGATGAGAGCGATCTTGCGGACTACTGGGGCCCTTTTATCTTGATTATCCGTTGCTTTCACAAACCGCGTTCAGCCGCACGCACAAAAACGTCGAAAATTCATCTTCGGACGCCTCGATCCCCAACGCTCGGACGGTCACAGCCGCACGCCGGGGCAATCATGAGAGGCATCCGAGAAGAGACGAGAGACGAGAGACGAGGCGCCAGCGTCGCCGTATGCTAATCCTCGATGCCTCATCATAAGCGGGCAAAGCGAGCAGTGCGCCGCATTTGGGTACCGTTATGGGTGGTTTGATGAATTGTTTAGGTGTGTGTCGCTAGATTTCAGTAGAGTATTGTAGTAGTGGCATGTGCAGTCCACCGATATTGCCGCTATGCAGAAGTTGTAAGTTCAACGTGATAGTAAATCTGTTGACGCTGTGTGGCATACGTAGGTTAGTGTTGAATAACTCCGAATTGAATGTAAAATATTAATTCTCCGGCAGCCACGATCCCCTGATGTGTAACGCATGAACCCACAGAGCGCAGCGGCGAAACTGTTTTTACCAACGTAAGCTGTGGGGCAAATCATCGATCCCGTTATCCATGCTGGTTGTGCGCTTGTCCGCGGACTGCTGGAGGTCGACGCAGCTGCTTGCTCGTAGGGATGAGGTGTGAAAATGTGTCACTTGTGCGTGTATTGAGTGAACACATATGCCCATCCTGTGTGCACGACATGAGATTGTACGGTTTCGACCAAGTGACGAGTAACGTTATGTCAAAGTGTTTTGGAGGATAAACAAAGAAAAACAGCACCGACGTGCCTAAACTCGGATTTCCGAATTTTGAGCGCCCCAGTAACCGATACCACGTATTGTTTCTTGAACCAACTGCTGCTGCTGACTAAAATTCACACTGCGCAACGCAAAATCTTGTGCATACGCAGCCAAAACCTCTTTCCGCTCAGCCTGCATGGACCTTTTTCAGCGCCTCTGCAGAAGTCGAGTGCGTCTTGCTGCGAGTCATACACTCGGCGGGCGATTCGCTGATGCTGCGCGAACGCGGACAGTACCTCTCGGGCGAGAGATACGCCCAACACTTGTAGTCCATCTTATCAAATAATATAGAAACCGAATTGAACTATACAGCTTTTGCCTGGTTTTCGCATATCCTTATTGCCGACGAATGCTTTGCCATGATAATAAGCAATCGGTAAGCCGAATAGCCTCTCTTTCATAGCTACGCTCAATAAGACTGCGTCAAGCATAACTCTGATGAGGTGCCTAAACATAAGGATAACCACATCATCTCGTGGGTTTGGAACCCCTAATCTTGAAGTCCTCTCTTGGCGGAAGATAATTCTGGTTCCAGTGTAAAGTACCATATCTTGACCAATGCGCTTTCAAGTTGATGCGAGGCGACATCAACTTGAAAGCCCTGGTACCATCCCAATTCGTCATCGAGTACCTCTCGGGCGAGAGATCTCTCGGGCGAGACCTCAATAACGCCCTGTCAGACTGGGCCGGTGGAGTACGTTGAACTGAGCGCTGTTTTTCGCCAGTTGTTACACTACTATGTGTGCTGCTGGCCACGAGCAACAGGGCGCAGCTAGCAGATCTTGGCGGGTGGCGGGGCTCCTATACACTATACGTCTGTCATTTTCGAACCGCCGAGCTCGCGTTGCCGACAACCGCGCGGTTACAGGCGATGTTTCCTCAATATATATTACTATCACGCCATCTACTATATTTATTAGGTAATGGCTAATAGTAATAATATATGGGAAATTTGGTATCGCTCAATTCTAGCCTCCTACAAGCTTCGGAGTTCCGGAACGCGCGGGGCCACGAGTTGCCCGCGGCTCCGCCTGGCTCCGCCTGCGCGAACGCTTCTTCGCCATGTCGACGGCGGCTCCCGCCTGCACAGCGCTCGTTCTTTTTGGAAAAAAGAACCAAAAACCGTGCCTGCTCGCTGCGCTCGCAGATGCCGCCGACAATGGCTCCTCCACCCGGCTTTAACGCGGCAGCCCCGAACACGAAGCGACCGGCGCTTCTCAGGCACGCCCAGCGCAGGCAACTCCTGCCCCGAAAGCGCCGGAAACCTTATTTCAAGCCGCGTAAAGTCTACACAACGTCCCTCTCTCTGTCTGCGCACTCCCGCAGCGACTCACGCTGCTGTCATGTCATGTTCCCCCCCTGCGCGTCTTCCCGGCGCGTCTCACGCCCGTCATGCCCTGTCATGCCTCGCTGTCACGCTTTCGCTCTGACGTCGCCCTGTTGACACAACATGGCGCATTTTTTTTTGTTGGATTTGCAGATCGCCCTCGCAAACGCAACTCGCACGCTAGTTGTGGTCATAGCAGGGGGGAGAACTTCCCGCTCTCTCAAGCTTGCTTCCGCTCGCTCCGTTCCGCTCGCTCGCTCGCTCGCTAACTCGGGGCCTTCTTGCCTTGCGCGATGCTGACGTCAACGGCGCGGGCGTTCCGAGCGCTGCGAGCACTGCAATATAAGTAAGCGGGCCTCAGCGCTGGCTACCGCTGGCTGCCGCTGCCCATCACGGTGCTAACCACGACCAACAGCACACAAACACACACCGCCAATGCCCCAGAAGTTCACACTATCGCCCGACTCCCGCCTCACAGACCTGCTGGAGGCCAACCGCGAATGGGCCCAGGACATGTCCCGCCAGCACCCGGACCTGTTCCCCACCAACGGGCGCGGCCAGCAGCCACACACGCTGCTCATCAGCTGCTCCGACTCGCGCTACAACGAAAACTGCTTCGGCGTGCTGCCCGGCGAAATATTCACATGGAAGACGGTCGCTAACATTTGCCGTCCCGACGACCTGGCCACGCGCGCCACGCTCGAGTTTGCCATCGACGTGCTCCGCGTCAGCCGCGTGGTCATCTGCGGGCACACCGACTGTGGTGGCGTCAACTCGTGCGTGAGCGGCCAGATTCCGCAGCTGGAGCGCGACTGCCCGCACCTGGCAGAGCACCTGCGCGACGTGGTGGACACGAGCGAGCAGTACGCGTCGGAGTTGGCCGAGGCCAGCGACGCTGCGCGTCTTCTGTGCATCCGCAATGCGGAGAAGCAGTACGCGCGCATCACGAGCAACAAGACGGTGAGCCGCGCCGTTGCAGAGGGCCGTCTCCAGGTCCACGCGCTGCTCTACGACGTCGGCACGGGGCTCGTGGAAAGGCTGGAGAGCACCGAGTAGGCTCCGTTGCTCCCGTTGTCCTGTAGATATATGTATATTCCGTGCGCAGCCGCCAACGCGTGGCAGACGGGGCCGGAGGGTGGGGGAAACCGCCGGTTCTGCGCTATCTGCCCGAACACGGTGGCGGTTGCTCCAGGGGCAGATATAGATGTATAGATATGTGTATGCATGCATGCTAATATAGTAATGGTATAAACGAGCGTGCCGCCGCGTGTCGTGTACATGACGTTATCCGCAGGCTACGGAGCATTGCGTATCGCCGGCTCGGGGTACAAAAGGCGGCGTGCGGGAGGGTCTTTTGGAGAGTCGGCTACGCAGCAGAGCGCGACGGCGGCAAACGGCGCGAGACCGCTCCGGCAGCGTGGGCCCTTCCTTTTGGGTACGAACCACCGGGCAGAGCATCCTTGCGACACTGAACTCACAACACAGGAGACGCTTCAGGAAGGCCAAACAGCTGTGTGGGAGTCGAACGCGTCGGTTGTTGGCGGTTTGGCGACCCCACGCGGCCACGTTGCCGGTGCGAAATCGCTGGTTTACACTTGGACCGCGCGACAGGTACACGTCGAGAGCCACTGCACAGCTGTGCTGGCTCAAATTCAGGAAGGACGTTCCGGAGTAAGCGAGCGCACGCTGCCGCCAAAGTACCGCCAAAGCGCGTTCCCACGCACGCCGCGGCACGCCAGCCTGACGCCTCTGCAAGGTGTCAAGACATTCGCGTTTCGATCTCCCCTCGGCGGCAGCGCGTGCGGCAGCGCGTGCGGCCCATACGGCGTATTTCCCTGTCTGTCTCCAGAATCGCTGCGTGCCACCTGGCGTCGCCGGCACCAGCAGGCGGGCCTGCCCCCGCAAAACGGTGCCTGCTCGCTGCGCTCGCAGCTGGGCGGCTATTCGCGCGGGAACACGACGCGCGCGCGTAATTGTTCCTCTCCGGGCAACAACTGCCGAGACGGGGCGCGTGCTCGCTGCAAACCCGGCGGCGGCGGACTAACGCAGCTCCCCAGGGGCGAGCCCCCTGACAGCTGCTTTGCCGCTTGGGCCAAGGAAAATCGAGGTGCGGAGAACGCGGCAGGGGACGACGCTGTCCTCGAGCAAAAGTCGAAGCAGAAAGGGGTGCCGGCGGCGAAGCCGCCCAGCTGCGAGCGCAGCGAGCAGGCACCGTTTTTGGTTCTTTTTGGCCAAAAAGAACGGCACACCAGCCCATGGAAGGGGGGGGCTGAGTCCTTCTGAAACCGGAGGCCCAGCCGCACGGCAAGCGCCGCACGCGTCTATGGGGCGCGCGCGGTGGAGCTTCGCTCGGCTCCCTTTTTGGCCCCCCCCGTCGAACGTAAATCTTGCGAAGCCGAAGCATTCTGCCGGCCTGCGGGCGTGTGTAGGTGTGCGCGCCGCCAGTCCGGCTGCGCGCCCATTGCTCTGGTGCGCCTCCCTCCGCTCGCTCCGCGCCCGCGTCGCTGGCGAGGCGGCCAGCAGCGGCAGCCGGAACAGTCGGCGCACCGCACGGCGATCTACAGCCGCGGTGCTCCTTCTTCCAAGGGCGAACCGGCTCGACGATAGCAACAACGAAGCCAGCGACTATGCTCGCGGCGCGAATCACTGCGTGGCCGCCGGCGTGGCCGCCGGCGCCCAGACTCGGGGCATCGAGCCATGAGCGCGCGCGCACACGTTTTGTTGGGTCTCTTTTCCGCCTTGTTTAGCCCGCTGTTGTGCCCGCTGCTTTGCCTGCCGTTTTGCCTGCCGTGTGTCTTTGTTTGGATTTTGCCGTGGCAATAGTTGCGCGACGCTTCGTGCGATGGCACACATGCCACTTGTCTCGCTCGCTGCGGTCTGCCACCGCCGCATGGCATCGCACCCCTCTCTCCGCTTGCCGGAGTGCCTCTATTGCAGCTGCTCTCGCAGCTGCTCTCGCATCTAGCTTGGCACAACAAAGTGCTTGCTCACGCTGGCTGGACCTGCCGGCCCCCTCCCCCGCGTGGCTCCTTCGTTCCCCTTGCTCCCCATGCGTCGCTCATTGTCTCGAGCTCGATGCCGTACATAAGGGGACCCTTCGAACGGCCGGGCAGGGCGCACGCACACACACACACACACACACACTCAGGACGCACGCTAAAGCACCGTAATCATGTATCGCATCCACCAGTTCGACCTCAACGGGGTCCAGTTGAGTCGCAGCCCGCTAGACGACTACCAGAGGCTCTACTTCGCCACGCTGCTGTCGCTTCCGCCTGAAAAACAGCCCAACGTCGACATCCGGCGTGTGGCATACAAGAGCAACGTGGCAGAGATGTTTGGCCCGCGGGCCAACCGCAGCAACGTGCTGGAGTGCTTCGAGTACCAGCTGCCGGACGTGAGGAGCGGCTGGCCGCGGTTCTCGCTCGACGCGGCCACCAGCGGCCGCCTGAAGCTGCAGGAGGGTGGCGTGCTGCGAGGAGAGGTGCAGACCGAGAGCAACGACGCCATGGAGGACTCGCTCACCAAGAACCAGCAGTTCAAGCTGCGCAAGCTGGGCCACTCGCTGCATTCGCGCCTCATCAACCCGAACAACTGCGTGCTGTGGACGCACGACTCGGGCTACGTGTTCTTGACGGGCATCTGGAGGCTGTACCAGGACGTCATGCGCGGCCTGGCCACGATGGAGCGCGTAGACGGCTCGCCGCTGGCGGCGCAGGTGTGCCGCGAGGAGCTCGAGTACATCACGACGCAGGCGTTTTACGATGGACACTCGCCCGAGCGCAAGCGCAGGCGGCACAGCAGCGGTGGCGAGCTCGGGTCTGCGGTGACCAGCTCTGCCTACAGCGACCTGCACTGGAACGGCCTCTCGAACGAGCTCAAGAGACAGCTCGTCGACACCTACCGCGCGCACTTGGAAAAATCGGGCGTCCCCTACTCCGAGGCCGCCAAAGTGTCGCTCACAGACGTGATGCAGCGCATCAGGGGCGGCTACATCAAGATCCAGGGCACCTGGTTGCCGCTCGAGATGGCCCGCGTCATCTGTACGTGGTTCTGTTTCCCCATCAGGTACCTCTTGGTGCCCATCTTTGGGCCCGAGTTCCCCGCGCAGTGCGAGGCCACCAGAAACCACACGGCCGCGGTCGAGTTGCCTCGTGGCAGGGCCTCGGGCGCAGGCGCCAGCTTTGGCGGTAGTGGCAGCGTTCGTAGCGCCGGTAGCACGGTTGCTCGCAGTGTCGCCGTCGGTGGCCGCAACGAGCGGTTGCCCCCGATAAGCACCATCATCGACTCGCTGGATCGCTACTCGTACGAGCGGCGTGAGTCTCAACCCACGGTGCAGACGTTGTCGCACCTAGCGTCGTTTTACAATACACATGGACACAAGTACTCGTATCCTGGAGTCTCCACCCACCAGCGTGAGTGGAGGCGGCCTTCGTGGGAGGATAGCAGGAGAAGCTCCGTGGAGAGTAACAGGCTCGGCACGAACGGTCGGAACGGCACATGGGATTACGAATTCAAGTATGAGCCATTGCAGCACGGTAGACCCAACGAGCGACACGCGCTAGAGCTAGACCGTGGTAAGCCGCGAGTGACTACTGGCTTAAGCGAGGTGAATCCTGGTACCAGCGGCGAGGGACGACTGAGCCATGAATCTCAAGTAGCGAGCAGCGGCGAGCAGCGATTGTGACAAAAGGGAAAAAAAAAAATATATTCTAAAAAAAAGACAAAAAACAAAAAAAAAAAGGTTTATAGGTTTGTATATAGTGCCGGTTACAAATATCAATTCCTGCGGGAGGTATTTCTTTTATGAGGCATTGGACGAGTTGATGGCTCATTTATTTTTTTTTGGTTTTTTTATCATACACACACTATCAGATCCCATGCCACAGTTCTATCCGATTAAATGACTAATGACTATGATGACAGCCTCAGTCAGTTCCCCTCCCTCATAAAAGTTTACCCAAAATAACTTTAACGAAAGTGGTACTAGTTTCAGTTTCAATTTCAATTCTTCTTTTTTTTTTTTTTTTTTTTTTTTTATTTGGTTTTCATCTCAACGACTGCACGATGCTGTCTCAAGTTATCATCTCTTCTGAACATTAGCTTCAACATTGAGCAGTAAAGTGACAGCTACGTAACACGTAAAGCAAAATTATATGTACTAGACAAACTCACTCGCTTTAGAAAATTCAAAAGACAGTCTCATTTCCATCGTAATTGTAGAACTTCCCGTTGTCTTCTACTGAAATTTTTTCGAAAACATAAATCAAACTTTTAGCACTTTGCTCTGGGGTTAGAACCTCTATGGCGCTGAAGTCAGCATCGGCCCCTTTCATCTTATCTATACCACATTGCCCCATGTCAGTAGTAACCAACCCAGGATGGAACGCAACGGCAATGAATCCCTGTGATTTAAATTCAAAGCTTAGCTCTTAAATAGTATAATTTAAAGCAGCTTTCCGATTTTTTTTCCAATGAAATCAGAGGAGAAATTTTTGCAGGACAAAGATTGGTCCCAACGTATTAGTCGTGTAATGATCAAGCCAAACCTTTTTTGGAACATTCAACACTTCATAGTAAGCATCGGAGATCGCCGCGCTTGATATGAACACATCAATTCCATCAACAAAAGGTATTATCCTGATCTCACTCTCAAGTTGGTCGATGCTTTCAGCATCAACAATATCTAGCTGGGCAATATGAATATTATTGGTACCTTTCATCAACTCTTGCAGCTGTTTATTCTTAGCTTGTAAAACCGAGCCACGAATGGAGCTTATGACGACATTATTGGGAGATACGCTAATGTGTTTGATTAATTGAAACCCAATTCTGCGGTTACCACCTGTAATAAATTCGGTTGTCGGTGATGCGTTATTCATTTTAGGCGTAATCAAATATTTTTTTTCGTTTCTGGATCTATTAAACGTCAAAAAATAATCAAAAAAAAACAAAATAAAACGGAAAAGAACTACTATTGAGGTCATAGTGAGTATCACTGCAGGAAATACCATAGAATTTAATTTTCTTAGCACCACTCCAAGATGCTACAGCAATAAAATTCAGAACAAGTGGAGGCTTTACATATGTCAAAAACATTTGAAAGCAAACTATATTTTTATTCTTACTCATGTTGTACAATGTCGAAATTTCGCACTCCGAGCCTGCAGAAATAATATCACCATCACCAGTGATTAGGAGTTTCAGAGCGCATCAAAAAAATTTTTACTTTAACACCAAACTGGCTTTTTTGACTCGATTTATTTCTCGTTGTTTTCCAGCCAGGCGTTCTCTCTTTGATTGAACCAATATCTTTTTCAGAACATGCTGTTTATTTTAATTGCTAGTTTGAGAGTTTATTAATTCTTCTACACATACATTTGGTTTTACTATTTGAAATATATCATTCCAAGGCTCATCTTATCGCTTAGTCTTTTTGGCGATATTCTCTTCTATAACTGAAACGCTTCGTCATCCCAAACCCTCTTTATGAGTGGCTCAGAGTAGAAGTCGAGGTCAAGACGTGCTAGTAGGCTATTAAATTAGTGAAGGAGTAAACTGACTCGCTCTCAAGAAAACATTGAACATATTCAAGCAATAAAAGCTCACTATATAGAATCATATAACAATCATGTTACGCTTTCTACTCATTATAAGATTAGTTGAACCGCTTTTGACATGGAATGAAAGGGACGTTTTGTCGGGACTGGAAACTTCATTTTAAATAAGCACGAGGGACACTGTTTAAGAGGGTTTGACAAGTGATGTAGCAGATTAACTTTAACCGGGGAAACAATTTGAAAAAAAAAAAAAAAACAAAAAACAAAAAACAGTTACAAATTGTATAAAAGCTTTACGCTATAGTCAATGGGATACATGCCGTTGACGCTCCTCGTATGCTCTCCATCAACTTTCCCCAGATTTCACGTTGATAGTCGCCGTGTCAAGATTTACGTGTTTCTGTAGTGACGCGTCACGGCACGAATTTCGCGAGTTTCAAGTTTCGCATGCTTTTGTGAGCAAGAAACTTGAGTTCCATCAAACTTCGACAAATACTGGAGAAAAAATTAAGCTCGTAGCTTATCAACCCATTTGAAAGAACTCATCAAAAGTCTGATGAGCTCTGCGACTGCTACTACTGCCAGTCGGATGCAATCCATGCATCCGTACAGGAGAAATTTGCTTCAATCGCAGAGCTACGTGTTTGAAAATCCGGGCGAGCCATGTTCATCTACAAATTCCGCAGATGAGTTTACTAGCGCTAGGCTATCTCCATCGCCTCAATTGATATCATCTCATGCCAGAGCCAGATCTCTTTCTCCACCTTCACCACAAATAGAAGTAAGATCATTCAATGATGCTACGTGGTTGCAAAATGTGGGTCCCCCACCAAGACCCAATGCAACTAGAAACGTTTCCACTCCGTCGTTAGGCTCCCTTGATGATGGTGAAAGGGAGACATCTTCTCCATCGGAATCCTCAAGTCAGCTTCAAAGCGGCGGTGTCTACCATAAGCATAAATCCCGTTCGGTTGATCTTTCACATCTTTACATGGTCAACAATAGCCTCGATACCCAACTCACTTCGACCAATGAGTCCGTGGCGGACATGTCGCATCAGATGGTGAGTCACTGTTTAGGTCCAGAGAGTACTACTTCGTTGGTGTCTCGTTTGAAAACCCTTGACATGTACAGGGAGAATGTTAAAAAGTCTAAAGACGCAAATGTACTTTTTAACTATGCCCAATACATGCTTCAAACCGCATTAACCATGGAATCATCCAATGTACGAGTGGAAGGAGGTCCTGATGGAATGACACAAGCTGAACTGAAGAAGAAATTTTTAAAGGAGGGACAGCATTACCTCAAGAAACTTAGCGCCAAAGGTTATTCAGATGCGCAATATCTGCTAGGTGATGCCTATGCATCAGGGGCATTTGGAAAAGTTGAAAACAGAGAGGCGTTCACGTTATTTCAGGCGTCCGCCAAGCACGGCCACGTTGAAAGTGCCTATCGAACAGCCCATTGTTTTGAAGAGGGTCTAGGAACCACTAGAGACGCACGTAAGGCTCTAGATTTTCTCAAATTCTCTGCAAGTAGAAACCACCCATCTGCTATGTACAAGCTAGGTCTTTACTCATTTTATGGTCGTATGGGTCTAGGAAATGACGTCAACACAAAGCAGAACGGTATCAAATGGCTTTCTCGTGCATCTGCAAGAGCCAATGATTTAACCTGTGCTGCACCTTACGAACTCGCAAGAATTTATCAACGCGGGTTTCTGGATATCGTAATTCCAGATGAAAAATACGCCATGGAACTGTACATTCAGGCAGCCTCATTGGGACACATCCCTTCTTCCACGCTGTTGGGTCAAATCTACGAAACAGGCAATGAGGTGGTACCGCAGGATACAAGCCTCTCCGTACACTACTACACTCAAGCAGCTTTGAAGGGTGATCCCACTGCAATGCTAGCACTTTGCGCTTGGTATTTACTCGGGGCTGAGCCTGCATTTAGTAAAGATGAAACCGAGGCATTCCAATGGGCCTTGAGAGCAGCTACTGCTGGATTTCCAAAGGCACAATTTACCTTGGGATATTTTTACGAGAGGGGAAAAGGTTGCGCGGCAAATGAAACTTATGCCATGAAATGGTATGAAAAGGCAGCACAAAATAAGGATTCTCGTGCTATCAGCAAGATGATATCAATGGGGCAAGAAGATAAGATAAACAGCAAAGCAAAAAAAAACCACAGAAAATCCAAAAGTGTTAGCACTCTTAATTTGTTCAAAAATTTCGACAGCGATAGTGTGTCGTCAGTCTCTACTAGAAACGCTTCCAGTACAGGCTTGTCAAGGGATCTGCCCAAAGACGTTTGCGAACCTTTCCCCAATGGTGGTTTCCGAAACTTAAATGGACAGTCAGCAGAGAGCAAGCCTAGGCAGAGTGTGGCACCACAATCATTGCCTTTCAAAGCATCGGAACCGCAGAAATTTCAAACCCAGTCGCCTGTTTTGTCCTCACAAAAAAATAACAACTTGGGTCCTGAACCTGTAAATACAAATGATAAAAAAAATGAAAAAGGCAAAAAGAAGAAGGACTGCATAGTGATGTAAAAATCTAACTTGCTTTGGGGAAATAATTAATTTTGGGAAAACTGTATATTATGGGCTGGGTTTTCAGAGAATGCAGTAGCAAACAACAATATGGAAAAAAAAAAAAAAAAAAAAAAAAAAAAAAAAAAAAAAAAAAAAAAAAAAAAAAAAAAAAAAAAAAAAAGGAAGAAAAAGTAAAAATATGACAGACTGCGGATTTATTCATTTTTCTTTTTCGAAATTACTGGAATCCCACAAAAACCCTCTATAGTTGTCTGAAAATGCCTTGCTGCGTATCGTCGAAAACATGGCTAAACAAAGAGAGAAGGATTTTAGACTCGAGGAAGGAGGGGATAACTGTACGAAAGTCGGCATAACTATAACACAATGCGGTTATCAATCTAATCATTTTAATATATATAAGGGAGCATATCTTTGGATTTTTTTTTTTTACTTCGATAGAATTGTTCGTTTCTTTTTGCTTCTACTTTTTAATACTTTTTAATAGTTTGAGTCTAAAGACTGATATTGATTATTTGGTTATCACTCATATCACAGCAGAAAAGGAAAATGCTGCACAGAACACTTCATTTTCATTCAAGTAAATTGCTAGTGCTACAAAATCTTTTGTTCGTTTGGTCTTCCTCCACGTTTTCTTTGTCATTTTTATCAGGAGGCTCTAGTGTAAATCTTCTTTTTAAATTATTAATTCCTGAATTGACATTGAGATAACTTCTTTTGCTCTCTGTTGGTAACGTTTGAGACCTTTTCGTGCTGGAATTAATGCTTTTGGGTACAAGTACTTTGGGCAAGGGTTGGTCAGGAACCGGCATTGGCGTACTTGGGGTGAAGATGGAATTTTCAGCGAGAACATTCCCTTGTTGACCAACTTCTTCATAAGGCAGTCTTTCGTTACCCTTGTACATGCTGTAATCTTTCGGACCATCCAACTTGGGCAATGTACGTGTTATGGCCTCCTCCAAATCTATCTTAATTTTGGGTCGTTCAATAGACGTAAGTAACTCATCTCCTCTTTTAAATTTCAAGATCAGAGAGTCCAAGTTAAAGCAATGATCAGATAATATGTTCGAGTGGTTCTCATATTGCTGAGGAACTCTTTCTCTGCAAGTTTCAGTGATAAAACTTGATAAACTCTTCAAGGTCGTAAATGCTGATTCTAGATGCTTCTCATCTTGTTTCACATGGTTTAATATATCTTGGCGTGTCTTATTGACAATAAGTGTCATTTCACTTCCCAAACACTCCGCTTCTGCCGATATTTGGGCATTCAAATCTTTAAGCAATTTCAACAGATACTTTGAAGACTTTTCGGAACAATCTCTTGATAATTTCAGCAGAAACGATTCGAATGATTTCTTGATAGATCTGTATTTTATCGAATCCTCTAACTGCTGCGACTTTCTTTTACTCAAGTTATCAAATTCTCTTCGGAAAGTACCCAGCGAATCGTTAATACTTCCCAACGATTGTGCACCTTGATCACTGAGACAACTAATTCCATAAAGGTATTCCTTATGCATACAGTCTTTCGTGCCTTCCAGAATGGTGCTGCTTCTGCCCAACATTTGCTCATCCAAATCTCTATGGCTCTTCTCCGAAGCTTCAATAGCTTTGAATACCTCATTAAAAATTTTATCACGTTCTTTACTTAGATCGACTTTAAAGTACGTTTGTAAACTCTCCAGATGTTCATGTGATTCTTTAAGGGCATGCTCCTTCTTCAAAAGCTCATTCTCTAGAATTTGGCACCGGTTCCTCTCTTTCTCAAGCAATAAGCGTGCGCCATCTGTGAAGTTGCCACCAAACTGTTGTATCTCGTTCAGCTTGGATATGGATACTTCCTCTGTTTTTTTCCAGATGGCCATAAATGAATTGTCCAATTCGTCCATATATGCACAAAGTTGTTTTCCACAACTTTCAATGATCTTTTGATGTGTACGATAAATATTTTCAGTTTCTCTTTTCCACGGCTGGTTTATATGCTTCAGAGTGCTGATCAAAGAGGTGTGCATTTTCTGAATTTGTTCTTGTATTTCTTTTAGATTAACAGACAATAGATCATTTGTGGAGTGACTAATATAAGACATTGCATCATTTTCGAAATCTAGCAGCATTTGAGAGGATGTATTTTGAAAAGCTGTAGCCTGAAGATCTAAACTTTCTTTCAAGTCTGCTAGTGCATTGGAGCGTTTAGCAAGAGCACATAGTACGTTCTTGATTGTGTCAGCATTATTCAACGCACTTGAATACATCTCGTCGCGTTCTAATCTCAGTGCATCCATGAGCGCCAAATTTTCTGAATGAATTTGCTCGATCTTGACTGCATGCTCATTGCAAGTGCTATTATATTTTTCAAACGTCTCTAAGATGACCTTTTTTTGTGCCCTCAATGTATCACACACTCTTTGTGACTCTTTCAGTTGCCTGTGTGCTTCTTTGCTCAATTCTGTTTGTTCCACGTATTTTTCTTTGAATCTTTTGATTTGTTCCCCCATGTTTTGAATGACCACCTTCTGCTCTTCCACAAGAAGGCTATTGCTTTCGTAGAGGTCATATTGATCTTCGGTAATGTACATACCTTCCTTTTGCCGGGATGCCTTCAGTTCTTGCCTTAAACGTTCAATTTCGTGGATATATTCTATTATGCATGAGTCCTTGGACATAGATTGATTGACCTGTGGAGTATTTTTGATAGATTTAGCTCGCGTGGCATACTCCAAAGTGCTCACCGTCTCATCCATTGAGATTCGTGCCGGTGATATCGTTGCTATGATGCATGTCTTAGTTTTGCCGCCAAGCGAGTCCTGTAATAGCCTGGTCAGCTTCGAGCCTCGATATGGAATGTGATGTGAATGATCAACCAGGGCATTAATGACTCTGCCTAGAGTTAAGAGTGACTTGTTAATCAATCCAGCTTCTTGAGCCCTCATGTTTTCCGCACCGGACCTGTTGATATTCTCACTCCCTGCCAAATCTACCAAATTCAATTTTCCTATCTTGATATACTGCTCTCCGCTTACCGGATCTGTTCTTGCAATGTGAGTGACTATTGTGAAAATAGTATGCGATCTCGAAGAAAGGTCGTTACATTTTGTGGCTGCAACTTTCCTCTTGAGGGAGCCTTTAGTCAGTAATTGCAAGCCTTCGTACGCTGATTTGATGTATCTCTCCTCCATGCCCTTGACGGTAATGGAAGACGATGAAGAAGCGTTGCTAGAGGAGGATGATACATTAGCTCCTGAAACCGTGGATGCTCTTACTTTAGGTTTTTTCCCCGTACCGGTGCCGTTTCTAGTCCCGTTAGAAGTATTATTGTCAAATATCCTGATACTATCCTCGTCACTGTCATTATCGGCCAGTAAATCTTTGAGTCTTTCATTGTATAACTCAAGAAATGATATTTTAACCGAATGTTCTTTGGTCTCTTCAGACAGCTGTTTAAACAAATGAACAAGAACACGCGGTATTATACCTGCATGTTCACCCAGTAGAATCTTGTCCTGGGACTCTAAATCGCCCCATATGCTCATGTCTCCAGACATGGTGTAAGTCTTTCCTGTCCCTGTCTGTCCATAGGCAAATATAGTACAATTATAACCCTCAAGCATTTCCTGAATATAGCTCCTGGCTACCTCGGAAAAAATTGATTCTTGATCGCTATCAGCCCCAAACACTTCGTCGAAAGTATATGTCTTTTTTGGATGTGATAAAGGGCTCGAGGGATTTGATAAGATTACCGATTTGCCTTTTCGTCCCATAGTTGACACAACCACACTACTCTTCTCCTCTATTTCCCTTTGATTTCTCGAACGGCACCTCACATACACTTTTATGTTTGACCCAACTTGATGCCGCTGATGTGCTTCATCCCTAATTGGCGACGAGGAGCGACCTGAAGGAGGCCTGGACAGTGAGCGTATATGGGCTACATCTCTTCTGGTAGCTTCCGGATAAGTTCCTAACATCTAGATGCTTTTGTTTTGTCGCCTTTGATCCCTCGATGAGCAGCGATGTTTGTGTTTTGAGTTGTTGTTGTGTTTGTTTATGTGGGAAAAAACAGCCGCTTATTGAGTCGTGTATAATGACTGATGCTATTCAACAAGTCAAACTAATGTTTGTGTGGAAATCTGAAGTATATTACATTGAGAACTAGATTAATTCCGTCACCACCATTTCTTTCGCAAATGTCGGTTTATAGTGTTACTCTGATGCCACAAATTAGAGGTAGTAGTAATAATATATTATTTTCAAAAGTATAGCACTGCAGACGATTAATTGCCAGCTGCACTACATAATTCAAGAGCATTCAAATAGGCCTCATTATGATGGACGGTACATGCAGCGAAGGCTGGCAAGAGCAAATAGCTACTAAAATTTACTAGGTATGCATCGGTTCCCTGTGCAATGGCGTGCTATGATCCTCCAAAACTTTTACTTGTAAATGTGATAAAAGCGTGATCCCTACTAGACAGTGAATGATTGTTCACCCCGTACGCTAACGTACGGATTCGTAGAATTTATTGCGAAAGAGTAGATATTGTAAGCTATGTTTGCCACCTCGATGTCGACTCTAAGACGCTTGACATATTCATATTCTAGGGCCTGAAAAAAAAAAAAAAAAAAGGAATTCCAGCAGAAAGCATAATAGGAAAGAGGCTGAATTTTAAAAGTCTTTTATTTGTATCGCTAGACTTATAGTTTTATTAGAAATCGAAAGATCAGAACATTAATCGTTTCCGTTAAAAGTATTGCAACATGTGCTAGATCTGGAAATCAAGAAATTTTCTTCACTCATAAGCTCTTCTTAGAACAATATCGAGGAGGTTCCAGGTACCAGGCTTTTACAATCTATAATATAGCAATTAACATTCAGTCTCTTAGGAGGTGGCTTCCTACGTGAACTCTGCTGATGCATTCTAGACCAGTTGTTGATAAATATACAGACCTCCGCCTCCCTTGAAAATAACGTCGCGCAGCGCCTCAACAGTACGCGATGAGCTAAATGTACCCTTTAAACGATAGTCTCGAGCGTAATTCTTTCCGTGAGAACACAAGAAACCGTCCCGTTAGTCGAACAAAGTGCTAGTGTGATCATCGCGTCCTCCCTTACAATATTCTGCTACATTTAGTCCTTTGAAGTTGTGTTTTTTCGCTGCCTTATCATCTCTTGGCACCACCATCTGGAAAATGTCGTTTCTTGCTTGAACAGACTTTAACTTCCCTAAAGTAGCAGTTGATCTGCAAAGAGGCTGAGATGAAACAAAACGTATGATCCGGTAGCGGTCGCGTACAAACTGTTCTATTTGTATAACTAACCACAATCTTGTGCTTTGGGGAGTCAAACAGTCCTGCATTTCGAAGTTCCTTCTTCAATAGATATACGTTAAGCGATGAATAGCAACTTTCAAAACACAGCTGCCGTTCAGAGTATACGCCGTAAACTGGTAATTGTTGGTGATGGTGCTTGTGGCAAAACTAGTCTGCTAATCGTGTTTGCCAAGGGAAAGTTTCCTGAGGTGTATGTGCCTACAGTCTTTGATAACTACGTGGCAGATGTTGAGGTCGATGGTCGTCATGTAGAGCTGGCGCTATGGGATACTGCAGGTCAAGAAGATTATGACAGGCTGCGGCCCCTTTCGTACCCTGATTCCAATGTTGTATTGATATGTTATTCGATTGATTTGCCAGATTCTCTGGACAACGTCTTGGAGAAGTGGGTGTCAGAAGTGCTGCACTTCTGTCAAGGTGTGCCTTTCGTACTGGTGGGTTGCAAGGCTGATTTAAGAAACGACCCTCAAGTCACTGAGTCCTTAAGAGAGGTGGGGCAGGAACCTGTGTCTCAAGCCACCGGTCAAAATGCTGCAGAGAGCATGGGAGCTGTCAACTACTGCGAATGCTCGGCAAAGACTGGTGAGGGTGTAAGGGAAGTGTTTGAGACGGCTACAAGAGCTTCATTGATGGGCAAGCAAAGTAACAAGAAATCAAAGTCTAAGAAAGAACAGAAAAAACAGCGGAACAAGCAGCAGAAAAAAAAAAAGTGCATTATTTTATAGTTTATACTATATACAAGATACGTACGAATACCCCCATGTCTTACCAGATACCCTTTTTAACTCCAGGCAAATCTCCTTGTTTAGCCTTCTCTCGGAATTGGGTCCTACATAATCTAAAATCGCTGAAGACAGCCCTTGCATTGCCCGTCTCGAAACAACGATTTTTGATTTGGGTCTGTCTAACATAGTTGGGCATCACAGATAGACGCAGTTGAGCCTCCAATCTTGCTTTAGCCGGCAGCGTAGTATTGCGGGCGATGTATTTGAGAGCTCTCTGTGTGACCTCGTTTTCTGAAAACTGCTGGCGCTTGAAGTTGTCCCTTATGACACGAGCATTAAGAAAGCCTGGAGGGAGTTTGGTTTTGATTGGGAAACGAAAATTACCCATGGTTGCAACGTCTTTCACGGCGAGATACGCTTCTTGTTAGTTGAAGTTATTTCAACTTCCATCGTTTGATAAGTTTCAAAATGAAAGTCACTTTCTACGTACATGACTTCTGGATGTATCCGGAAAACTATACATGTATAATTGACGAAAATTACGATCGTTTACTACTTCAAATATTTTATCTGTTTCTATGCAATATTTTTTTTTTGCTCTAGTTATTTATCAAAACAAAATAGATAAGATCTATTGTATGGATATTTATCATGAAGTAGTTCGTCAATCCACCATCCTCTTATAATTCTCCAGAAACTACGCTCGATTTCAGATGCATTTTCTTGAGATTTGTAACCGCGAAACTTCATTAGTCACTCTACAGTCACTTGTTGGTTACACTAAAAAATACAAATAAATACAAACTATCGTACAGTTCAAGTTTTGGAGGCATTTAAGAATTGGGCAAACCTGCTGGTCTCATGGATACCGCATTCTGTCTTGGCCTTGCCCTTCCACCGTCCAGCACGCTCATCTTCTCCCTCAGCCACAGGTTGCGTCGAATGATAGTCACCGATAGATTTATACCCTAGATCCAGCAGCTCATTGTAGGGCACATTGTGTTCCTTAATATACGCGTGGACTTGATTGAAATCCCACAGAGCCAAGGGATTGATCTTGATGATGCCATTTAACTCATCCAATTCCACAAATTGCAGTTCGGATCTTGATGCACCCTGGGACTTGCGACGACCAGTGAGTACGGCCGTGCATCCTAACTCTTTGTAGGCTCTGTGAGCAGGTTCCACTTTGACCAAAAAGTCGTATTTGTCCTCATCCTTTTCCCATAAGAAGTCACCGTACTTTTGTGCAAACTCTTGCTCGCTGGAACATCCCTCAGGTTTAAACACATTGATTTTCTGACCTGAGGGTTCGTAATAACGATCCTGTACCTTCTTGAAAAGATCTAGGGTCTGCGGGAACTGATGCAAAGTGTCGATGAAGATCAGAGGGACCATCTCAGAGTTCTCCTTCATTCTCCACAACATATCAATAGTGGCAAGGCCTGTAAGACCGAATGCGGTTGTCTGATAAAGGTGCGGGAAAGTGATCAAGGCCCATTGAAGTACCTGCTGCGGGCTCTGCAAACGGGATAGGCTTTGATTCCAGTGATCCAGTTGTTCTTGGGTCACAATAACGCCGTTATTGAGGTGAAAGCTCATCTTGGTGAGCTATCAGACAGGGATTTGTAATTTGAAGAAGTCGACAACGAAAAGTACATCTCGTCCACCTCATGAGCGAGATGCTACCGTGCCACAGTTAAAATCACGTGATTAGCTATTACGAGTGATCACCTCAGCAACATGCCAGCTTTGGCTGGAGTTATTTAGCAGATTCACCATTTTCTTTGAGTTAGGACTGTTAGTTGTATAGTTTCGTGAGTAATTCTGCTGTTGGTTTAGTGCTGAATTTCAACTACTCGCCTTGTAAAAAAAGGTGATCTTCTGCAATATATAAAACGAACTAAAGCAAGACAACCAAATGTATAACGCTGCTGAGCTTGCCGGTATTCAAGATGAATTGCAAATCACAGAGCAGCAGGTGGCCTCGATAATAGAGTCTTTCATTGAGCTAGGGGTCTCTGTGTATGATTTCCCAGGTACGCAAGAGGCCACCCAGGGAATGATAACTAATTTGAGGCGTAATGTGGACCGTCTTCTGAAATTGAATCAACGCAGCAATGATCCTGAATCACAATTGCACAAGCTGAATATTCCCATGGAGGTCTTGCAGTATATTGAAGATGGACGTAATCCTGACATCTATACAAGAGAGTTTGTGGAAGCAATCAGGAGATCTAATCAGTACCAGAGATCCAAAATGAAAGGATTAAGACAGCTGCGGGACTCTTTAGGTGAAAAGATCGCCGAGGAATTCCCAGATCTAGAAGACAGTGTACAAGATATTTTGAAAAGAACTGGAGGATCAAGCAGAGGTACTGAGACATCTACACGGTAAATTTCTCATCATCGATATTGAGAGGGCAGCAGTGGAACAATCAGTACTTTTAGATGACCTTTCATAACTTCAGAAGATGACTCTATTCCTCCAGTAACAGTTCACGTGATATATGAAATTTTCTACTTGCAAAAAAATCGATGAGCTGAAATAAGACGAGGTCAAAATACAGGTACAACTGTTCGCTACTGTGTGAGTGAGCCAAGTTGATCAAACCATGGGCAAGAATAAGAATAAGGTTAAAGAGACTTTAGAATCTCCGACCCAGCCCATTTTGGAACTCAGCTACAAGGAACCGCTTTTCCAACTTGTATGCCATCCAAGTCGGCCTCTCATATTCAGCGGGCTAGCTACTGGTCACTTATACTGCCATGAATATGATGTGAAGGTGCTGGAGAAGTTGCTGTCTGATCGCAAGCAAGAAGGTGGAGAAAAAGTAGTCAGGCCATGGATGAAGGTTGATGCGGAAAACGTAGATACTGAGGGCGTACGTGTTATTTGGAAAACCAGGCGTCATCTTGGCAGCGTCAGATGCTTGTGCGTTGACGCGCAAGGCACCTTCATCTTTAGCGTCGGAACCGATAATGTTCTGAAAAAAGCACACGCAGAAACAGGTAAGGTCGTCCAAAAAATCAGTCTTAAGGATCATGAGGCTAAATTCACTAAATTGATAAAGTCTTCAACTCATCCTTACTTACTTTTAGGCGATGAATGTGGTACAGTACTTATTATAGACAGCAACACTTTAGTGTTAAAAAATCAAATCAAGCAGATTCATGGCGGCGATGCCATTAATGATATCTTTCAATTTGCCAAACGATCGGTACACAAATATGTTTCGCTTGGTCAGACTACCTTAGCGTATTGGGATGCTCGTGAATCTAGGGAACTTGAAAAAGAAGAGTTATCGGAGAATAAGTCAAATGTTTTAGTGAGCGACGACCAGGAAGATGAAGTTCTGTGTGGTGCCTTTGTTGATCCTGAAGAAGGCGACACTCTTGTTTGCGGCATGGGTGAAGGTATTTTGACAGTTTGGAAACCTAAAAAGAATGATTTAGAGGATCAGCTAAACAGAATTAAAGTCTCTAAGGGTGAAAGTATCGATGCGTTGGTGCCTACTTTGCAAGACGATCAATGCGTGTGGTGCGGTGTATCTGATGGCAAATTATATAAGGTGGACACCAAGCGTGGTCAAGTTATTGAAATTCGAGAGCACGACGAAGCAGACGAAGCGGTGTTCTTGGATTTGGACTACAACTACCGTTTAGTTTCTGGTGGTATGGAAAGTGTATTAATTTGGAGCAGTGATGCGCCTTCTCATGAAGATGGCAGCGATGGTGCAGCTGGGAAGGATCAGTTTTCAGATCAAAGTTCTCGCAGCAGTTCGGATGAGGATAGCGACAATGATAGCAGTGATACCTCTGGCGAAGAACTGACAGGATTATCAAGAGAAGAGCTAATTGCAGAGCTAGACAAAGAAATTGAGGAGAAAGAACTAGAAAACAATGATGAGAAAGAAAAGACCAAAGAGGAAAACATCCTTCAATCAGGCAAAAGGAAACGCAAGGAGAAGCTTTCCGTCCGCACTAAGGCTCCGCGCGGTGACCACGGTATCGCCAAATTTGAAGGTCTATAGGCCATATAGCATGTATAGTAACAATAGTTCGGCGAAACTTCAGTGCAGCTCTTTTGTTTTTTTTTTTTTTTTTGTCTGTTTCAACTAGCTGCACACGGCATGTGATTGATTATCTTCGGCAAAAAGATAAAAAAGCTCGCACTCAGGTTCGAACTAAGGACCAACAGATTTGCAATCTGCTGCGCTACCACTGCGCCATACGAGCTCGATAAGTTATCACCACTTAACAAAAGGCGGTCTGTATCATTCAGAATAAAAGAAATGGTGTGTGATGTTATGGATCTGAAAGAGATTAGGTTTTCTGTATTTTTCCTGCTCTCCTTCGGAAATGCCAGCACCAGGCTTTTAGCCTGTACTGTACATGTTTTTGTTGATCTTGTTTGTTTTGTTTTACTAATCGTTCACCGTGGCCTCACATGTCGATTTTTTCAAAAAATGGTCTCTAGCGGGATCGAACCGCTGATCCCCGCGTTATTAGCACGGTGCCTTAACCAACTGGGCCAAGAGACCTTGTTAATTCTGGAAAATGTAAGTGGGAACATACACTCATAAAACCTCTATAGATCACAGCGAAGTTCCTATTTTCATGTTGTAATGTTAAAACCTCTCTTGTCTACCGTCAACTCTCAATACTTAGTTCAAGGGACAAAAAAAGACGACATGAAGCCCATCGTGTCGGTATGTTCAATTTTTTTCACTCGCTAATTTCTCACCTGTCTGAATGTGTGTGCTGAGTGACATCATTTTCGTCGTCTTTGTCTAGACCAAACTAACACAACTCTCTAACAGACGGGCAAGGCCTGGTTTTGTACCATCATTTCTGCGTTTGGCGTGATAATTCTTACTCCGATTGCTCATCTTTTCAATACAAACCACGAGTCCTTTGTTGGGTCTATAAATGACCCTGAAGACGGTCCAGCGTATGTGCTTCAAGATTTATTTTTTTTCCTTCATGAAGTATACTAACATTACACAGGGTTGCGCATACCGTGTACATAGCTGCTCTGGTTTATCTCGTTTTCTTCGTCTTCTGTGGATCCCAGGTGTACTTCGCCAGCAGGAAGCGTTCCATAGCACTGCATTGATGCATGGAGAGCCCAAACGAGATATCATCCTAGGTCAGGTCAGCATAGCTGATACCTATACACGTATAAACAATTTTCATGCACGTATATACAATTTCCCAAGCTTGACAGCAGGCATGCTATGTACGATAGTAGTAGTTATTCCTTAATTTATCGTCAATAGTGATTTAATTAGACGATTTTTGTCAAGACTTCGGTCAGCTTTGGCATCATTTGACGTCAAATATAAAATCACAAAATAAACAGCTGAATTATTGAGCCAAGCTAGACCTCGTTGAGCCAGTGTGGCGTTGCGCGGTCATGGGTAGGAATGAAGAGCTGCAAGATTTTTTGAAGCGTGTGGAAGAATATGACTCGCAGCGGAAGGTTGTGGATGGTACTACTTCAAATAACCTTGGGGCCTACTCACAAGAGAGCATTGAACGAGCCAAGAAATTGCTGCAGAATGGTATAACTATCGTGGATGAATCATCGACTACTAGCACATTGGATGCCTCTGATCTTGCCTATAGTTCAGCGTACAATTACGAAAGAACCTTTTCACCAAAGAAATTGACCGCTGAAGACAAAACGTATGTGGTTTCGGAGGAAGATTACTTGCTCCTACAACGCCTCAAGGCTAAGGAGAAGACTCCTCCACCCTTGCCAAACCGAGGAAGAGCCAGAGAAAAGCATTTGGAAAACTTTTTGGAAGAGGATAAACCTCCCGCCCTTCCTAGCCGCAAATATCAAAATTTGAGTTTGAGCGTAGAAGAAAACGAAAATTTCCAATCATTTTCCAATGAGAAAGTAAAGAGCGCCAAGAGCGATAAACCTCCTGTTCCTCCGAAATCAAGAAGTAGCTTGAAAACTCTGGAGACTGTATTTGCACCACACGACCGTCCCACGACTTTGAAGTCTTCACTACAAGTTGACGTCTCATCATGGAATGAGTCGTCTTCTGAAAAGACGGCCTTTGCCTCTGAAAAGTCACAATTGAAGGATATGGAGAATTCTCCTCGGAAATTAGACTTGAAGAGTAGTCCGAGAAAGTTTAACCTGAAAGCAGAACTCGAACCATTGAAGAGCAATCTTGTTCCCAACTCAACTCAACCGTCGTTGGCCCCAAGGTCCCCACGTATTGATTTCTTGAAATCTGCGCAGGGCAAACAGTCAGAACCTCCCGCAAAAACGACACCATTCAAGGTTACACAACTAGGTAAGTCTACCACCGATGGATTCATCAACTCCATTTCTAACTCCACAACACCCAAGCAAAGTGACCCTTTGAAACTCTCCAATCCAGCCGTGTTACCGAAAACTGGTTCGGAGAGCTTCATCAACTCTGCGATCAAAACCTCGCCACATTCGTCTTCTTTAGGTGGAAATTACAGCAACTTTAAGATGACCCCAAAATCTGGCTCCGAAAGTTTTCTTACTTCCGCAATGAAATCATCACCTGCTGCCAAACCAGTTAAACCGCCAAAACCTGTCTCTCTTGCCAAGCAATTGGATTTAAGGTCTGGCGATTCAAATTTTAACGCACAGGGAAATCCTCAAAAGCCTGCAGGGCCTACTGCTCCGAAACAAAAACCAAAGGTACCGCCCAAGAAATCAGAAATTGAATTACCTAAGCTGCGTCATGTAAGCCTTTCCGGTTCAGGTCCCGCCAAGAACAATTTTGGGTCGGTGACTGATTTCACTAATCAATTAAAGAGGGTGGAATCTCCTAAAGTTTCCGAAAAGGAAACGAGTCAACCTGAGGCTCTCACGAAATTGGGTCACCTTTCGAAGCCGCCGCCATCTCCTAAACGCCAAGATGAAGTGCCAGAAGCCTTGAGCAAACTGGGCCATTTGTCCAAACCTGCTATCTCACCGAAACGTAAAAACGACGTGCCGGAAGCCCTATCTCATTTAGAAAAACTCAACAAAGTCAGCAAGCAACCACCGGTACCGACACGCAAGATATCCATGGCAGAAGCTTTACAAAGAGCGCGAGAGTTGAAAGAACAAAAACAAAAGCAAGCACATAGGCCCGAGCCGGAGCAGCCTAGAGATATGAAAACGGAGCTCGGAGCCGTACTTATGGCCCAGAAACTGAAATCAAGTAAACCATTTATTGCAGGGCGGCCTCGCACGGAGCCTTCGAGCAATAACAGCAGCACTTTGAGCCTAGGCCGCACACAATCCACACCACCAACGCCAACGGTCTTCGAAAAAACCGTCCCACAGACACTCACCCACGCTAACAAGAGAAGAGCCAGGGGCCCCAAGAGAAAACTTCCAAGCAATGTTAAAGCATGATGAACAGTACATATTTGTACTTACTACCAAGTAAGTAGAGCACATCTTTATCATAGCGGACAGGATAGTTGTTTTTTGTTTGTTTGTTTGTTGTTCTTTTTTTTTTCATGTCGATGTGACCAGGCAATGTGCGGGTAAGGTGATATACATCGTTCGATGGTTGTTTTTTTTTTCTTTAACTTTCACAGCTTTATAAAGGAGCAACTAGGCACCTGGGAAAGCTTTTCAAAGCGCTGTGGAGATTTCTTACTGAAAAACTGGGAAAGTACACAGAGCACCCTACAGTAGCGGTGTTGGTTCTGCTGTGTGGACGGTATACGTGACGCTGTGGCTTTTGCTAGATAGATAAGGAAAAGATGCCTTACGATTGGAAGACCGGCGATTTAGTATTGTGCAAAGTCGGTTCTTTTCCTCCCTGGCCTGCAGTCATTTTTCCACAGCGGCTCTTAAGGAATGATGTCTATCGCAAAAGAAGAGCAAATTGTGTCGCTGTGTGCTTCTTCAATGATCCAACATATTACTGGGAGCAACCGCACAGGTTAAAGTCCCTGGATACTTCCATGATTGAAAAGTTTCTGCTGCAAGACGTAGCCTCGGTGTCTCAGGAAGATCTGATCGAGGCCTATAGGCAGGCCCAGAATTTTAGCAGCTTAAACGATTTTATTGTGGATAGATTGAAAGAAGAAGATCGTTTGGGGGAATTACAAGAGGAATTGAACAGAGAAACGGTAAAATCGGGAGAGGATCCATTTATGAGCAAGGCTGATTTAAGAAAGAAGAGAGATTCGGCACCCAAAAGTAATAACAGGAGTAAACGTCCCAATTCAACGGATGATGATTCCACTGCTGTAGACAACCAGCGAGAAGCAGATGATGATGAATTCAAGTCCCTTAAGAGGCATCGGAAGAAATCCAAGCTTGATCGAACCCGTAGGGTGGAGATTTCATTACTTCTTCGCCGTAGATTACAGCAAAATCTAGTACAGAGAGATTCGCCACCTCTGAAGCAGGACATATTGGAGTCACATAGGCTTCTTTATAAGATACAAGAAAATCTGGATTGTGATCCACCATTTTTCGATATCGACGCACTCAGAAAGAGCAAATTGCATAAGTTGCTCAAAGTCATCGTCAACAACCCTGACTTGGATGAATTTCATGTAATATGCAAGGATATACTAGTGCAGTGGGCAGATATCGCTGCCGAATTGAAGGCAGAAAAGATGGCTACAGACCAGCAGAAGCAGCAAACAAAGGACCAGCCGGAAACCAGCATAGTATGACAGCTTGTGGTTAAATAATTTACAGACCATGGACTTGTCATCATATATATATATGAATTGTAACGATAATTACGGAACCGTAAGGTTCTGGGAGATTTCTCAGACTTTTTGATCACATGATGCTACATTCATTATGCTCGCGATTCATAGTAAATCTTCATGAAATTTTAGAACCCTGAAAGACTAATCTACAATAATCGGACCCCTAGGAGAAACGAGCAAAAACTCGAAAGACAACGCAAGAATATTTCATCGGCTATGTCCTGCACTGAAAAATTTCCACCCCACCTTTCTGAGCTTGTTAAAAGCTCCAAGTACGTCCATGTTGCAACATGTTCTCTCGATTGCGTTCCCACAGTGTCGTTGATGAATTATATCTATGTCCCTGCTGACAGGACGCACGAAAAAGGCAGAGACGACAATGATTACATAGTTTTTGCCACACTCACCGACACTGAAAAGTACCGCAACATCAGTACCAACCCTAAAGTGTCTCTTTTATTTCATGACTGGGTTACGGCTAAAAGTCTTTCCGTTAGGAAGCATAGCTTATCGCAGAGTCCTACACCAGATCAGCCAGAAGAAGGCGAGCATCCAAGCAAGCTACTTAACCTTTTGCAGGAGCTGAACCAGGCAGAGTTATTTCAGATGAGTGCAAACCTTAGGGGCCAGGCAACCGTGATAAGTGCCAGTAGTACAGAGTCAAAATATTATAAGGATCTGCTCCTCAAGGCCAATCCGGACGCCCACGTGTTTATCCAAGCTGACAATACCGTTGTTGTCAAAGTGCAAATAGAATCAGCTAAAGTCTCTGATGCAGAAAATAACACTAGCGTTTACAACTAATTGGCTTTTTTGTATAGGTTATACAGAGGGTAGCAGTATTGATAGGTAATAGTATGTATCATAGTTTTAATGGTCTCAGTTGCCTTCTTGACCAAAATCGCGAGTGAATTCCTGCTGCTTCTTCAGGTCTTGCTCGTTGACCGTGGGCCTGGTTGTCTTGATAGCCTTGAGGAAATCCTTGATCGTCAATTCGGGTTCCTGCAGTTCGTCTGCTTCGATATTTACCCAATTTAGCTCCATGGCACCTGCGTCGCCAGGGGAACATGGTACTAATCTGGGACAATTTGGATCGCTAGAAACGTTTTTGAAATGGGTAGCACTTTGAATTTTTCTAATGGGTTCCATGAGGGCGTCTTTAACAGCAACTGCAATATCACTACCCGAATAACCATCGGTAAGTTGCCCCAATTTTCTAAATTCTTCCTTGGTCAAAGAACAGGGTGTTTCGCCAACGTCTATCTCAAACATGCTCGTTCTAGCACCTTGGTCAGGCAGCGGGATGTATATCCTCTTCTCGAATCGCCTCCTAATAGCGCTATCTAGCTGCCAGGGAATGTTCGTAGCCCCGAGGACCAGCACTCCATCGGAGTCAGTACCTACACCATTCATCTGTACTAATAGCTCAGTCTTGATCCTCCTACTGGCTTCACTTTCACCTTCCCCTCTTTGGCCCATGAGGGCGTCCACCTCATCGATAAATATGATTGAGGGTTTGTTTTCGCGAGCCATTGCAAACAATTGCTTAACCAATCTTTCTGATTCTCCCATCCACTTGGATACCAAATCGCTGGAACTTATGCTAAAGAAAGTGGAATTAGCTTCCGTAGCCACAGCTTTGGCTAAATACGACTTACCAGTTCCCGGTGGTCCATAAAGTAAGATACCGGAGGTCGGTTTTCGGTTGCCTTTAAACAGATGGGGAAACTTCACAGGCAAGATTACAGCTTCTTTCAGGGCCTCCTTGGCACTCTCTAACCCTGCAATGTCCTCCCAGCGCACATTGGGCTTTTCGGTCAAGATCGCCCCCGATAACGCACCTCTCAGTTTTTTGTTGTCGTCGGAATCCTCATCATTAGGCATTTTTTTCGCATTTTGATTCTTACTACCATTACTACTATTGGTACTCCTTTTGTCCTCTCCTTCCGCCTCTAAGTGCTGTTTCAATTGTTCGGCACGGTTCAAGTACTCTGTGAACTTGGCTCTAATGAGATCTTTCGACTTAGGATTCTTCTCGTACTTCAATGCCAGCATCAGATAGTCGAGACCATTGTAGTACGCGGTGTACGCCTCCTCGTACTGCGTAGCAGTGTCAAAGTCGATAGCCTTCTGGATCAACTCAATGCCCTTGGTAAGAAAGTCCCCGGTGCTCATCACAGTAGCAACAACAACAATAACAGCAACACCTCTTTTTGTTGCGTACTCTTTATACAAATAGGTCCAAAAGGTCCAAAAGGCCGTCTCTCTTGCAAGATTCCAATGCTTCCAGCAATATGTGCCGGGTAACAGCAAAGGTCAGGTCGAGTATTTAGAATAGTCTATTCTGATGGGAGACAATGACGATCTACTGCGTCCTTGAACCAACAACTCTGTCTCCGGGATCTTGGGATATTTGCTGTAAAAGTTTTGCGAAGCTTCTTGCTCCTGATTCGGTGCAGAAGAAGTTTTACGCACAGGACTCGAAGTAAAAAGTGGATTCACGGAACGTCTGGGAGAAGGTGGAAGCTCTGAATCCGGTTTAAGGTTTTCTCTTTGCAGATTTTTGATATCTCTGCGGGACTTGACGTATTCGTTGTCGATGTTAGCGTCGTCAAGCAGTGACTCCAATAGAGTATTCTTTTCCTGCGCAAATTTCAGCTTTTTTTTTGTGATCTGCAGTTCCTTCTCCGTACCCTGTAGCCTGCTTCGCATCTCTTGGAGTTGTTTTTGCAAAAGCACGACCCTGTCATCCTCTAGCTGTTCCGTAGGGGCAGCTGTACCCCTGGACCTAGACCTCCCCCGCCGTAGCTGCTCCAGCATGTGGTCGTCATACTTGATCTCGAGCAACTTGCGCTTGAACGCGTCGCTCCTTACTATACGGTCCCTGAGCCTCCTGCGTTCTTCGGGCCCACTGCGTGCTCCTCTTCTTGCTGCAGCGGGAAGCATCGCATTCGTGTTCCCACATGCTCTTTGCATCAAATCTAGGTCCTGCTCCTCCGTCGAAAACACATTTTTGAGGGACCTTAAAAGCTGGCCAAATTTACTGGATTCTCTTCTCGTGGGGGCGGCCTTGGTGACCCTATCCTGAGATCTCATGTATCGTCTCTCAACTCTGCTATTACCGCCATTGCCAGCAACGGCTCGCTTCCGGCGCAATCTAGAGCGGTCTGCGCGCCCAGACTCGCCAGTCCTTTTGGGTTTTACATCTTCTAACGTGCCATACTCCTTCTTTCTCGGATCTGATGCCCTGTACCCCAACGAATTGGCTATAAATTGTTGAACGGACTCAAGCATTACTAAGCATATAATCCGAGACAATTATACTTCCTTTTACCGACTAGTGAACTTGTGGTTTTCCTTACTTCAGCTAAACTTGCCCTCGTTTGAATCAACTTTCAAGTTCTTGTAGTTTGTTATTTTTCCCCGTAAGACGGAGTTCCTCATGATGCTTAAATGTCGCATGAACAAGGTCAAATTCGAATACGTGTCAATAGTGCACACCTACAAGTGCTCCAAATCTAACTTGAATTGGTATGAATGTATCACAGTGGTCCATTCGTTGACTGTTCCTCAAGGTGATAATAAGGATCACGTGCTGTGAGTTGTTACGCGTCTGATTCACGCTCAAAGAAGCGTTTCTTCTAGCTCATCTCACCTCACCTCATCTCTTTAAAGATCGCAGCCATAAGGGTCTTTGATATAATTGAAAAACTCTCATATAGACAATGCTGACCTCTGGGAGCGTGCTACCTGCCAAGATCTCGCCACCACTCCTGAGGCCCATGGCTTATCGAGTATTGTCCAAGAAGTATGGACTCAATATTAAAGCTGATGGGTTGGCGGCGCTAGCTGAGTTTGTGGGGACAACGTTTGGCATGGAGTGGAAGAGGAGTAGCGATACATTGCAATTTCTGGAGAGTTTCGCCTGCGTTTGGAGGCAGCAGGAAAGGGATCTTTTCGTTGATAGACAAGGTGCGATGGAAGTCATTAATGAGATCAAGGAGCGGAACAAGGTTGCGAGAGAAGAAAGTCCTAAAATGCCGAGGAAAGTAAAGAGTATGCCCATTGACAAATTTTTACAGCCCACTGCGAAGGATCCTCCGCAGGACAACCACGGTTCGTCATCACCACCTGCAATGGGCACACCAGAACCACAGGAAAAGGCGACTGATTTAGAAAAAGACGAGGAGGAGCAATTAGATTGGAAGGAGTATTTCAAAGTTGTCAATGCAGCTGATCAGCAGAAATTCACTTATGATCCGGTAAAGATGCAGTTTGTGCCTTCACCACACCGGAAGGGAGAGGCACGTATTTTCAAGCTACCAGATGTAGATTCCAATCTATCCTTATTTCGCACGAGATACTATTTAGTCAGGGACAGAGTTATGAGAAATGAGAATTTCCAAAACAGCGACAGCTTCAACCCGTTGTCGTCCATGGTTGCTATGCAACAACAATTGCAGGCGGGTGACCAGTCTCTGACCTCACAGTCAATGACCATCACGCAAATCAAAAATTTAATCGGTCGTGATGGGCAAAATTTCTTGCTACTCGGTTTATTAGGGACTAACTCGAGGGGAAATTGGTCATTGGAGGATCCTTCGGGACATGTCGAAATAGATATATCCCAGGCACTTCCTACTGGTGGATCCTATTATGTTCCTGGTAGCTTCGTGCTAGCGGAAGGGATCTATTTCACTGCGGGAAACAGGTTTCATGTAAGTACTATGACCCACCCACCAGGCGAAAGAAGACATGCGACACTGAATGCCATTGGTAATTTGGACCTTCTGGGCGTGCCTGGCTCTTCAAATTCTGGTTATGTCCCAAGGCTCGACAGGGATCTCAAGATTAAATTGCACCTGTTGGAGAAAGAATTGACTGATCACAAACTCGCGATCCTAGGCGGTGATATTTTTTTGGACCAGTTGACAACAATGGAGGCATTGGATAAAGTGCTTACAAGGCTCAACCAAACTCCTCCCATTGTGATTGTTTTTCAAGGTTCATTCTCCTCTGTGCCCGTTCATGCATCTTTGAGTAGTAAAACCACCACTTTAAGCACCCATTACAAAAATAATTTTGATACGTTGGCCACTTTATTGGCAAGATTCGAAAACATTACTGAGCAATCGATGTTAGTTTTCGTACCCGGTGTAAACGATCCTTGGAAATCCATGATTTCTCGAGGAGCCGCTTACGCCTGGCCTCAAAACCCTATTCCCTCATCCTTCACACAGAAAATAGACAGAGTTTGCAAAAATGTCATTTGGGCATCGAATCCAACAAGGATCGCTTACATTTCGCAAGAGATTTGTATCGCTAGAGATGATCTCTCTCAGAGGCTTAAAAGGCACAGCGTGGAGTATCCATCATTGGAAGAGGCCAGGGAACAAGAATTAGCAGAGCTTAAGGAACAATTCCAGGCCAAAATGAACGTTGATGACACATCTATCCACGATTTATTCAAAGACAAGGATCAGTTGCCAGCCAAAGTTAAACAATCGAGAAAACTCGTGAAGACTCTTTTAGACCAAGGACATCTGTCCCCATTTACTACCAACATACGACCAGTGGTATGGGATTTGGACCATGCACTAACACTATATCCTGTGCCATCGACGCTAGTGTTGTGCGACACAACAGCATCTGCATTCGACGTAACCTATAACGGGTGCAAGACGATCAACCCGGGTAAATTCGTCAGCGGTAGACGAGTTCGTTACATGGAATATGTACCTGCGTCAAGAAAAGTTTCACAAGAAGAAATATTTTTCTGAGATTCAAATGCCAAACTAATTATACTTCTTTTTTCTCAATTAAATTTAATATGGGTATTTTTTAAATTTCTTTGTCACGTCGCAAGGCATACAATACACGGGATCAATTGGAACCAAGTTTTCAAATCCCATCAGACTCAAGCCCGCAAGTCCAAAAACTGTGTGAAATACGTCCACCTCATTGTCAGGCCTATCGCTAATGCCACCCTTTTTGGAATCTTGGCTCTTCAGAATAAACTCTCGTAATTTTTCGAAATCGATCCAGTTTAGTTTTCCAATTATGGCTAGCGATGACAGAACCCACCAGCTATAGCAAACGTCTGGTAATTTTGAAGGTCTGCCATTTAGCCCACCGTCAGGCAGTTGCCTTTCGCAAAGCCACCATCCAGTTTTTTCTATCTGGGCTTCACTGAGGTCCTTCAACCGTCCAGCGATGGCCAGTGTGCCAAGACAAACAAAGCATTGGGCAGAATGGCTTTCCGCACCCGGACATAATCCGAAACCACCATCAAAATTGTAGCACTTCATGATGAACTGAACCGCTGGGTCCACTACCTCTTGTGTCAACTTACCCAAAATTGACAAAGCACTCAAACTTGTGTAGACGAACCTTGTATCCACCTCACCAAAGCGATCACCTTGAAAAGACCCATCTTCCAATTGATTTCCTCTGATAAATTGGGTGGTTTGCTCCACTTGTTCGGGAGTAAGAGCGTCTAGAGCATCGTATGTGGCAAGTATTTGGATTCCTGACAATGTTGGATGTATATGCGCCTCATGGCGCGGAAAAGGACCAAACCCGCCAGTGGTTTCGCTGTAGCACTTCATTACAAATTCGATTATTTCACTCCTGTTGAAAGTGTCCTTGGCGTCCATAATGCATAAAGCTGTTAACCCCCAATAGACCCCATTGAGCCTTAAATGCTCTGATAGCCAGTATTCAAAGCTCTCTTGATGACGTTCGAGAGACTCGATATATGCAATATGCTTATCTCTAAGTAACACAGCCATGGCCGCTCCTGTTCTGTGTATTGTTTTCTGTGATGTTTGATTTCAATCAGTTTGTCGTTAGAAAGTAAATAAATGTTCGCCACACTCAGTTCGAAGCTATAGACACCATGAAAGAGAAAAATTAGTTCCCTCTCATGGCCACTCCAAAATCTGTTTCCTATGAGGGTTTGCAAGTTAAGGATGGTGAAAATGAATCTGTCGAAGAGCTTCGCAGGTTGGACTTTCAGCGTCATGAAAGGCTGCATTTGATTCCAACAATTGACACTGAAGTCAGGGAAGCACTGAAGCTATTGAAAGAACCCGAATATGTCGTTGATGAAGATGCATCTATGAGAAGAGATCGTCTAGCGGATCTCATTTTCAGAAGTGAAGCCCATAGAGCAGTATTTGAATCGTCAATTTACTACAAAGCGCCAGAAAAACCGCTAGGAGGAAAGGAAGGGCAGGAAGAAGAAGAAGAAGAAGAGTTTTACACACCTGCAAGCCAGCATCTAATACTTGCGAGAAAATTCTTAATAAAATACTCCTTGGATGAGTCAAGAAAGAGATTGTCTAGAGAAGCATTTAAGGCAGAAAACTTTAATATAGTCCAAGAAATCGGTCAAAGACGGCAATTTGCTTCCTCCGCAAAAACTATCGTGCTCTCAGGGTCTCAAGTGGTATCTCATAGGCCCGTCTCGCAAGTCGCTATTTCTCCCAACGAAGCTTATGTGGTGGCGGCAAGCTGGGCGGGGGATATAGCTCTGTTAGACACACAATCTCTGGAAGTACTGCATACGCGACAAAGTGCAGTTGCTGGAAAAGCTGGAGGTGTTGATTGGAGTAATACTCGTGACCTAATCGTTGCTGGTGGTGAAGATGGGCTTGTCAAAGTTTTTGCGATGGATTCTAACCAGTTATATGAGAGAAGTACATACAGCGGCCACGAACACAGAGTGACAGGGGCAAAATTCCATCCAAGCGGTAATTACATTGCGACTTCCTCTTTTGATACCACCTGGAGACTTTGGGACGTCGAAACGTGTGAGGAATTGCTTTTACAGGAAGGACATAGTAAAGAAGTCAATTGTTTGGCATTTCAATGCGATGGTTCTCTCCTTTGTAGTGCAGGGCTTGATTCTACAGGGCTTATTTGGGATCTTAGATCTGGGAAGCGTACAATGGTTTTGTCTGGTCATGCTAGACCTATCTATAGTGTTGACTGGTCTCCCAACGGTTATCAAGTAGTGACAGGAAGTGCTGATGGAACCATTAAAGTGTGGGATTTAAGAAAAGCAGAACAAAGCGAAACAATTATGGCTCACAATAGTATTGTTACCAAAGTAAGGTTTGATAAAGGCGGACGGTGTTTAGTGTCCAGCGGCTATGATAAAGCAATCAATTTGTATAGTGCCGATAACTGGGTAAAAATGGCTATGCTACGGGGTCATATGGACAAGATTCTTTGTGCCGATATTGCCGAAGGCGCTACCTCGATAGTGAGTTCTGGCTGGGATAGGTCTGTAAAATTATGGAATATGGGAAATTAACGATGCGAATGACTAATAATATAACTTTGCTCTATCTTTACGACTTTGAAATTATATATTTAATACTTATTTCATGCGTCGGCCGGTGCCGCTTTTACTATTGGCCATTCGCACCCGGGGAGTTTGCATTTTATTCAACTTCTCCGTAACTACGCCAACTTTTTCCTCCAATTCTTCATGATTGCATTTTTCCGTGTTAATAAGGGATTTAAGCACTTTTATCCGATCAACAACTTCAGCTTCTTCATTTGTGGCCTTTCCAGTTAGACAATTAAGTTGCTTTTGCAGTTTATCGACTTCTAATGACTTGCTGTTCCTTCCTTCTTCGACATCTTGAATAGCCTTATCAGCTCTTTGAATTTCTTTCTCCATATACTCCTTTTCCATGTCCTTGGAGTGGGAAAATCGTTCTTCTTTGACAACTTCTTTTTGAAAGTCTCTGTATTGAAGAAAGAGTTCCCCAAGGTTTTGATATCTTTCTTTATTGCCCGCCAAAATTTGTAGTAGCTGTTCTTTTTCCTGTTCTCGGCTTTCGATTTCTGCCATTTTCACCTGATTAGATTCCTCTAACTTAGCAGAAGTCTCTATATTATTGTTTTGCTTAGAAAGTAGATCAAGAAACTTCTGATCTATTGTATTTTTTTCACCTTCATAAATGTATCGACGCTTTTCCTGAACAGGATTCAAGTTTTCATAAAACGCTATTTCCTCGTGTTGCATCTTAAGGTAGGAATATGTTCGACCTATGGATTGAATTAACTTATGCGTCAGGATGCCGCTTGACAAGTGATAATTGTTTGAAAAGACATCACCACTGGCTATCCCAGTTAATTGAGCCATATCTTGCTTGATTGGATTTGTAGAATAATCATTTTTCAGCCTTTTGGTTTTGTAAAATGATCTCGTCTGTATACTTTTTGCTAGGTCGCGGTCAGCTTTAGTACGCCCGCGCTTCTTCACATTGCTAAAAGCAGCCTCTAGTTCGTCTTCAATCTGACTATAGTGCACTTCGGTAAGTAATGACCTTTCGACATCCATGGGAGTGTATTTTTTGATGGCGTACAAATCAGGCAGTGGCCACGGTATACTGGGATTTTCCAACCAGTCAATGAGGTAGGTCAAGTTTTGAGCATAGATGGGTCTCAGATCTGGAGGTAACGTTCCCACTCTGTCCCTCAGTACCACTACTCCAGCAGCAACGTTTTCGAGAAATTTTCTACTGTTCCTAGGGTATAGTTTTTCAAAATACAGCTCACAATGGTCAATTGAATTGATAGCTATTAATCTGACAATTGGGGCATTAGCCTCTTCTCCATTAGAAGCTCTGCCGAATTTAAGTATGTTTTGGACTTCGCGCTGCTTTGTATCTACTGAAGTATCCATGCATATCAACATATCAAACTGTCTTGATATATTTATAGGATATTTCTCTGAGTCAAACCCTTGCGAAGAGAAAATGTGGCAGGTGCACGAGAAATTCTTGAATTTTTGTTTCGATTTGATCGAATGACCATCATATCTCTTAATATTGACTTTATTAGCAAGCAGAAGAGCCTCCACAAGATCCATCGTCCTGCCTGGATGGCAAACAAGAGCTGTGTCTGTCTCGTACTTCTGCACTAAATTAATCAAGTCCCTTAAAACCGTGAACTTTCCACTAGTCTCAGCCAAATGGTTGGGCATATCTTTTGTGATTAATGATTTGGGCAAATGGTGGTCAATAAGTAGATAAGGATGGGTGGCCACATACCCACTATTTAGACACATAGTTTCCATTGAATGCAGGATCACATCCTCCTTGTAATCCTTAGTTTCGAAATACCTCAAGATGTCAGAATAATGCAATGAAACTATTTGATCTGTCAGTTCCTTCTGATAAAGAGACATGGTCGTCGGTAGCCAGTAATCTCCACTGGTGTTTTCAGATGTACTTAAGATACGTGCATCCACGATAGCTGGCACTGGTTTAGTGTCCAAAATCTTGAGCAAATCCATCTTTCTTCTTTCGCAATCAAACGGGGAGCAGAAAAGACTTCAAATCACACTATGAGGAAAGTACACCAGCTTTATGGACCCTTAACACCGACAATGGGTCGACGATAAATTTCAAAAGACCTCTCAGCGTGAGTCGCAGTCCTGTAAGTCAAAATGCAATCTTTTCCAGAAAGAACTCGGGATATGTAAAAGCTATAAAAAATAAATCTTCTTTACTTCAAACAGACTTACTCATACTAAAAAGGTGTTCGGCGAGTATGGCAAAATCTGAAACTGGCGGACGCCTAACAGAGGATGAAATCACTTTGTATGACAGACAGATTAGGCTTTGGGGGATGGCTGCTCAAGCGCGGATGCGATCTGCTAAAGTGCTGTTGATTGGGTTAGGGTCGGTAGGGACGGAAATATGCAAAAACATTGTGCTTAGTGGGCTGGGGTTTTTGACAATTTTGGATGATGGTATCGTTAGTGAGCAAGACCTCAGCTCTCAATTTTTCGTCAGTGCGCAGGACGTAGGGTGCAAAAGATTACAGAGTGCGAAGGCTAGAATTAAGGAATTGAACCCTCGAGTTCAATTAGACTTTGACACGGAAGGCTTTGACGAGAAGAATAGCGATTATTTCGAGAGTTTTGATTTGGTCATAGGGACGGAATTAACTACCACTCAAATTATCAGACTCAATAACTTTACCAGGCATTTTAATATTCCTCTTTATCTGGTAGGCTCCAATGGGTTATTTGCCTACATATTCATTGACTTGATTCAATTTGAAGCAGAAGATGAGAAAATTTTGGGTAGCAAGTCCACTCAGTTGGGCAGAATTTCACAGAATACCGAGATTACCGAGATAAAGACGAGGACTGACGAGGAGGATAAGAATAAGGTTTACGAAATTATCAAAACAAAACACTACTACAAAACCTTTGAAGACATGCTCAAAACAGCCACTTTGGAGGGTCGATTGAAAAAAAGGCAAATCAAGAGACTTTCTTGCGCTGTACCATTAACTTTTGCGCTACTGAGCACAGAGCACGTCAAATCACAACCACCGCCATCGGTCCTGCGGCAAGAGGCGCTAGAAGCATGCCGACAGCTAAAAATCCCAGACACTGTGCTAAATGACGCGTACATAGAGCAGTTTGCAAGACAAGAAGGTGTTGAATTCGCGCCTGTGGCTGCTATTGTTGGAGGCGCCGTAGCCCAAGATGTCATTAATATCCTGGGCAAACGACAGCCGCCCCTTAATAACTTCATCGTCTTTGATGGAATAACTCTGGACATGCCAATTTTTGAATTTTAATAAACTGTGTTCTGAATGGACTATCAAAGTTTTTATAACATTTTTAAATAGCTTAATTGATAATTTTTCTTTCACTCAAGTTCTTTTTTTACAAAAAATTTAATATACATTTCCACAATAATTCTTTTTATTCTTTTTTTCTTGACCGATATCGTGACATCGTATGCATAGTTCAAGTTTGGCCACTCACAGAGACTTGTTGCAGATGAGTCATAAAGTTTTGCAAGGAAACATCATCAGTCAGCACGATGGTAGAGCCACCATGTGCAGCATCCTGATAACTGTCTGATGGGTTTAATTTGGACAATAAGAATCTTGCCTGGGATCCGCCGGCTTCCGTATCAATGAATCTGGGCAAAGGGAACCTATCAACTAATAGTTCAGCTGCTTCCAACTTTGGTTCCTCTAGTAACGACTTGAAATCAGCGTACTGTGGGTCGTCCTGGTAGCCAGCTTTCCTCCATTGGGCAATCTGCTCACCGTGATATATTAAGATGAAGAAGAAGGTGTCTAACAACAATATGGTGTTGGGCTTAACAGAAACAGAGTCTAGTAGCACCGGTTGTGGGTCTTCCTCCATGGAAAAAGAGGTTAAGGTGGGTTGAATCATGATCAAAGAGTTTGTAGTATCCTCTCTCGTGAAAATGTGCCTGTAAAATGCCGTCTCATCCGGCGAATTATTGAAGACACTTAGAAATTGGGATCTCCTCAAGTAGTATGTGAATTGAGGATATAGGGAGAAATTGGGGGCCAATCTGAAAGACGATGGATCGTCTTTGTTATAGTCTGCGTACTTCTGACATAGCTTAATCAGTGTTCTGTCAATCCACCTGATAACATCTGCTCCGTCATCTGATTCAGCCTTGTAAACAGCGATTCTTGCCATTAGTACAGCTGCTGCTTCTTGATCAAAGGAGGCAGCGATGGCAGGTGCGCCAAAAGGTAGAAGTTGGTTGGCCACCGTGGTGACTCTGACACGATTTGTACCAGAGGAATGCTGGTAATGAGTGATGAATTGCGTATATGCCAAACGAAGTCTGTCAGAGACAACTGGAGCTGCAGCCGCAGTATTGGCAATTTCAAAAAACACCGCATAAGTATGGTTGGATGACAGTGCAGACATTTTCCAAGCAGAAGTGCTACCGATGCCGATTTCAGAATCACTGACGTTAGACAGATCCGATTTCTTTACCGGAGATGCATGGCCGATCAACCCTTGCAATTTCAAATCCTTGCTTGTTTTGACGGTCATGTTTCCCGAAAATGCCATCTTCAAATACCCTTCCTCGTCCTTTGAAAATAATCTCAAATAAGATTGTTTGAAAATGGCCGTGGAGAAAGCGTCGGTCAAAAGAAGCACGCCGCCAGTAGAATCTGTCAACTGCTTCATCTCAGACATACCGATTTGATCATAGCAGCCAGCAAAAACATCGACTGTGTGGCCATTTTCAGCTATTCTTTCAGCTAACTGGTTGTAAAACTTGCAAGCTTTCTTGTAATGTTGGGCATGGTCGGAATCAATGTCATGGTGAGATCTAAGAGGGTCCTTCAATTCGTTGGACACAATGAGGCCAGGGTTGACCGTGGAAGGACCGGAGGCAAACAGGATAATTCGGGCCGCAACATGCTTATATGAGCCTTGTAGCAAAAGTGATGCGATGCTTAGGGCAGAACCGGTGGCTCTCAGAGGCCTACGGCCTGCAGGTACGGTCCACTGATCTGGAGTCAAATTTTCAAGCAATTGGGTTAGTTTGAACTCAACTTGTTCCAAAGGTAGGAAAAATCTGTTCAAAGAGAAAGGTGTGATCTTAGTGTTTGGCATGGCACCCATGGTATTTGTGGGTCTTTGGCCAGTTAACATTTCTACCAACTGCTCATACTGATACTCTCTGTCACCTCTAAACACGTTGCATCTGTCAATCACTTGCGAGGACAAGTCGTGCAATTGCACAACGTTACCATACGTGATCAATCCAACAAATGCATTTGGAGGCAGCAATGACAAAGAAGTAATGATGGACTCTTTCAAAGCATCCAAATTCTCTTTCTCCGCAGTGATATCTACTACGAAAAAGAAGATAGGGGGGATTTGCACTGGTCTATTGGTTATATATTCCACTGTTGTATTCTGCAACTCGACGGGCATGTTTTCTTGTGTCATATTGCCATACTGGGCAGGCAGATGGTTTCTTGCATTACAAATAGGACAAGTCCATGAATTGTTACGAGGATCAATGGCACAATATGGGTTCAAAATGGCTTTACATTGGGGACCAGCACATAGCACAGGGTTATAAGAGGCCACATTCAATCCTTCACATTCCTTCAATGGAGTGTAAAGACATCCAACTGGGACCACGTTCTTGTTGGCATCGGTACGCGTTGAGGGGAATACGTTCCAAGAGAAACGAATCCCATTGATATCTTCGTTTGTCTCGAAATCCATGGATTTTGTAAATGAAAGAAGAAGTAAATGGGAAGAGAATTGGCCCTAAGTCGAAGCTTCAAGTGCTTACCAGATCTCCTTTTTTTTCTTTCCTTGAGTTTGTTTATGTTGTTTTTTACTCGAAGGTTACGTTTATATTTCGTTTTTGACTTTGATTCCTGTTGCCACCGTGGTTCTGACGAAAAAATCCTGATCACATGGGACGAATGAAATATTTCATCATCGCATTGATATCATACATTACGAAATATCAACGGCGCTTCATAGTACATAGAAGGGGAAGAAGTGAGAGATCCTTTTTAAATGAACATTTTAACTTGCTGAAAAGATACGATGAACACGAATGGATTTTTTTTCGACCATTAAGCGAGAGTGTTGACATTACTTTGGAGCGATTCGGTCATTAAGATGTTTCGCAGTAAGATATAGTGCTTGCTAACTAGCGTCTAGTACTGTTTTTAGTTTGACTTAAAAGTATATACCATATTCCTAATCTGACCGTTAAGTTCCCTGCCATCTTTATGATCTTTGAGTGACCTCAATGGTTTGTATGAAGACGTAATGATTGATTTTTTTGGGTCAAATCTCGTTTTACGTTTAGGACGCTCAAAGTAAAATTTAGGCACATTTTCATTTTCTGTGCCATCAAGATGTAAGGAGCTCGACCATCAGATTTTTTCGACTATCAAGGTAAAGGAAAACTTCAGCAGTCAGGCACATATTTGTAATTTAAGCGGTATTGCATATTTCCAAGAAGGGTTTGTGGAAACAGCACACAAGCAATACAATTCTTTTGCCATACCAGATGGAAAAAGAGATGTCTACAAAATCATGTTAGGTTCCAGATTCAAATTTACCTCTAGCCACCCCTAAGGGGAGCCTTAAAGTAATCTTTCGATAGGCCTCAATATCCGCTGTTTCGAACCAAGTTACGCAGCACAGTTCGGGACGTTTTTGAGCTGACGTAGTAGCGCCCACCGCACGAGGACTACGGGCTGTTTCTTTGTCATAATTTCTCAGCGAAAAGCTTTGCAGACGAAAAAATAAATTTAAATGAAACGGACAGGAATTGAACCTGCAACCCTTCGATTGCCAATTCCGGAAATTCCAGGATCTAACTGGAGTCGAAAGCTCTACCATTGAGCCACCGCTTCATCTTATGAATAAGGGCATGGAAAACCTCTAAACATACCCATTCATAAAGCCCAAAACCAGCAATTTTCATGAGATATGAAGTCTCAACAGCCATAATTAAAAACCTTATCCCCGCCTCTTGAGGATAATATACCGTGCTGCTGCATATTTCAATAGTTAATTACTGTCAATCCAAAACTTCACATCGATGTTTGCTTTATCTGTTCAGATGGGATGACAATACCTGAATACGTTATTCTAGAGAATGCACATTTTTCCCTACAGTATATACCGATTAAACTCCTACTTATAATTTTGGAAAATGAAATATATTAATTTAGAGTTAATTGAACAATTAAGGAAACGAAAAGATTTACTTTTCCTTCATTACTGCTGCATTGTTTTTCCTTGCACGTTCTCGTAGACAAGTTTACTCCTCCGATTTTCATATCCAACGCTACTCTCTTGAAAAAGGAGCAGCTGAACTTCGTAAAGATTTTAAATTCGAAAACGTACATATCCTTCAAAGCTCAGGGAGTAGGATAATAAGAGGGCCGCAATCCGAAAAAAATCCTTTCTTCCAAGCATATTGCTTGTTACTTCTGCAGAGCCCCGTAAGAAAATCGAGACACAAGTGAAAATCTTTTATTTGCTATACACCTAAAAAGTACACCATTAATTTCACAAGACAGTAGAAAAAAAAAAAGAGAGTGCTCTTCCTAAGTTCTTACTATGCGTAATCAATATTTTTAAAACTTTGGGATACAAATCACGTGCCGTTAAGTTCTGTGTTTAACCCTAAGATCAGAATTAGAATAACGTAGCATAAAAGTAACTTCTGACAAAGTTGAAGCGATACTTTTAACTACAATTGGCGTATTAGGATGCTCCCAAGCGAGAACTATGCAGTTATTGGATGTGTGGTAGCTCGCGTTACCGTCTCACTGCTGTTTCCCTCACTGCAGACTCAGCTGGACAAGTCTGTAGAATTCTCTACTCCTATGACATCTTACCGCTCGCTTTGCGAGGGCGTGTTTATGTTGCGTAATGGGTTTCCGCTATATCATGGTGGAGTGGTACATCACACTCCACTGTTAATTGCATTTATGTCGTTAGTGGAACTTCAGTCACTAGTCGCGCTCCTCTACGCCTTGACTGATGGGCTAATCGCCTACCAATTGATATGCATGGTCAAGTGCTTTAGAGACCCCGGTATTGCTACCTGGCTACCAGGTGCCCTGTATGCGCTGAATCCGCTTGCTCTATTGTCCTGTGTGAGTCAGTCTTCAGTAGTGTTCGTCAATGCGTGTACTTCAACAGCGATTCTATGCTGCTTACAGGGAAACATAGGAGGATTTGCCATTGCGATGGGAACTGCATCATATTTGTCTCCTTATCACGCGCTGATGATGATACCTGCTGTATCACTCTTGCCGCGTGGAATAAATGTGAAGGCTACCGCGGTCGTTTCCACCCTGACAGTTTTGGCCGGTTTACTACAATTGAGCTATATGGTGATGGGTGGGAGCTGGCAATTTCTGTATTCCGCGTACTGGGCTCAAATGAACTTCGAAAAATTGTTTCCTAACCTGGGCCTTTGGTGGTACTTTTTCATCGAAATGTTCGATATGTTCATACCATTCTTCAAGGCTCTCTTCAATATTTTCACTGTTTCATTTGTGGGGCCGCTTACGGTGCGTTTCTACAGGCAGCCATTCTACGCCTTGGTGCTGTGTCTAGGATGGATAACTTTAACCAAGCCTTATCCTACATTAGGTGACGCTGGATTCTTTCTATCTTTCCTACCTTTTTTCAAACCATTATTCGGCTATATGAGATGTCCATTACCTTCTACGCTACTTTTTATCCATGCAATAGTACTGTCGCCAATCTTTTATCATTTGTGGGTTGATCTTGGCTCAGGTAACAGCAACTTCTTCTATGCTATCTCTCTGGTCTACGCGCTAGCATTGGGTTCTATACTTGTGGATCTGTGCTGGTCAATGCTCAGAATAGAATACGATGAGGGGAAGCCGAACTACCACCTAAAAGTAACCCAGATCTAGCTGTGCTGTAATATATATGTCGTCACGTGTATACTCTTAATGTATTTTCGTGCAAGGTTAACGATCTTGGACCAAGGAAGTCTTTGCAACTGCATTTGTTCAGGCTTCCGAAGTACTCAGCAATGTCAAACGTATGTAAGATATATTTTAATGCTGCACTACACATGGCACACTACTAACTTTGTTTGCTTGTGGTAGTTTACCCACACTAATCCTAAACCCTTTTTAAGGGAGCTGCTAAATCGACCAATCGTGGTAACGCTTAAGTTCAATAAGACGCAATACAAGGGCAATCTGGTATCAACAGACAACTATTTCAACCTGCAATTGAGCGACGCGGAAGAAGTGATAGACGGCAAGTCCAAGGGCAAGGTGGGAGAAATCTTTATACGCTGCAATAATGTCCTCTGGATCGGCGAAGATCTTACGAAAGTTGACAAACCAGCTGCCATTGAGGCGGCAACCACTGAAAGCTCCACGGTCGTTCGTCCTAATGAAAATATATAGTACAAAGTAAACTGTATAGTATGTGGCAGGCCTTTTCCTCATCTCATCTCATATCTACATGACAACTAAATATTGAAGAAAAAAACCTGATGAAAGAAAAAAAAATTAAAAAAAAAAAAACAGAAAAAATAAAGAGTAGCGAGAAACAGCCACGTCTTAAACTTCAAACACTATATTGAATAGTCGACCTAAAAGACCAACAAAGCATTTCAAGATGGCAATTGAACAATCTGTTATCGTCCCCGCTTATAAGGAGAAGTTGAATATCAAACCTCTTACGACTAGGTTGTTCGCTGCCTTGGGCAACGAAGGCTCTCGCAACACCGAGCTCATCTTTGTCGATGACAACTCTCAAGACGGTTCTGTCGAGGAGGTGCAAAAGCTTCAAAAGCAGGGTTACAATGTCGACATCATCGTTAGGACCGATGAACGTGGTTTGTCTTCTGCCGTGTTAAAAGGTTTCCAGGAGGCTCACGGTGAATTGCTGATCTGCATGGACGCAGATCTGCAGCACCCACCAGAGAGCGTTCCTATACTTTTTGAATCATTGAAGACCCATCCATTTGCCTTGGGGACTCGTTACGCTCCTGGTGTTGGTATTGATAAAGACTGGCCATTGCACCGCAGGGTCATTTCCACTACTGCACGCATGATGGCCAGACCGTTAACTACTGCTTCTGACCCTATGAGTGGATTCTTTGGCCTGCAAAAAAAGTACTTGTTGGCTGCGAACCCTCAAGACATCAACTCCCAAGGGTTCAAGATTGCACTGGAATTGTTGGCCAAATTACCCTTGCCGGATGACTACAGTCTTGGAGAAGTACCATTTTCCTTTGGTGTGAGAACTGAAGGTGAATCTAAGTTGTCAGGAAAGGTCATCATTCAGTATTTGCAGCAATTAAAGGAGCTATATTCTTACAAATTTGGGTGGGGCAATTTGATCATTTTCGTCTTGTGCTGGGCCATTTTGGTCCTCTACGCCCTCAACAAATTACTAAGTCTGGTCTGGGCATAAATAGCTCCGATACATAAGACTTTTTTCGAGTTTTAATGATATAGGATGACAAACACAATAGATTCGATAGCTATACAAGAATTACAGGAGTTGGGAGAATCCGATGTGAACACGGTGTATCGGAAGAACACCACTGTCTTATCCGAACAAGTGCTTGCTGTCGAAAAGCCTTTGGTATCCAACTGAATTATCTAAGAGGGAAGAAAGATGCCAGTATTGATGTGCGTTAAGCGAGCTCCGACATACTAGGTAAAAGAAATGACCAAATACTGATAAGCGTGACTATGTGTTGTAAAAAACTGAGTATTGCGTGTTAGATGCATTGTCTAACGCTTAGCTTTGACTAAATTAGTGATTTGTTAATTAAGAGATCTTATACTCGCTGCCGCCCCCACATGTTTTAGCCGCGCAGTGCGCGGCCGGGTAAAGAATCAGGGGAGTTTTTCTAAAAAAAATGCTGCTTCTCTTTCTCCCCCGTTTTTTTTTCTCCTTTGCTCGAGTGACAGAATATAAAAAGCACTTGCTCTGAATATTTCCTGAAATGCTCCAACTCCTTCTCGGCCCCCCTTAATCCTCGATTCTGGGCTTCAAGAGGTGTTTAAGATCTAATTTTTGCCGCTATGACGCTGAACAGGACCCTGTTGCTACGACTCAACGACAAGGGAGAGCCTGTAGCAGCTTGCTCATACGGCCAAGGCGTTTTGACACTGCCCTCGTGGCCTTTACCAGAGGGCGCTCCTAAAGGGACACCGCTCTTCACGGTAAGGTTAGTAGTCACTGCTGGCTCTCCAGTGGCTAGAGATGGTTTGGTATGGACCAATTGCCCTCCTGAGGCCGATATAGAGTTCGAGAGACACAAGTTTTATAAGAAAGTTATTCACACCACTTTCCACAAAGATGATGAAATTGATTTGGACGTCTACAGACCGGGACCCCACTGCTTTTACTTCTCTTTCAGGAATCGGGACGGAAAGCTAGAAACAACTCGCAAGTTCTACTTTGTAGTTCCACCAATTTTGCGCATAGAAGGCAACTTTGTCCAATTGAATTCTATTGCGCTGCAAACCGTGATTTCTAAATGGATGGGAAACGACTGGGATGCGGTCTTCGAAAGAATTGCGGCAAAAAAATATAATATGATCCATTTCACCCCATTGCAACACAGGGGTGAGTCTAATTCTCCCTATTCTATTTATGATCAGCTGAAATTCGATCCTGATCATTTTGAGTCACCGGAGCAAGTAAAAGAGATGGTTCAAAAATTGCACAAAAAATACAAGGCTTTGACTTTAACAGATGTAGTATTCAATCACACGGCCAATAACTCATATTGGCTCAGAGAGCATCCCGAGTCAGGTTATAACGCAAAATCAGCTCCTCACTTGACAGCTGCCATTGAACTAGATGGTGCCCTGCTAGAATATAGCAAAAGACTTGAAGAGTTAGGTTTCCCAACTGAGCTGCAGTCCTTGGAAGATCTCAGTAAAATCATGACTGGTATCAAGACTCATGTCTTGCAAGTGATCAAGTTGTGGGAGTTTTATACCGTTGATGTTGAAGAAACTTTGGACCACACTCAGCGGCAGTGGCAGGAATCTTTAACTCCACAAGCAAACTTACGGTCTATAGAGCCTCCGACCCCTTTAGCCTCAGCTAGCATAAAAGAAGTTGCACAATACGTGCGTACTCATGCTACTGAAGAGCCTTTTGGCATCCTGAAAGGCAGATTTGCCAACAGAGTGAATGCGAACAAATTCGGAGCCGTCTTACAACACTTGTATGGCCGTGAGTGGAATAAAGATCTTCTCGACAAGGCCAAGCAAATTTTGAATGAGCTTAATGCGCCTCTGTATGCGGAATACGATGCGGACATGAAAGAGGCCATGGATCAGCTATTCAATCGTATCAAGTATCTAAGGCTTGATGATTGGGGCCCTCAACAAGGTCCCATTACCGAAAAATTTCCTCTTACAGAACCTTATTTTACTAGATTCAAGGGTACCGATGGCGAAGACTATGCTCTCGCTAATAATGGTTGGATTTGGGATGGTAATCCGCTGATTGATTTTGCCTCCGATAAGTCGAAAGCGTATTTACGTAGGGAAGTCATAGTTTGGGGAGATTGTGTGAAACTGAGATATGGTACTGGTCCAGCCGATTCACCTTACTTGTGGAAACGTATGTCAGACTACGTCGAACTGAATGCCAAAATCTTTGATGGTTTTAGAATTGATAACTGTCATTCGACACCCCTACATGTGGGAGAGTACTTTTTAGATTTAGCTCGTAAAGCGAAGCCAGATCTTTACGTGGTAGCTGAACTGTTCAGCGGCTCGGAGCAGATGGATTGCCTTTACGTGGAGCGCCTTGGCCTTTCTTCTCTAATTAGAGAAGCAATGCAGGCTTGCTCCGAAAGTGAGTTATCCGCGTTATTGCACAAAAATGGCGGTAGACCCATTGGCTCTTATAGGTTTGTACCCATGGACAACTTTGCTTACAATAGCGAGGTGAAGCTAGACGAGAATTATTGTTCTTACCAGCAAGGTGATATGGCCATGAAATGTGCGTCGGAGATTATGATCCCCCGAATCCTGACAGCGGTTCCACCACATGCTCTGTTGATGGACTGTACACATGATAACCAAACCCCTAATCAAAAGAGGACCGTCGAAGATACTTTGCCCAATGCAGCGCTTGTCGCACTCTGTTCTTCGGCGATTGGATCCACCTTTGGTTACGATGAAGTTTTCCCATATCTTTTAAACTTAGTCACAGAGTCGAGGGTATATGACATCCGTAGCTCTCCCGGTATTGGCGAAGTGAAAGCTCTGCTTAATGATATAAGAGAGGAAATCAATGAATTGAGCGTGGATATTGAGGATTCTGAAGCATACGTGCATCATGACGGCCAGTATATTACTTTTCATCGTACCGATGTGAGAACTGGTAATGGTTGGTATCTTGTAGCGAGAACAAAATTCGGCGACGACGGCGATCAAAAGTTGGAGCCACAAGTATTCTCTCATATTCAAGCGCGCCTTCTTTTTGCTTATTCGCTTGAGAAAACCGGCGAAATACCTCACGATTCACATTTATTGAAAGGTGTTCCGACGAAACTGGTCAAACTTGAAGGGTTTGATACGTCTTTCGATGAGTCAACGAGTGCAACCACAATCACACTACCTGAATATTTTCCCCAAGGGTCCATTGCCGTCTTCAAAACTCAGCAACTTGGCATAGACAAAGATCTGGATCGTTTCATTAGATCTGGTGCTTTGAAAGCAACAGGCGAATTAGATTTCATTAGTCTGAATTCTGTCATGTATCATTCAGATCCAGAAGAAAATGACATTACGGGCGGTAAAATTGGTACATACGATATTCCCAATTTCGGTAAATTGGTTTACTGCGGGCTTCAAGGTTGGATCTCCGTACTAAGATCTATTATATTTAAAAATGATTTGGCTCATCCACTTAGTGAAAATTTGCGCCAAGGAACCTGGGCATTGGACTATTTGACTGATCGTTTAAATTATTATCAGGATCAAGCCGGTGTACCTAGTGTACAGCAGTGGTTGAAAAGCAGATTTGAAAGAATCAAACAAATCCCTTTCTTTCTGAGACCCAGCTATTTCGCTCTCGTTGTAGCGATACTCTACGATTGTTGTCGTCTGCGTGCTATGCAGTTAATGCCGTCTAACATCGGAAAGGCTACTTTATTTGTACAGAGTCTAGCATTGACTTCTATTCAAATGGTCACTAACATGAAATCTACTTCAATTTATCCAGATGCTATCGTACCATCGATGGCCGCTGGTTTGCCCCATTTTAGCACTGGCTGGGCCAGGTGTTGGGGCAGAGATGTTTTCATTTCATTAAGAGGGTTGTTACTGACCACGGGCAGATTTGACATTGCTGAAGACCACATTCTTGCATTTGCCAAAACTTTGAAGCACGGCCTAATACCTAACTTGCTGGATTCCGGAAGAAATCCTCGGTATAATGCCCGTGATGCTGCTTGGTTCTTTATTCAGGCAGTGCAGGATTACATTGATATTGTTCCAAAGGGTGAATCGATTTTGCAGAAGAAAGTCTCTCGTAGGTTCCCTCTTGATGACACGTATGTGACTCCTGATGACCCATTGGCTTTTAGCTATTCCAGTACCATCGAAGAGATCATTTATGAGATCTTTAGCAGACATGCCAGAGGCATTAAATACAGGGAGGCAAATGCGGGTCCAAACTTGGATAGGGTCATGTCTGATCAAGGTTTCAACGTCGAAGTGCATGTCGATTGGTCGACAGGTTTTGTTCATGGTGGATCACAATTCAATTGCGGCACGTGGATGGACAAGATGGGCGAAAGCATGCGTGCAGGATCATATGGCGTCCCTGGCACACCAAGAGATGGTGCCGCCGTAGAAATTATTGGGCTCTTGAAGAGTTCTCTGAGATTTGTTGTGGAGCTGAACCAAAATGGTCTTTTCAAAGAAACGAGCGTGACAAAGTCTGACGGTACTCAGATTAGCTTTCAGGAATGGAACCAGCTTGTGCAATCAAATTTTGAGCAAAAATTTTACATTCCAAAAGACCCTAATCAAGACAGCCGCTATGAGATTAACCACGACATCGTCAATAGGAGAGGTATCTACAAGGACTTGTATTGCTCGGGAAAACCTTATGAAGATTATGAGCTTCGACCTAACTTTGTCATCGCGATGACAGTCGCTCCCGAGCTTTTCACTCCAAAGCTGGCGCTCGAAGCATTGACGATTGCTGATCAAATCATTAGAGGCCCCATCGGCATGAAAACCTTAGACCCAAGTGATTACAATTACCGCCCCTACTACGTGAACAGCGAGGACTCCGACGATTTTGCTACCTCAAAGGGTCGCAATTATCACCAGGGCCCCGAGTGGGTCTGGCTGTATGGCTACTTTCTAAGGGCCTTCTGCAAGTTCCACTGGTTGGCAAACCCTCAAGCTCAGAATACTAGCAAAACGAGGCCCTCTTCTTACTTATTGCAGGAACTTTACTACAGAATCAACCGCCACGCTCTGTGGATTGCGAATAGTCCGTGGGCAGGAATCACTGAACTAACTAACAAAGACGGTGAATTCTGCAGTGACTCGAGTCCTACGCAGGCTTGGAGTACAGGCTGTCTGCTGGACATGTATTATGATCTGTGGCAATTTTTTTCCCCTTCGAATAGTTAGCGCTTTTTTTATTTATACGGCTGAGCCTTAGGGGCGGCTCAAGTTCTTAATCTAGATCACATGACCTTGGTCACGCGACTGCTTTATATGTCATCGTTAAGTTTTTTAGGCTTCCTTTGAAAAGGGATTCAATTCACATTTGTACCATAAAATCAAATATATATTCGGCAACAGTCGGTGGATAAAACCTTGTACGGCCCACAAGATAGTTGCTGAATATAGCCAAAAATCGAGCAGGAAATTGTCCGGACGGTTTACAAGCAGTTTACAAGGTATCAGTGAGGATTATTGGCTGTTCATCTGAGAATCTGGAGGGTGCTGTGACGAGATACACATGTATCATTAAGACTCCGTCTCTAAGAATTTCAAAGATCGAGGAGGCGATTAAACAGAAAGTGTGCTTCAAGTGGAATCGAAGTGTTAAACGCTGTGATCTTGGACTTTATTCATTTCAGCGATATTTCCTGTTTCTAGCGCGAGGTTGGCGCTTAATTCTGTGTATTTGCCACTTTGGTTAGATTTATGAATTGACAGATCGAATATGGCATATTATACAACCGATAAAGAGGTGGTGGAGCTGATAGACAATTTTTTTCTCAAATCTACCCTTCTGATTTGCTCCACAAAATCAAACAAGCTTTCTGCGCCCCTGGATGAAGAGCAACATTTTGACGAAGAGTGGTTCTTCGCTAAGACGGAGGAAGAGTCGGGTCTACCCGAGATTATTAAGCAGTGGTCAACTTTTGACGGTAACAAAGAACTACCGCCTTTAGTTATTGAGACATTTTTAGATTTACGAGGATTAGGGCCCTTCCAAAGTGTGACCTTAAAGGACGATGAGGGCAATTCATGGAATGTTTGCAAAGGTACAAAAAAATCCGAGATTGTTTTGGAGAGGTGGCTGATAGAGCTGGATTCCGTCTCTGCCGCTTTCAAAAGTCACAAAGCGTCTGAAGAGGAGGCAAACAATTCGCCGAGGCAATTCGTGCTTCTATTTCGTTATTTGTACACTTTGACGCAATTGCTGCCGGCCAACGATTTATATTTATCATTATCAAGAAATGCAGCCTCACAGGGAACGTCACCCCTAATGAATGTTGCTACAAGAATTTTAGATGGATCGAAACCAATTCTGTCGAAGGGAAGGGTGGGGTTGAGCAAACCGATTATTAGCACTTACTCAAATATCATCAACGAGTCCAACGTACCTTCTCATCTAGAGCAGAGAAAAATAACACCAGTTTGGACTAAATATGGCTTGCTCAGGGTGTCTGTCTCATATAGGCATGATTGTCATTTTCAAATTCATCAAGACGGAGAAGATGACAATTATCCTTTGAGTACACAATTGGCCAGCGAGCAGGCTCTAAGAAGGTCCTCCAATAATCAACAATCAATGTCGCTGTCCCCCCATGGACACGCAGGATCGTTAAACTCCATGGAGCAACAATCCTTACCCAAGAAACCGTTGTCCATTTCAAGGCAACTGCAACCTTTTAAAGTCGGCTCCGTCGGTAGTGCTCCCATACCTCAACCACATGCATTGACGAGAAACCCCTCTAGCTCTTCGTCCATCTTGGCAAATTTGCAAGCACGAAGATCGAGCAACAGTTCGATGTGGACGCCCGCAGCTCAGATAAATCCACATCAAGACTTTCCTATCGAAGGCACAAGTGTGGGTAGTATCTCCAAATATTCCTCCTCATTTGGTAGGATACGTCGTCACTCGAGTGTGAAGTATTCAGAAGCTCCCACAGTCAGGCCAGCCAAACCGGTCAAGATAGCGGATCCACAAAACGAAGATTTACTGGACTTCTTGAAAATGATGAACGATAGACCTGAATTAAATATTAAGAAAAGTCCTAAGGTGGACATGGACATCTCCAACTCACTAATTAAATTCCAAAATTTGAAACCTACAAACGATTTAATCAGTGAAAATTTAAATTTATCGCTTTCTTTGGATCCGAGCCATGCCTATCAACCGCATAGATCGATCTCTCATTCGCCGTTGCCATCCTTTTCTCCAAATTTGCATTATTTGTCGATCCCTTCCAAGGTTTCTCAAGCCCCTTTTCCTTCTCACGATGGCGAAAGTATGACTGGATCAATCACCAGCAGGCACAATTCCTCGGATGCCTCCAAACCTTCTAATGTGGAGTATCATCATAATGGCAGTAGCGTCTCAAGTCGTAGACAAAGTTTATTTGAAAGAGAAACCACAACTTCTGTCAAGCATGATCAAGCAGAGTTTCAGAGCAGCAATCTGGATCGTGAGGAAACAGATGAAGAAGAGGACGATCTTGTTATGAGCAGAGCTGGGTTGAGTACGACGAAAATCAAGTCTATGGAAAGTATATCTACTTCAATGTCTAGAAATAGATTACCCATACCACAGCCTTCCAACTATTCACAACCGACAACCACTGCAGTACCAGCTTATGCCAAATTACATAGACCAGGTACAAGGTCTACATCATCAGAAGCACCAAAGAACGACACTAATAAAAAATCGCAAGATTCTTCTAATACTGCAGTTGCTGCCCCTGGACCGGAAGATGCTTCTGCTCATGGCGAAGACGATGACGACGAGGATTTGCTTTTCTTCATGAGCGATATGAATCTTTCTAAAATATAAGATAGTTCTTGCCTTTCCACTTATTTTTTGTATCGGTTGCTGCTGCAATTAATTCTATTGTATGTTGGTCCTTAAATTCAAGTCTCGAGCTAGAGTTTACCAAGTTTATATCCAGATTTAAGTCGAATAACTGCAGTTATATTATTATTCAATCTCCAGTAATGATCCCAATTACAAATTTTATAAGCTATACTCAAGTTTGCCCTGGATTTTCGCCCCTCGATTTCTCCTCGTCATCCCTTCTTTTGTTATCCTCCAAAATCTTTAATTTCAAATCATGAATCTTATGTTTTTCAATATGTTGTTGATATCGTTCTTCAGTCTTAAAAGTTCGATAGCATTTATCGTAGCCACACCTTCTTTTTCTACCCACAGTATTCAGAAGTAAATCAAAACCGCTGTTGCCCCGTGCAAAATAATCTTCCAAATTCTTCTGTGAATTTTGTAGTCCTGAAGGTTTGCGCTTTTTCGACCTTTGGAGAGTTTGCTCGTCAGCCTGTTCTTCAGGAATCTCTTGAGACTGCAATATCGGAGACCGCAATTGATTCCCGTGCTCATTTTCGTGGTGCGCCACGAGATCAGATTTTTTGGCAAACATTACATTTTCGCAATATTCGCACTTCCAGTTTTTAGCTACGAGTGATTCATCGTGTACTCTCATATGCATTCTCAAACCCTGCTCACCAACACAGAGCTTGCTACAAACTGAACATGCAATCTTTGGATGATCATTTTTTATATGTGCTTGCAATGCGGACCATGTCTTGAACCCCAGTGAACAGCTGGTAAAACTACATTGATAAGGATTTACACAATTCGGATTGTGAAACCTTATCTGGTGGTGTTTTAGCGAGGAGGGAGTCTTGAATTCTTTACCACAGTGCTCACATATTAGCTTCCTATGAACAGATAGAATATGAGAGCGCAGTGTCGGATGCCTGTAGAATGCCTCGTTGCAACCCGGATAGGTACATTTGAAAGACTTCGTATGTGTGATTTCATGCCTCCGCAAATGCTGCAGAGTAATAGTGCCCTTCCCGCAAACAGAGCAATGGTAAGGTCTTTCGTCCGTGTGCAACCAAAGGTGTCTTTCCAAATGAACTTGTTTAGTGAATGCTTTCTCGCACTGATTACATTGAAACGGCTTCAATCCTTGATGCACTGCACTTTGATGTTCTGTGAGGGAAGAAGGTCTTGCAAAAGCTTTATCGCAGCCATCGTAGTCACAAAAATACGTCTTACGTCTCGAACTAGTAGACGACAAACTAGACACAGAATGGACACTTTCTGGCGATTCGGGAACAGATTCCAGACCTGTCTTGGTGTCCTGCCAAGTTCCCAAATTAATTTGAAATGACTGCAGCCCCTGACCTGTATCCATAAGGCTAATGGAGTACTCGTATCACTTGAGAGGGCTGTCTTTGGTGATTGTTTTAGCGATGACCTGTGTTCGAAAATTTCAACACGTTAGAAATGACCCAACGCTTTCGTTTACTGCACTGCAAAAAAATTTTTGGAAACTGATCTAACTTGAAAGTAATAAAAAGTTATTGTACCTAATTGGAATAGCCGGCGGTTGGTTAGACGCTCTATTTGCAATTTAATTATGTCGGATTATGAGGAAGCGTATGTGAATTTAGCTTTTTTTCCTTTGGGTTTTGATTTGTCACGTTCCTTTGACTAACAGTAATGAAATTGTAACAGTTTCAATGACGGTGGTGCTGAAAACTTTGAAGATTTCGACGTAGAACATTTCTCTGACGATGATAATTTTAATGAGGTTAATGGAGGTGGTAACGAATTTCCGCAAGGTGATGGTCCCAAGGCTGAGAATGGAAACACTATAGTGACAGGCGGTAATGGGCCCGAAGATTTTCAGAGCCACGAGCAGACGAGAAGAAAAACTATGAAGGAGAAGGCTATCCCTAAGGACCAAAGGACCACAACGCCGTATATGACCAAGTATGAAAGAGCCAGAATTTTAGGTACTAGGGCCTTGCAGATATCGATGAATGCGCCAGTGTTTGTAGACCTCGAAGGTGAGACAGACCCATTGAGGATTGCTATGAAGGAGTTAGCTGAGAAGAAAATTCCGTTAGTGATCAGAAGATATCTGCCCGATGGATCTTTTGAGGACTGGAGTGTGGAAGAATTGATTGTCGATTTGTAGATTTGATAATGTATAATAAAGAAAAAGCAACAATAACAAAAGTAGCTCTCGCTACACGTATCCTTTACTCTGAGATTGTGTTCATAAACTGTTTCCCTTTAAACATCTTCTCTCCACTGAGACCTTGGTCGGGAGTGAATTCCTTAAACAACCTTTCAAACTCTTCCTCCGCGTTGGAGAAACCTGCCTCTTTGAGATAAAATAGTAGCTCATTTAGTGGCACGTTTAATTCCTCGTTATCAGCCAAGACTTTCAGGCAATTGACTACTTCTGTATCTTCCGGATATTTACCTATATTCTCCCCCATTATGGAAAGAAATTCAGGAAACGTCACACCCTCACCACCTTGCTCATCCTCTACTGAAAGCATGTCGCGCAGTTGTTCAGGTTTCATGTGTTTACCTACGCTACGGAAGACCTTATCGAGATCATTCTGCGAGATAGCTCCGTCGCCATCGTCGTCAATCATTTGGAAAGCATCCTTTAGTCTCTTGATGTGAGTTTGACTCAGCTTGCTGAATGCTAGTGCGTCTTTATCTGACATCCTTCTTGCACTCCTCTATTGCTGATTTCTATCACTGGTAAAACATAAGGCGAAAAGTTGAACCCGCAAGATTTTAAAGCAATCCCTTCTAACAAAAACAAAGGCAGAAAACAATCACTCTTTCAGCTTTCCTATGTCGAGTGTCAAGGAATTGTTGAAGGAGGCAAAAGTGGAATTATCGAGGGAAGATTATGCTGAGGTAATAAAGCTTTGTAAAAAAGTGTTGAATGCCGAGAAAGATAACTACTTTGCTCATGTCTTTTTAGGTAAAGCCTACTCGTGTATGGCTAACAGGCCACAAGAGGTCATCCAAAACTACAATGCTGCCATAGAAATACTTCCTGAGCAGCTGCTAGCATGGAAAGGCCTATACTTATTTTTTAAAGATGGTAATGTGATACCCAGTGTGGTAAGTTATGACACTTATTTCGACTTCTGCAGTGGGTACGCTAAGGCCATGGCTCAGATGGGTGTGTCACAAGTGGATTTGATACACGATATTCGAGTGTTCCGTAAGACTCATAGCGACTGTGAGGAATCTTTCTTAAGGCATATGGTGCCGGGAACTCCCTCGGCAGAACAGTTGTCTCGCCATTTGATTTCACCACAGGATGCTCTCAAGGGTCTCATTCAGATATTAGATTCCAAACAGCAGGCTCAGATCTCGAAGCTCGTGAGTCGTGAAAGATTGAAATTGAGCGCAGCTGATCCAAGTTATCAGTTAAAAATCAATGCTCTTTCGTGGGAAGTGTACAAGGACTCGGAATTGGACAGCTTATACAACCAGTTAGTCAATATTACAGATGATGATGAGGCAAGAAGCGAGCTAGAGTCACAGTGGTTAGAATACAGACTTAAAGTTTTGAAATCTACACCTCAAAATACTAAGGCTTCCTTTTTCGAAGATGTAAAGCAAATGGTGGAGGATATGGTACTGATAGAACACAACTCCCTTAGGGCATGGAGATTGTATTTCGAGTGGCAGGACTATCAGTCCTTAGATGACATGGATATGGATGTCATCATGAAATTCTTCAGAAAGTTCCCTATTGAGCCTCTAGCCGTGATCCTTTATGCATGGGTATGTTCTCATTTTTCCAAGTATGACACCAAGAGATTACATGTTGATTCAAAAAAAAAGAAGGCATCGGAAGAAATCAATGATTTAGCTGATATTGATGAAGTGGAACAACGGGCCCTTAAAGAAATGATGGAGATTGAAAATGACACGCCTGCGATGGCAGAAGACGAAGTTCTTACGGCTTTGATGGACAATATCACAAAAGCGCAAAGTAGCGGATTAGCACATCGTATCGTTTCTCAATATTATATTTATTCCAGAGAAAATGTGGCAGCTTTAAATTACGTGAAAAAAGGAATATCCCTAATTGCTTATGAAGTTAGGGATTATGGTGCAAGTTTAGTGAATTGCAAAAGAGACTTCACACTAAAACTGGCTACCCTTTATATTTACATCGATGCTCCTAAAAACCATTCTCTGGCATTGAGCCTTTTCGAAAAAGTTTTGAAGGAAAATCCAGATAATACGCAGGCCAAAATGGGCAAGGGGTTGATCTTCATGGAAAGAGAAAACTATATGGATGCGAAAGTGTTATTGTCAGAAATTATCAACCAGTATGCAGACAATTTAGAATTCTTATCTGAACTGGGATGGTGTGAATCATGCCTTGGCAACTTGGACGAATCTATTAAAATTTTGAGCAACGTGCTAAATCTAATTCAAGGCACTGACTTGAGAACCTCCGCCTTCAGAGCCTTGAATATTTGGAGGCTGGCCAAGACCTATATTCTCAAGCAGGAAAAAGAGGAGCCGGCAGACCAGAAGTTCGTGAAAATTGCATTCAGACAATTAATTCAATCTATCAAAGTTTTGGATACCTATGCCCCGAATTACTCAGCTCTCGGTTATATTTATCGTAGATACTACGAGGACAGGGTGAGGGCATTCAAGTGTTTTTACAAAGCCTTTGAACTTGATGATTCCGATATGAGTGCTGCAAGATACATGACTGAGAACTACACAGATTTGGGGAATTGGCAAGCCGCTCGATCTGTGTGTGAACGTTTGGTGGGTTCAGAGAGGGCAAAAAGGGCTTTACAAACTGTCAATTGGCCTTTTAGAGTTATAGGCATTTCCTATTTGGAGAGCCAACAAGAGGCAAATTCTATTGAGTGGTTCCAATCTGCCTTACGAGTGGACCAAAGCGATGTTGAGTCATGGGTGGGTCTTGGTCAAGCGTATACTGCTTGCGGTCGGATTGAAGCTTCAGTCAATGTTTTTGAAAAGGCAATAAATCTAGACTCCGAACATTCTTATGCCAAATATTTAAAAGCGCAATCTCTTTCCCTCTTAGGGGAATATGAGCAAAGTATTAGTATCCTGAAGCATATCACAGAAGTGTCACCGAAGGAAACTCTTTTCCAAATGACTAAGGCAACTATTTTGGTGAACTATGCTCACGACCTGCATTCTCAAGGATTTTTAATGAAATCTGTCGCTGCTGCCACTGATGCAATCAATATAATGCAACTCATTGTGAATGAACTGGCATTTAGTGGCCAAGCTTTGTGGACATCGCTTCTAAAGGCATTGACGGTGTTTATATGGGTCAGATCAAAAGTTGGGGACCTTCCTGTAGAAGCTTTGGTTTCTATCTTCGGTTCTATCCCCCAGTCCAATGATGTTTTGGATATTATCGATGAAATTGATGGGGTTTCTTTAGATAGCGTTTTATCGGAGACAGAGGATAGCAGTATTTCAATTGCCTGCAAATTTTCGATTTTGTCTACGAAGTACGCTGTGTCCGCGACCGATTATAAAGCATCCACGAGGGCCGTGAGATCATCTTTGTGGTATAACCTTGGTACAACACAATTATTAGCTTACCTAATTCTGAAATTTCCCAAGTACCGAGATGCCGCCATTGTTTCTTTCAAAAAATCCATTCAATATCAGTCCAATACTGTTGAATCTTGGACGGGCCTGGGAATAGCTACAATGGACGTCAACTATCGTGTAGCTCAGCATTGCTTCATTAAAAGTACTGCTTTGGCGCCAAAGGAGAGCGCGATATGGTTTGATTTTGCTTTATTAGCATTGCAAAATAATGACACGAAATTTGCGCTCAGTGTATTGAATAAGTCGCAAAGCATATCCCCCCAGGATTCTTCTCCCTGGCTAGGCAATGCGTTAATTTCAGAGAAAGAAGGCAAGCTTAACGAAAGTAGCAGACTATTCTCACATGCATTTGTCTTATCAAACGGAAGATCTAAAGCAGCGCAGATATGCTATGCTAAATCTGTTCTTCAGACTCGAGTTGGGTTTTCAAACGATGAACGAGACATCGCTGCAGTGGAAGAATTATCTGCTGCAGTTTATGGCTTGGATCAATACTTCAAAAAGGCTCCAGATGACCAATCTGCTTTGCAGTATGCCTTACTAGCCTTGGAAAGGCTACGTATCTTTCCGTATGCCAGCAGGATTGCCAACAACCTGATCCACCTCATCGAGTCCCGTTTTGAAAAAGCGCAAGATAATCAAGAACTTTACAATTTCGCAATGGTAAAGGCGCAGATTGCTCGCATTAAGCTCGGTCTTGGACAGCTCGATTCAGTTATTGAGAACGCCGACTTATCAAGAAGCATTTTGGTGGACTTTGACGACGAAGAAAATGTACCGATATTAGTCTCGAATCATATCTGTTTGGCTTTGGCTTATTTTTTTTCAGATAATTTTGACGAAGCTCTTACTCACCTCCAAGAATTGTTGAGACTGCATAAAGATTCTAAGCATGTTGTTGTTTTGATTGCCAAAATTTTATATTCCGTTGGTTCTGATGATACTAAGGAAATTGCCATCGAAGAATTGACAGAATGTCTATCAGCTAGAGACGGCAATTTATTGATATGTTTGACTATTGCTGCGATAGCTTTGCTGGAGGGAAAGCAAGAGGATATGGCTACTGTTTTCTGCAAGCTGCGCAATACATGTTTGAAGGATATTATTGCCGATGAGCACCGTGATTTGCCATACTTGATGGAACTGCTATACAAGCAATTATCGTACAGCGAACATACCAATGTCCCTACCGCTTGGCAAAGAGCTGACTTTTTCTTTCCAAATGACAATAAAGTATGGGGCAAGTTGAGTACGAAAATCCGGCAGAGAGTCGCATCTGACGGTCAGAACAAAGTCACATCACGTCAACTAAGTGACTCATATGTATCACAAAAAAATTTGAAAAGCATACAGAGAAGTATCTTTTTGTGCCCCAACAACCTCTTTGCCCTTTCAGCGCTCAGTGAATGCTTCTAAATTTTCGGTATATATTTTATCTTTGAAAATATCCGAAATCTATAAATATTACAGTAAGGAGGCCAAGTACAAGGAAATGGTATATAAGCTTTAAAATTTGAAAACTTCCCAAAGAGAAAGTAACCTGGATATGCGTGCCCATATATTCAACTCACGTTCGTTCACCATTTTTAATTGGTTCAATTCACTTGGTAATAAAAGTTCTGTTTCTTTACCCTTAACATCATCTCTATTAGCCTTCGTCAAAAGTGTAGCATTATCCTCTTTCAGTTTTTCCTTTTTGTAGAGCAAATTGGCTATATTCCACACCAAATTCTGCTCCATGAAATTGTATGCATGTGTTTCTTTAGATCTAAACAGAAAAACAGCTCTAGAAGCAGCTCTATCGGCTGTGCGAGGAACTTCTTGAATTTCTATCACTTTATATTTGATCAATGATCCAATAGTGGTTCTGCTATCCTTTTCCTTCATCAATGCTGTTGAGTTGATGAATTTTTCCGAGACGAGATTATTTTCACGAATGCAGCGACAGATACGCATGGCAGAAGCGCCTAGCGTCGATGCGATAATGTAGTCATAAGTAAAACGCCTCAACATTGGCATTACTTTTGAGTACGGAATGTAAAAGACACCCGGTCTAATTTCACTAAGAAAAGGAATGCTCGTAGAGGCCAGTAACTTTAAATGTCCATTAATAAGCGAGGGGTGATGCGGATCACTGCCATCGTCATGCAGTTCCTCAATTTCTTCATTTCGTTCCTCGGCGCCTTCGTCGTCCCGTGATCGAAGCTCCGCTATAGAAGGAACAACAGATCCATCTTCTGTCTTCAGCTTTTTAGCTGGCTGTTGTTGTGTACTGGAGTTGCCTTCGCGTTTTTTTGTTTTGAACGTGGATATCAAGCTGCCTCGAAGGTCTAACGACCTTGGCAAGCACTTGGCGATGTCGACGGCACTGAATGTAACACCCGAGGCTTTCTCCTCAGTAAGCTCTTCATCAGCGCGAATCGATACGGCTTCGTCGAGGTCTTGTAAGAGCCCAGTCTGAGTGAGTGGATCCACTAAATGGGGTGATTTCTGTTCAGTAATTTTCAATGCGATGCTGTAAACTTGGGCTGGTATGTTTCCAATTCTTGTTTTGGCCAATTGCACCAGCTGTTTCGATCTTCTTATTTTGAGAAATCTATCTAAGTTGACAGTCAAAGGAGCACTTCCAAGAACTGTTCTCATAGATGTATGAGGATCCGTCGTTAAAATTTTTGACGAATCATCGACGCTACTGAGAGTTTGTAAAAATTGTGTCTTAGCCTTTGATTTGGCCTCGTTCCGTTTTTTCAAATCAGAAAGAGTGGAATTTCTCGGAATTGCAGAATACTCCTTCTCATAGAGCCTATCCCACAGTACCTTTATAGGTGTATAGTGAATTTTGGAAATTGCAGTGAGGAAGCCACCTTCACAAAGTTGCACGAATACTGATGTGACATCAGTTTTGGAAACCTGTGAATCACAACTCTGTAAATATTCATTAAGCGTGATGGATCCAAGCGACAAAATATTCTGCACTATTTGGGATGCCATGACAGGATCCGACGCTCGTTTGCCTAATTCCTCGATAATAAAACCTGAATATAAGAACAGCAATAAACCTTCTTGATTGAAATAGTAGTACGTGGATGTTCTACCGGATGTTCCGACCGCCTCCTGTACATATTTGACACATCTGAGCTGGATTAGAGAGACCAACGTAGTTTTAACGCTCCTCGCGCTCATCGAGGAGGGTGCTCTTGCGCAGATTTCTCCCACATTAAGCCGTCCCAGCGAAAGAAGAATCTCCACTATAAATGCAGCCCGCTCGCCAAGCAAAGACTTAGCCAGCTCGGTGTAAAGAAACCGCTCCGGACTCAGTGTTCTCTGTTCTAGTGAAGAAACCATTGCTAGGTCATCCTGTGCGGCTCCAGGAACACCAGATGCAGCTGCAGAAGATATTTCTGGCGCCACACCAGTAGCAGGCATCGATGATGATGCAACCGAAGCCATTATTCGATTCCGCAGATCCGTATATTTATCTAAATCAATTTAAGCGAGTTGCGATGCCCTGCTATTGAATCGAAATTATGAAAAATTGAAAAAAAAAATAAAAAAAAAAAAAATGAAATAATTCAACAGCTTATTACCCGGCAAAAACAAGGTTCAATATATTCGGTAATCAATACTTTCGTAAGGTGAATAGTGTATACAGTGTAAATTAACTCACTCGGCTTTTCTTTCTTTCATAGAATAAGTGAGGTTGGGTTAACCTGTTGGATTGTCTTTCCTCTAAGCCGGGGAAAATGTTGATCGGGTAGGATTTAGAGAAAAAAAAAATGATAAAAACTAGACCATACGTAGAAAAATAATAAGTCGTTGTGTCTAAATTATGAAGTACCTTACTTTAGTTTAGGTCCTTAAGCACTCTATTCTTCTTGAATTTTTCTTTTGTCTTTGTAGAAGACTTTTATATAGTCTTGCAGCGACAGATTGAGAGAAAAAAAAAAAAAAAAAAGGAAAAAAAGTGAAGTGTCTTCTGGCCAAGAATTCTTTTTGAGTTCAATTCTCGAATGTGATGTTATTAAATGCTTTTGTCTCGCAGAGAAACTCTAGCAAGAGCATGTTATAGAGCCAAGACAGTGAAATGTGCACTTGACCAACTACATAAAGCTCGACAAGAGGGAACCTTGCACCTTGTATGTAAAGTTTAGCCTTGCTGGCGCAATCGGTAGCGCGTGTGACTCTTAATCACAAGGTTAGGGGTTCGAGCCCCCTGCAGGGCTATTTTTTACGTACATGGGCAAATTAAAAGAATAGTCAGGAGCTAATAGCCAAGTACTTCTCTATTTTTCTTCCTTCTGTTACCGATGTTTCTATTTTTCTTCTTACTACTTTTTCCTCGAAATTTGTGTATTTCATCCTTTTCATCTATTATATGATTTCCTGGAGGTGTCCTAAATAGCACGAATATTTGACAAAAGGATAGAGGTAAAAGATCTCATAGATTTATGTTTTTTTTTTAACACGAGGCGCCTGAAAATCAAAAGAAAGGAGACTTTAAATGTTTTTTTTTACTATCTTAGCGCCTTCAAATACTAACGGTTTATTTTTTTTTTTATTTTTTTTTTTTTTTTTTTTTTTTTAGGTTTTATTCGGCATTGTTATGCAATGAGCTAGAAGTCACCGCGATTTACTCAAAGAGACTTTAAAACAACAAGCAGTAGCATGGAGTTGGCAGACCAATTTCTGTCTTGTATATCGCATGAAAGAAATCAGGATGTTTGCCAGACGGAAAAGTTGCTACATACCTTACCACTTCCGAAGCTTGTTAAAGCCGGCTATGCCATTACTAATTTAAACCTCGAAAATTTAAGAGTCGGCTTAGGTGGTAAATTATATATGGAACTTGGACCCGATGGGGCAATTGACCATGAAATATCTAGAGGTGACGTTAAGGTGGGCGACATTGTATCTGTATCTCCCGTCAGAGCAAAAGAGAGTTTCCAATGCAATGGCGTGGTATCCAAAGTGTCTTCACAACAATTGGTAGTTTCCATTGAGGAGTCGATGGAGCAAATAGCCGTAAAACTCTATTCAACACGTCTCTTTGCTCTCAAGACTACTAATACTATAACGTACCAGCGAATGGAATCATCCCTGCGTAAGTTGAAAGAGATAGAGTCACTGAAAAACAATCCGATTGTACAGTACCTACTCGAAACCAGGCATTTTATTCGAAAGTCCCCGGCAGATAACTTGAAATTCCATAATCCATCTCTGAATGATCCACAGCGTGAGGCCATTAAATTTGCCATTACCAACGACATTAGCATTATCCATGGGCCTCCTGGTACAGGAAAAACCTACACATTGGTAGAACTGATTCAGCAATTATGTGAAAGAGGTCATAGGGTGCTTGTATGTGGCCCGTCTAACATATCTGTAGACACCATTCTTGAAAGATTGGCAAAAGTTCTTCCGGGTACTTCACTCATACGTATAGGTCATCCAGCACGCCTCCTGGAAAAGAATTTGGCACATTCTCTCGATGTATTGAGTAAGACAGGGGATGCGGGTGCCATTCTCAAAGACATATCGAAAGAAATCGACCAAACGATTGCTAGGATAAAGAAATCAAGATCCTTCCACGATCGGAAAGAAGGTTGGCGCACTGTGCGAGATCTAAGAAAGGAGCTGAGACAACGGGAAAAGAAGGTCATCACAGACCTGATATTACAGGCCCGCGTCGTTGTAGCTACTTTGCACGGCTCTAGCAGTCGCGAATTGTTATCGGCGTACAGCCAAGTACCTAAACTATTCGACGCTCTAATAATCGACGAGGTTTCGCAAAGTTTAGAGCCGCAATGTTGGATTCCATTAGTTTCACATCACCAATCCAACATCGGCAAGCTAATTTTAGCTGGAGATAATAAGCAGCTGCCGCCAACAATCAAAACAGAAGATGATGCCCGTGTGAAAAGCCTGCTAGGAACTACATTATTTGACCGGCTTGTCAAAAAATATGGATCTGTATTCAAGCAGCTACTGACAATTCAATACCGTATGAATAATGACATAATGCAGTTTCCCTCTCAAGAAATGTACGAAGGTAAATTGATTGCAGATTCTTCTGTAGCTTCCCAAACGCTTGTTGATTTACCTGGCGTGGATGTGAACGAGGACACTGAGTCACCTTTTATATGGTACGATACACAAGGGGACGATTTTCCTGAAAGCGCAAACGAGGACGAAGAGGTGGCTACTTCGAGGTTCAATGAGAATGAAGCGTTACTTGTGCAGAGTCATATTATCAAATTAGTGGGTAGCAACGTGCGACAGGAAGACATAGGAGTAATCTCACCTTATAGTGCACAAGCTGGTCTTCTAAAGAGACTGATTCACGAGAAGTATCCTCAAATTGAAATATCAACGGTGGATGGCTTTCAGGGAAGAGAGAAAGAAGTAATCCTTCTTTCTCTCGTGCGTAGTAATGATCAATTTGAAGTTGGGTTTTTGAAAGATGATAGAAGGCTAAACGTCGCTATCACGAGGCCCAAAAAGCAATTGTGCGTAGTTGGCAATATGGAGACTTTGGAAAGAAGCCGCATAAAGTTTCTAAAGCATTGGGCCAACTGGAGTGAGGATCACGCAGAAATTAGGTACCCTGATATTAATGACATTTTATAGATTATACAAACTCAGCTGTCTTGATCAATGTAAAAATCTACCATTTCGTCTGCCGTTACGAACATTGCATACTTCGGGTTGAATGCAATGGTTCTCGGGCACGAGTTTGGAGCAGCTGGTATATATCCTAAGGGCTTCAGAGTCTTACCGCTTATTGAATCGGAATGGTTCCAAAGTGCTATTTTACCGTCGTAGTCAGTACCTAATGTAAATCGCCCATCTGGCGTAAAGCAAGCAGAACCCGAATCCATGAACTCTCTTAGAGGAAAAGCCCTTATTCCAGAAAGCTCAAACAGCTGTGAGCCATCAAAGGCATCTAAAATAACCTGCCTGCCCGCAGAGGAACTTAGCAACAGGTATTTGCCGTCATTGGAGAATTCCATTTTATTCCACTTGTCGAACTTGGGATTCACTTTAATCACCAAAAATGGTCCATTCTTTAATTGTTTCAAATTGTATAGTCCAATTTCACAATTTCCAGGATTTCCCAAAGCAAATACCAGTCCACTGGGGTCATAGGCTATGCAACTAGGTATTAAACTGGGTACGATGGCTTGCGCCTTAGATGCTCTTAAGTCCCACAGTCTTACAGACTCATCGTACGAAGCCGATAGGAATGTATCACTCAAAGGGGAGACCTGTATGTCGCTCACAAGGGCACCGTGGCCCGTAAAGTATCTCAAATACTGATTAGTCTCCAGGTTTAGGTGCCTGATGTCGAAACTTTTCATAGTAGATGAATAGACGCATTCTGACTGAGCATGTGTAAACCTTGCAGCGTGGCAGCCGTACTTCTTCGAGGCTATTGTATTGAGGAACCGGCACCCTACTGCATCATAAAGATGCATATTGTCACTGGCGGAAGCAGTTAATAAATACTGACCGTGGTCATCGAAACTCAACGATGTGATAGGGAGTACTTCATTCTCAGGAAGCCGGAATGATTTGATGGCGCGGAATTTCAGCAGATTTTCCTTAGAAATGTCCATAGCAGGAATGCTTGGGCAATTTTCAAGCCTTAGTCTTGAATCTTGGTGGTTTGTTTGCTTGTAAACTTTTTCAAAGGTTTACAGAGTGTTGAACGCCAAACCTAGAAAAGAGCACCAAGAAATAGAAATCGAAGCTTTGCGATTAATAATCTCATTATACTTTCTGATAGTCAGTTCCAGCATGAGCTTGCGGAGTGTACTACATATCGGTTTTGATCTGACGCTTATAGCTATGGTGCTCGCTGCTGTGAGACAGAATACCGGGTATGTCTTTGCGTATGAGCACTACGGCATCAGTTCTTATCTTTACAAATACTTAGGATGGGGAGAGTGGTGTTATGGGAAGCTCATCAAGTTTGTAAAGTTTTCCGGGAAGTTCAGAAAGCAGCTACCTCAGGACGATTTTGTGCAAGATTCTTCTAACCGGATCGAAGAACTAGACAGGACACAGCATAAGAGCCACAGGAGACGGTTCTCCCGGCACTGAGATTGTGAGTCTATAGCACCTGCAATTTGGTTTACATCGCTTCATTTTACTATTATCACATGATACATTCCTAAAGAGACGGATCGCGACCGTCAAAGTTCTTCGCGCATTACAACTAGTTGTATAGCATAAAAGGTTAACGATAACACGGGTAGCGCTACCATTACATCGCAATAATGTTCGGACATGATGAAAGTATATCCCTGTGTGGGTTGCCCTTGTTCAAGGATATTAAAGAGAACCTTGTTCAGCAAAAACAACAGTCTGCACCACCAAGGGTCCAACGAAGAGACCAACAAAGGAGAAGTCGCAACGGCAAAAGGGCTGGCGCTTACCATCAATTCATTCCACCACTTTCTGCTTACAATGCGAGCGAAGAAAGGCCGTATTTCCCGGGTGGGAAATTCGATGAAATGACCATGAAGATTGAGCAGGAGGAGAAAAGATTGAATGATATTAGAAACCTGGGGTGCAACTTTATACGCCCCATTGGCATAGGCCAGACTTTGCAGATGCTTAGAGATAGAAAAGCGGCTGCGGCAAAGGTCAGAATGGAGGAGGCAAATCAGGCTTCTCTACAACGGCCGGAAGAGCAGCAAGAAGATGAGCAAGACCTGAATTTTATTCTCCCGTCTGCGTTTCAAGAGAATGCAGGAGGTAATAGCCCCCAAGATTCGGCAATGATTGATAGTATCTCTGAGGATCAGAGTGGTACCGCACCAGTTCGTCAAGAGCTAGGAGCACCATTTGGTCAAGTGGCGGTGCAAGATAACGATGATGAGGAGGAGGATGAGATCTCTTATGATTACGAAGCAGAGTTTGCCCGTGTGGAAGATGAACAGGGCGAGGAGGAGGAATTATTGGAGAAGGAACGAAATGGACGTCTCAAAATGCCCAGTGTGAGGGATTCCACTAGAGACTTAACCATCCAGCAATTTGTCGAAACTTCGCATATGGGGGGCCACCCTTATGATCTCGAAGATGATTTTGAAAACCCCCAGTTGGACGTAGAAACGAACCAAGGCGATAGTGGCGATTTCACTGAAATTCCATGGGTGAATGTATCGGATACAGTGCAAAGCGTCGACTCACCTCGGATCAGCAGCTTGAATAATGCGATGAACCATCGAATTGCCTCTACTTCCACTGTCACTCAAGGGGCTACTACCAGGTTACTTGCGCCTCAAACTCGAAGAAGAGTCTCAGACAACAATAGCGATCATGAGTTGCTTTGAAACAACAACAAAAAAGAAGCAATGTTGTGAAGAAGGCGTAAAAGGTTATAAAACTACAAAAGGTTTTTTTACTCGCTAAGTTGGTGTCTTGCTCGGTATTTGCGGACCCGCCACTGATAAAAGATCAACTTTATCGGCCTGCAGGTGGATTGCGGGCACTACCCATTTGCCACAGCTACATCTAGATCCTTTCCAATTGTAACCACCTACTTTGCTATTGCAACCGGGACAAGCCAATTTGCCCTCGAGCTCCTGCTTAGTTTGCAATTCTTCTTTCATCCAGTTGAGCGGCTCCACGAAAAAGTGCGAGCACTGATTTTGGGATGGTTGAATGCCGATGATACGACGAGAGTTGGTTGCCCTCCTTATAAAATGGCCCTCTGAGGACTGCTTACTGGGCGGATCGTGCTGGATGAAGGAAGTCGACAAGGCGAGCCTTTGGCGACATTTTTTACAACGTGCGACCTTGACTTGGGCTTTGTCGTCGGGGGTCATATTCTCCAAGTCCTTCTCCTCGTCCTGCTTGTACGTTTCATCGTTGGAAAGAATGTCGTTTCCTGTGGGGTCTATCTGCACCGAGTTGTGCAAGAGCCATTGCTTGTACAGTTTGTGGCCAGTGTCTAAGTGGTTTGCACCCATATCCTGGTATAACTGCAGTTGTCGCATAAAATTCTCATTCGGCTGCGCAACAGGGCGCTTGCGTTTGACGGCGTACAACGCCATCTTCAGGTCAAGACGGTACCGGTACATCAGGTAGGCCACGGTGAAGCTGACAGACCTAGACACGCCTGCTTGGCAGTGGATCAGAACTGCTCCGCGTTGCGGTTTGCCCTTGAAGTCAGCCAGGGCCGGGTCGTACTCCTCCTCGTTCGGGAAGAGGCAGCTGTCCAAGAACCTGTTCGTCTCGTTGAAATATTGCAGTATGTTAGTGTGGAGATCGTCGTCCACTGGAATATTCTTTAGTGTATAACTGTTCCGGACCAAGTGTTCTGGGATGACTTCGAATTTTATAGCTGAGAGAATGTGTGTTATTTGGAACAGCGCATGCAGGCGCGTGTGGTCGTTGATGGGGTCAATGCTTCCGACGTAAATGCCGCCTAGAATTCTAGTGAGGTCCGCTGGGCGCTCCATGGTTGCTGTTGCTGCCGTTTGTTGTTGACTAGCTGCGCCGGGGTTCAGTGCGATGAGATGCGATGAGATGAATTTTTTTTTTTCATTCTGTTGTTAATTTTTCATGCTCGAAGCGGGAGCGTAAAAAAGTAAGAAACACCGAAGGGCACAGCAGCTGTGCTCGTGATCCGTGTGGTTTACAGCAGAGTTGGGGGCCGGGTATCTGGGCGTGTTTAGTGCTCTGTAGTCTTGAACAGCAGCGAGACGTATCGCGTCCCGCCTGCCACGCTCAGTTGTCGCAGCAGAAGTACGCTAGAGCCAGCGCATGCCACACGCACAAGAGAACTGCCAGCGTAACCGCTTGCCGCTAGGAAAAACGAGAACAAAAAAAAAAAAAAAATGCGGGCTGCGCGGTCCGCACCAGCTGCGTCGTTGCAGGAGGAGCCACTCGCCTGCGTGCCACAGAAAAAGCACTGACTAGCTGCCCCCGCCCGTCAGATACGAGGTGGGGTGCGCGAAATGGGCCTGCTACTCCTGAAAAATAGAGCCAATGCCAACACCAGCAGCACGCCCCCTTGCGCACCACCTGAGACCGCGTCTGTGCTGGCGGAAATACCCGCCCTCGTCTACGAAACACTCGAGAACGAGAGCGAAAAGGCCAGGTAACTCTCCACGAATGTTTCTGGGCCCCCCCGTGCTCCTACGCCAGCACTCACCGGCTGCAGGCCGCACCGTCGCAAGACAGAACATTTCTTGCGTCGCAGGCGTTGAAACGTTCTCCGGGTATCTCCCTCTCCCTCTCGCCACCCCGCCGCGCCAAGAAGCACACGCGAGGAAGCACGCACTTTGTCTCGCCGGCCCCTCGCCACCCCGGAGACGTTGGAGCGCAGATCCCGTGGCGCCTGCGGCCGCGCCCACGGCCCTTCGAAAAGCCTCAGCGTTTGTTCCGCGTCTGATCTACCCTGCTACGCCCCTTCTCCCCATGACGTGGCCTGAGCGCTCTCTGCTGGCCCCTGCGCTGCACGGCCTTGGGCGTAGGTCTCGGAGCTGAGCGGCCACCCCGCCCTCGGGCCGCCGAGTGGCGCGCAGCTGCTGATTTTTTTTGTGTGTGGGGTGATCAGGGGGGAGGACGCGCGCCTGTGCGGGGTGCGGGGGGCCCGGAGTGGCGTGGCGTGGGGTGGGGTGCTTTTAGTTTCTTTTTCTCGTGCTGCGGGGGCATTGCTGCCATTGTGGGCGCGTGCGGGGAAGCGAGTATTTAAGCAGACGGTGCGAGCTGCAGAAGCGGGGTTTTGCTTGTGGCACTGGAGCAGCAAAACACAAAGACTTACACAGACTAACACACACACACACACACACAGATGGCAAACTTTCTACAGAGAATCACGTCAGGAAACAAGAAGGACCTCAAGAGGACACAGCAGCCCCAGCAGCCCCAGCACGAGCAGCTCAGCACGGACCGCAGGGGCGTGCTGCACACCTGGGCTGACTGGAGCCGCGGCGGCAGCCTGGGCTGGGAAAAGTCTAACGGGAACAGCGGCTGGAACGGATGGTTGTAGGGCGGCACAGCCCTCTAGCGCACTGCGTGGCGCAGCAGCAGCATGTTGTTTACTTTTGTAGCGCTTGTTTCTCTTTTAGTTAGCTAGCTAGCGCGCCTTATGACGAACGAGATTTTATACGATTAACGAAGACATCTTTTAGCATGAAAAAGTTTTGCGAGTGCTTTTCAGGCGCGCTTGGGGCGGGCGCGTTTGAGCCGCTCGTTTGCGCCAGTGCCGCGCCAGTACGTACAATGCGGAATTACTGTCTATGTAGTCGTTTGGCCCGCTCTGTGGACGCCGCCCGCTAGACGCAGTCCGCGACACTGCTCGTGCACCGTGCCATCTTGCGCTCCCACAGAGGCCTCCGGATCGGGTCGTACTTTGCCGCCAGCCCGCCGTACGCCCTCGCGGCCTTGGCTGCCGTGGCGGGATCCTGCGCATACATATGCGCCAGAAACTCCAGCGCGTAGGAGCACTCGAGCTCGGGCAGCGGCTCCTGGCCGTCCGCGTCGGTCTCGGCGACGCCGTTGGTGAAACTCTTGGCAAATTGGACCACTTTTTCGTCGTAGTTACCCTGCATGAAGGTGTCGTACAGGCCGCGCAGGTAGTTCCAAACGCTCACGTTCTGCGGCACCGTCTCAATCTTGCGCGTCACGTATTCCACCTCCGAGGCGATCTGCTCGGCGTCAGGGCTCGTATGCCTGAGCACAAACATGCGGTGTGTCCACGCGCTGTTGTTGTACACGTCCCTCCGCAAGAGCAGTTCCGTGTACTGCAGCTCCTGACTGAAGTCCTGGAAGAACAGCACACACCACTTCCTAAACGACCACACATGGTAGTTCTTGGTGTCCTCGTCCAGCATCAGGTGCAGGATGGGCAGCTCCCGCTTGAAAAGAGGCGCCGGGTGGCGCCTCAGGATCGCCTCTTTGTAGGACCATATCTGGTAGTTCTTGGGGTTGTTCAGAGTCACTTCGTCCAGCCACTCAAGCTCGCCGTTCAGCAGCTCCGCGCCGGCGCCGCCTGCCAGGTGCATCACGATGTCGAAGCGGTAGTTCCACACGGTGTAGTACGCCGGCGCGAGGTCGATCACCGTCTCGGTGAGCTTCCGGGCCCGCTCAGAGTACTCCCTCTGCTCCATGAGGGCTCGCGCGGTGCCCACTGCCAGCCTGTACTCGTCGCTGTACATGATCTGGCACAACTCGTCCGCTGACCCCGTATCTAGGGGCAACGGCCGAACGTCTTCGTAGCCTTCCATAGCTTGCGCCCTGTGTATCACCCACTCACTGTTCTAGACTTGCCGTAGCCAGCGCCAGGCGAGAAGGCCCTTTTTTCTACGGTTGCAATTAGTGCCATTTTATCTACCAGCTACTTACTGGCCAAGAAAGAAATCCTCTGTCCGTCGGTTGTGACAGTCCGATTGTCAAAAAAGAGAATCAACAAAAAATTTGGCTCACGCAGAAGAAATCCAGAAAGAAAGAAAAAAAAACAAAAAAAAAACTGCTTTTTGAAACACGTATTGCAATTCATTAGGATATAAGGGATTAAGGTTTGGTTTGGGGCTCGATTAAGCGAAGTGAGGCGGATTTTGTTCGGGCTGCAGTTGTACAGTAAGCTGCAGTTCTTGCTTTGTGATGATGATACGGGAAGCTAAAAGTGAGGTGTTATTCTCACTGCAAGCTAAAAGAGAACAGGGAGAAGAACAAGAACAAGAACGACAGAAACAAGAACGACAAGAACAAGAACACAAGCAAGAAACAGAAGTAGAAGTGAATATGCTGGAATCTGATCTCTTGGAGGAGTTCATGTTTCACAACGACGGTGCGGATGACAAGATGGAGGACGAAGACTCCATCTTCAATACGTTTGTCAACACCGACTCGCTTGACGGATCCGCGATGATCAACGAAAGAATATTCGACAGCGCGGACGAAGGGGCCGCCATGGCCGACAAAGCTGCTGGCGAGGTTGAGTCGCAGCGCGGGGACGTGGTGGCCCGGGAAGCGCACAAGCCGCATTCGCCAGCGCTTGACTCGTTAGGGTACGAGAAGCACTGCCAGGAGCTGGTGGACAACTCGCTTGCGTTTGGCAGGACAGAACCGCTCCACACGGTCTACGTGAACCCGCTGGACTACCTGCACATCGACGAGAATACGCTCCCCTACCAGCTGCAGATATACGGCCTGCCAGACGTCTCCAGGGTGGAAAATCAGATCAAACTGGAGTTCAGGATATCTCCCGCTATGAAGCAGTGCATGCTTCATTTGCCCACGGACTGCATCGCCAGGCACAAGTTCTATCTGGAGAAGGACGTCACCACTTACCCACAAGAGTTCCAAGACCAGCTGTTATACGCCGAGGCCTTCTTGCTCTGCTCCTCCAACGACAAGGCGACGTATGTGTGCACGAGGTGCGTGAAAAGAGAGCACAGGAGAGCCTCCAGGAGGAAATCGGGTCTCAGCGACAACATGCTGTGGTGCAACAACGAGAACAGAAGGGCCATCATCTTCAACAACAGGCAGGTGTTTGTCGCGACGGACTCGGACTCGAAGGGCTCGTTCAAGCATTTTGACCTGACCGCCAGAATAGTCTGCTACTGTAGGCATCACAAGTCTCCAGACGGATTCAAAATTCTGTTCGTGCTGAAAAACTCCAAAGGCGAGGTATTGGCCAAGACAGTCAGTACAAACATTATGATCATGGACAAAAAACCCTCCTTAAACTCTGGTGGATCCAACGTTAACATACAGCATTCCAATAATACAGATTCAGGCTTAGATGCGGCTACGGAAGTCTTCTCCGCAACAAATCTGAGCGAGATCCCTACAGCGACTTCTGCAAGCGACAACAATAACCCTATTAGTTGCATGGACTTTGCTTCCACTCCGGGCAAATACTTCTCGGTGGGAGATGTGTCCCCGCCTTCCGCCGATTGGATGGCGCATGCCAACGATAGTAATACCAAAAATTTCAACCAATCTGGCATGCAAAGAGGCTTAATGCCCTCGCCTACTTCTATGAGCGAAGAAGGCTCAGAGTCATATGCGTCTGCATTGGATCGTAGGCGCGCTTCTGGTCCCCTGGGGTCCGGTTCTGCAGCTTACGCTCGCAACAAAAACTACCAAAGAAAGAGACCTCGTTGTGATGGAACTACTGAAAATGGCAATGATGAAGCCGGCTCTTGGTCTGGCGCTACGGTGGGAGCAATGCCCACGTCGCATGCAATCGCTCAGAAGGCTTCGCTCCACAAGTTTGCCTCTGATGATCAAAGCGAACAGGAGCTTCCCTCCATACAGCGGGTGATTCCAGCCCAAGGCCCTATAAACGGTGGAATAGAAATAACTCTGTTAGGTCGTAACTTCAAAGATGGGCTACTTGTCAAGTTTGGTGAAAATGTAGCCCTCTCCACACAGTGCTGGAGTGAAACAACAATGGTCACCTGTCTGCCTCCGGCCTCGTGTGCGGGTCAAGTTTTCGTTTCGGTGACCAATCCTGGCAAGGGCAGCAACACGGAATCCCACGTTAGCAACCAGTCAGTCTTCACCTACGTGGATGACACTGATAGACAGTTAATTGAACTGGCACTGCAAATTGTTGGCCTCAAGATGAATGGAAAACTTGAAGACGCTCGTAACATTGCTAAACGTATTGTTGGTAACGATGGTGCGTCGTCTTCTATGAGTTCTCCAAGCCTTGCATCAAGCGATGGAGCTCATTCGACTCAAGATGTGCTCGATAATCAACCACTGTATTCCGATGAGAATTTGCTGGTCAAAGTCATCAGGTCTTTGCATGTTAACTCTAACTTATCGATGTGTGATAGCCTGGGACGTACATTATTGCAACTAGCTTCTCTGAAAGGTTACCACAGTCTTTGCTCCGTGCTGATAAAGAAAGGTGCCCGTGTCAATGATAGGGATTTCTTTGGCTTTTCTCCATTGCATTTTGCCTGTGTCGGAGGAGACACCAGAGTTATACGCTTGCTACTGCAATGTAAGGCCGATTCCACCGCTAATGCTTACAACGGAGTCTCTTGCAAAGAACTCTTTATGGTAAACCATGCCACCAAGGGGAAGAATCCACAATATGTGGAGGAAGTGTTGAAAATTTTCCAAGAATACAACCAGTTGAGTACTTTCAATAGGTCTGCTAGAAAGCTTTCGGACTCAAGTTTCAATTCTAGTCTGTACGACACCGAGTCCCTCGATTCACTGGATAGAAGTAGTCGTCCATTGCAAAATGCTAGGGCAGCGGATGAGTATAGTGTGTCGGATCATGATGAGAGCGAGTTGGAAGAAGACGGCGATGAGGACTTGCTAGCAGGAGATGATCCTGCATCGGCAGGATCTCAAAGGGACACTAGAGGGAGTGGGACACACAACCACGATTTCCAAATGATGGATAGCAGGCTTTTGAGCAAGATGTTAAATTATCTTAATGAAGGTCTACCGAAGTACGAAGATCTGTTCCCCAGTACTTCGCAAGAAAATGGGGGTAAATTACAAGGGATGGTCTGTGATGTGCACGAGGGTTCTTATAGACGTACATCTGCGGCCGAAGACTCCCAAACGTCATCCGAAGACGAGGAGGATGCCCTTCAATTGAAGCTTAATCGGTTTTTCCAGCAGAGACAGAATTTCCAAAACGACAAGATGTTACTATTCTTCTGGATGCCGCTAACCATTGTGCTTCTATCTTGGTACACACTTTTCAAGCTTGGGCAGGACGGCGACTATGTTTACAACTTCAGTAATATGGTTGCAGAGCAATTGAGGGTGGTTTTGGCGAAGATAATACTTGGCAATGAACGCATGAAGACCGCATTCAAAGAACAGCTTTCCATGTTTCAAAATACCAATATTTTGAATGTTCATGGAGATTGACTGACTAATAGGCGCTAAATGGGCTAACAAAATGTATTTAATTTCCTTTTTTTTCTTTCCATATTTTATAATTTTTATCATTTTTTCGTATTTTTTATTATAGACAGACAATCGTGAAAATTTTTGTATTTCCGGAACGATATCAAGCTCATCGCGATGAGCTTCAACCTTTAAATAACATTGTTACAAAAGAAGTTCGCACAAATTTCGAAGAAAAGCCATGACCAAGAATCAGTTCAGAATCATTGTGGGATCCTATGAGCATAATATCTTATGTCTATCGCTAGATTTATCTCTTTCGACCCCTGTTTTCTTGCCCATCTTCCATTTCCAAGCACATACTCTAAGTGTTAAATGTCTCGATGTCAATAGCAGATATCTGATCTCTGGCTCCAACGACGAGCATATAAGGATTTATGATTTGCAGAAACGCAAAGAGTTAGGTACTTTACTGGCACACCAGGGCTCGATTACAAGCCTAAAGTTTTCCAAGAAGACTTTTAATGAAAAAGAAGATAGCTCCTTGACGCAATCGAAATTACCTAATGACAATAAAAGCAAATGGTTACTATCTTCTTCTGAGGACAATAAAATCCTTATATGGAGGGTGAAAGACTGGGAAAATTTTGGTACTTTACGCGGCCACACGGCAAGAATCAATGATATCGATGTGCACCCCTCCAACAGAATAGCGGTCAGCGTAAGCGATGATCATACTGTGCGGCTGTGGAACTTGATGACGATTAAAAAGGCTGCAGTGCTGAAATTAAGGAACTATTCTCAAAATGGTCAGTTCGTCAGATGGATTGGAAAGGAGGGCAAATTTTTCGCCGTGGCTTTATTGGACAGGGTTTTACTTTATGACTCCTCGAGCGCCAAAGTTTGCCGGGAGGTTCATGTGGGAAGGAAGACGATTATGCATTTGGAGACTGTCAAGCTCAACGACGAAGAATACATCGTTGTTGGATTGAGCAATGGCGCCATCTCTTTTTACAAACTCTCCGATATCCTTGAAAATTTAGAAACTTCAACTTCGGAGCCAGCATTCACACTCCAGGGTCATGCCAATCGTGTAAAAGATTTCAAGTTCTTTTTCAATGAATATGGAACTTATTTTGTCGCTATTGGTTCGGACGGAAAGATAGTCGTTTGGGATCTCAAAAGTAAAGAACAAATAGCTGTCTACGATTCAGATGAAAGACTCAATTGCTTGGCGGTATGTTCGGAATCTGTAGAGAAGGAGGGTACCATGAAAAAGCGAGATGCCACTACTGCATCACTGGATGAACAAAGTGAAGCAGAGGGGGATGAGGAAGAGCTAAGTAAAGTGTTATTTGGGGATAAGAGAAAAAAGAAAGGTAAGAAGAAATCTAATAACTCGAAGAGAAAGGTGACCGTGCAACTAGAGTAAGGAGTTTTGATTGTAATTCCTTTTTTTTTTTTTTCTATTGTTTCTAATATCATGTAATGTACAGAAAATAAAACCGTAAAAATGACATAGCCTATAGCTTGGCTGCATCCACGCGCTTGCAATGCCTTTCAAACAACTTCTTTGCTCTGACCCAAACAGACGCAGTGTCTCTTTGAGGCAGAAGCTCTAAAGAAGGCAGTAAGTCACGAGCAAAAAATTCAGAAGCCTCTCTGGGCAAAAGAGATGGTAAGTGATCTATGGACACAACGGAAAGTTTGGGCCCTACAGTTGTTGGTACAGCCACCGTTGGATTGCTGAAATCAGTGGCAATGTCGTAGATTGGGATAGGGTTGTGCGGATTCGTCGTATCTGCAGACACGTCTACGACGGTTCTTAGCCTTCTGCTAGACTGATTGAGCAATTCATAGCTGATAAATGGTGCGATGGGCTCTGATAGATATATGCAGTTGATAAAGATATCGGCTTGAGCGATCTCTGGGAAGGGGCCGCCACGAGATGTCTCCTTGATATCCCATTTTTTGATGTTCCCGTCTGGGATACCAACTTTACGCAAGAAATCCACTGCACCGGAGCCACACCTACCAAGTGCACCAATGATTAGGACAGTGGGCTTTTTCGCACCTTTTCTCAACGCACTTTGATACTCACCAGCCACTTCTTTTACCAGACTGGCTTCGTTTGGATAAGGCGACATCGCTGGAAGATCCTTAGAATCAGCATGCGTCTGCTTAAACGCCCAATCCTTGACCCCCACTGCAGCCCCAGCAAATCCAGCATAAAATCCAAACGCAGCTACTCTCCTACCTTGATCATTCACCAAGAACTCCAAATCGTATAGTGTACCGTGACCCTCTATAAATCTTCTTAGAACATCTTGCCAGCCGGCCTGATTTTTGTAGCAGTGGGCAAACTGGATGTGCTCGTGCACAAGTGGGAATGTGTCATTTTCTGGCATTTCCTTTAAACCTATGATTATTCTGTCCCTGGGGGCATGCACCCAAGAACCCGCTGGAACAATAGTGGCACCAACCTGTTTGTACTCATCAATATCAAAAGTTGACTGTGGACTATCTTCGACGTATATCCGAAAACCCTTTGCCATAAGTGCTTGAACAGTAGAAGGGGTCAAAGCAGCGCGAGCCTCTAGAGGTTTCGTTTCAGCTCTCAAATGTAAAGTAACAGCCATCCTAATGCTTGTTTACGTGTCTAGCGTGCTATTATATTCTGGCTTCTTTATTCTACCAAGTCTTTGGAACCAGACTCGAAATTTCATCCTTTTATACTGCGATGAAGTTATAAAGTCGAGGTGACTAACTTGACTTCGCGGAAATTCCTCGGGAAATTTTCGTTTTCAGTGGTTCGAGATTCCGGTGGAAAAAAAAGAAAGTAATTAAAACATTGATAGTTAGTCATTGCAAAAAGGCAGCGAGGCGCCGCTGAGGGCTTCAGCGGTTACTTTTCTCTATTCAAGATGCAATGTATTGGTCTCAGGGGTGAAAGAGAACAAAGCAAAGTATACATGTCATTCGCTGATTGGCTTACTACACGGAGCATATTGAAAGAGATTATATAATACCTGCTTCTTTGAATGAAAAGTTCTCTGAGTTAACCCGTTTTATAGATCCGTTTTAAATAAGCAGATTTTGTCGAGTGCGCTTTGAGTTCCAAAAGATATCCGATCAAAGACCAAGAAACGGCGTTCAATTATGCTATATTTTTTCAAGTTAGCATCTGTAAGGGCGATTTCTCGAAAAGAAAGACATGGGAAATACAAAGACTGATGCTTCTTGAAAGGTTTTTAATCTACGGACATACGGACAGCTGGTGAAGGCAAGGTGTTCCTCTGAACAGTATATATCTACAATAAATAAACAAATATGTCAGCCTGTCCTTCGTTTTTAGACATCACTCACGGTTCAGCAAGTACATCTCGATTTCTTATTGCACTTTTTTCGATTCATGTGAAGCCATCAGAAACCAAATAAGAACATAAGGGAAAGAAGGGCTCACGTAAATCTCACCATGCAGGAACGAAGATTAAAGAAGAGCTGGGCTCCGAGAAAGTCCATTTTGCAGCTCAAGATATAAAATGATGTTTGCTTTAGGAGCAGATTCTATAAAAATGGTCACTCTTGGCATGGGAAAAAAAAAAAAAAAAAAAAAAAAAGACAGTTAAAACATCACTCGTCTTAAAACGATTTCAAAATTTAATTATTAAGACTGCATGGAATGATATTTTTAGATGAATCACCGTAGCCTAAAATATGCTGAAATGTTCGCTTCAGTTCCACATGTGTCTAGCTTATGGCTTTTCGCGAATAGGACACTTCTTTGTTCTACATTTTCCATATCATCTGCAACTAAATGATCGCCCTTCAAGTACTTATACGAATAACATATCCTCAACTGAATTTTCTGTGTTAGCGTCAGACCTCAATAATTTTGACCAATTTCATTTCTTCGCATCAAGAATACTTCCACTTCCCTTTTAGAAGTTAACCCTTCGACGCTGGTATCTGCGTGAAAATATGAAACCGTTGGACGTAAAAGAAAGCTTTTGTCAGGATTATGCTGAAGACCTCCAGTCATTTAGAGATTAGGTGCGAAGTATCCAAGATTCTCGTTAACAATGATATTCAATCGCCAACGTTTTGTGTATGATGATGTTACTGAAGGTTATAGCGGCATCTCGAGAAGTACAGATATAAACGTTGATGCAAACTGAAAATTAAAAGGTCCACTGGTTTCGCACCCTACCTGACTGCGAACAATCATTGCCTTGATTTTTGTTGGTTTTGGTGAAAGCAATAAACAGTGCTTCTTTGTTGTTTTTTTTTGTTACTGTTGCTGTGTCTATTACGCCTCGATCTATCCGAAGACACAGTAGAATCTCTCTTCTGTTTTTCCGATGTCAACTCATGGTACCCCTACTCAACATAATTCAACTTTGGTAATATCACCATTCATAACGGGAACAACAGCTACTAAGGGTAGTGTGCCTTCGCAACGTACAGCGCAGGCAGGGATACACACAGCTCCTGCTGAGCAGCCACCTGGTGAAGCTACCAACAACTGGGCCGATGGTGCTGCACAGAGCCCCTACCAGTCTATAGCAAACAGCCCTTTGGTTCAAAAAACGAATCCGAGCATAACAGCTGCGTCGTTGGCAACTCCTCATCATAATGCGGCAGACGCAGGTAGCAATAATGGAATGTTATCTTCCATTTCCAAGAATAGTCTTTTTGGATCTACGATACCTTCTACATTACGCAAAGTGAGTTTGCAAAGGGAATACAAAGACCCTGCGACTGTAGGGAAAGATGCAGACCCTTCTGCGGACGCAGAATTGGGCACAACTACCCTAACGACCACTACCACTACCACAGCTACAACTGTAGCAGAGTTCGATATCTCTGAGCTTTCTTCAATTGAAAAACTACGGTTATGGCGGCATGATGCACTCATGCAACACCTTTACAAAACTGCTGAATTCATTGGTAATAAGATCTACACCATGACAGGAGATCCCAATGATGCATTTTGGCTGGCCCAAGTTTTTTACAGCAGTGGTGCCTGTATCCGCGCAGTTGAGTTGCTTTCCAAGGATATGCTAGACTCTGTGGGTATAATGTGCCGATATTTACTGGCTCTTTGTCTTGTAGATTTGCAGCGTTATGAAGAGGCCTTGGATATTGTGGGGGAAACTAACCCTTTTTTTGAATCTGCAGATCAAGAAGCGAGGAAGCAGAACGATGGCGGCATCAAATTAGAATCTTCTTTATGTTATCTTCGAGGTAAAATATATGCGGCACAAAACAATTTTACGAAAGCAAAGGAATCTTATAGAGAGGCAATCCTAGCTGACGTTAAAAATTACGAAGCTTTTGAAGAACTAATTGCAAAAAATTTATTGACACCTCGCGAGGAATGGGATTTGTTAGACGCCTTGGAACCAGAGTTCTCTGTCTTGGACGATAATCAAGATATGGTCAAATATCTCTATACTATTAGACTCTCAAAATATCTGCATGAAGAAGAGACGTCAAATGCGCGTAAGCAATTAATTGACGAACACAACATGGAAAGCAACGTGGACATTTTGAGATCGCAGGCAGAGATTTACTATACACAGTGCAAGTTTGCCCGCTGTTTAGAAGTATGTGAAACAGTTTTGGAGAGAGATGAGTTCAATGGTGAGGTGCTTCCCCTCTACATATCCTGTCTTTACGAGTTGGGCGCTAAAAACAAGCTGTTCCTTTTATCTCACAAACTGGCCGAGAACTTTTCCAAAAACTCTCTTACGTGGTTCAGCGTGGCCACTTATTACATGGTGGTAGACAAAATAGAGGAGGCTCGCAAATACTTTTCGAAATCGTCCATTTTGGATCCCAATTTTGCTCCCGCATGGCTCGGATTTGCACATACTTATGCTATTGAGGGTGAACAAGACCAGGCAATTTCAGCTTATTCTACAGCGGCTCGGTTTTTTCCTGGTATTCATTTGCCGAACTTGTTTTTGGGTATGCAGTATATGGCATTGAACACTTTTTCTTTAGCCGAGGAATATTTCACCCTGGCCTATGATACGTGCCCTCAAGATCCTTTACTACTCAACGAGATGGGCGTCATGTATTTCAAAAGAAACGATTTGCATAAAGCTAAGCGATATTTAAAAAAAGCGCTTGAAGCTGTCAAAGAGTTAGACTCAACCTCAAGAACATCCGTGTCAATTCAAATGAATTTGGCGCATGCTTACAGAAGACTGGGTGAAAATGAAAGGGCAATAAAATGCTTCAAGACTGTGCTTGAGGTATCCAGTAAAGATTCAGATATTTACTGCTCCTTGGGTTTTTTGTATTTAAAGACAAGGGAATTGCAAAGAGCAATCGATCACCTGCACACAGCATTGTCTTTGAAGCCCTCTAATCTCGCGGCTCAAGAATTGTTATTGCATGCTCTAGAATTGAACGTTTCCATGAATTTGGATTCTGATCATCCATTGATAGTAAATGCACGGCTCTACGAATCAAATTTTGATCAGTTCATTTCCTCTAGAAAGCGCGCGCCAATGACACTGGATAGCATGGGTTATGCTAAAAGGATGAGGAAAGCGCAAGGATCGTTGCAAAATGAAGATGATGCGATGGAGCTGGAGTAATCGGAAATCTATATAATTGCACATGCAGAAAAAGTAGTGCTTTGGGCAAAAACTACTGTTCATCCATTTTATTCTTGAAAGTGTCCGTATTCTTTTTCCCTGGCCTTCTTTTCGATTTTTTCGATTTTTGAGTCGGGCTTCCATTAGATCTTTCTTTTTGCTCATTTAAATTACTTTTCCCATTATTGTGCCGGTCATTGCCAATAGAGTTAGAACCATTGTCAATTTTTTCGTCAGTTCTCTGACGATCTGGTGCAGGTACCTTAACTTTCTTTTGCTTTTTTCCTCTGCGTTTGGACTTTTGCAAAAGCAACTCGTCAGGGATAGAAGATTTCATTCCTTCATCATGAATTTCTGGTATCTCGCTTTTTTTTTTCTTGGCTACGTCAGGCCGGGATTGCTTGTGATTCTTACCTTCAATAGGCTGCCTCTCTTGGTCTCGTTTACTTCGCAGAGCTTTTTGTTTTTTAACTTTGACGGGGTTGATTTCCGATTGTGATGGTGAGTGTGCGAAATCTTTTCTGTTTTTTACCTTTTTGGCCTTGCTTTTGGCTTTAAATTGACCTTTTTGGAGTATCGGTACCGTTTCAAAAACCGATTGTACTTTCTCTTCTGGATGTTGACCTTTAGTCTTTTTCTTCCTTGGCTTGGACTTATTGCTGCCAAAAAGCTCGTTTTCGTCGAGATCCAGTTCCCGAAACTCCTCTGTAACCATAATATCTAATGTCTCGGTGCAATGGTCGATGTCCGAACGCTGCTTGCCCTTGCGTTTCTTCTTTGTCGCTCCGATATTTGCATAGTTTATCCGACTATTGTTGGCCTTAATTGATGGAGTAATAGATTCACTCTCTTTTATGCTAGCGATATTCAATTCTTCTGAAAAGTCGCAGATGGCATACTCTATATCTGAACACTGATCATCACTGAGCAAAAAATCAATTATAAATGAATCATCCATTTCTTTTATCCTCAATGCAACTTTTTTAGGTTTGTTTTACTTCCTCACTTTAACTTGCGCCATGTATGTTGATATTTTTGCAATTAATTACTTTGTTTTTCATGTACAAGCGACGGTTTTTGACATGATCGCCATCGAAAAAGTGTTCTGTCTCGAACTCTAAAAGTATAAACTGTCTAAGATTCATGTTTAGAACAGTTGGCTTTAGGTTAGTTAAGTTTCCGTTGTCTTCGGGAGCTAGTGTCTTACGTTCTTTTCCTGCGCAAAGAGCGGGTGAAAGTAGTTTGCCTGTACAGATTGCTCGTTCATATTCTCAAAAAGCAAGTCAAAATCCAACTGGGAAGCCCAAACAACCAACTAACACGAACCAAGCACCTAGAAATAGGGGCAAAATATTGCTTATTTTAGGTTTACTTGCTGTGGGCTCTACCATAGTATCCATCAACTACCAAAAGAACGATCCAGCGGAGTTTCTGGAAGAGAAGTCTTTTGAGCAACCAGAAAAAAAGCCTCTGTTTACACCAGATCAAATCTCGGTTGTATTCGTTCTCGGTGGTCCTGGTAGTGGCAAAGGAACTCAGTGCGCCAAATTAGTCGAGCGTCATCAATTCGTTCACCTGTCGGCAGGAGATTTGCTACGTGCTGAGCAAGCCAGGAAAGGTTCCAAATATGGTGCTTTGATCAAGTCATACATCACCGAGGGTCAGATTGTACCTCAGGAGATTACGGTTCAACTATTGAAACAAGCCATTGAAGCCAACTATAAAGAGGGGAAAACAAAGTTTTTGGTCGATGGATTTCCTAGAAAAATGGATCAAGCCATTACTTTTGAAAAAGTCATAGTTCCTAGTAAATTTACTCTTTTCTTCGAATGTCCTGAGAAAGTCATGTTGGGCAGGTTACTGGAGCGCGGCAAAACCAGCGGTAGAGACGACGACAACATTGAGTCTATTAAAAAGAGGTTCAGGACTTTTATCGACACCAGCATGCCTGTCGTAGATTACTTTGAGAAGCAGTCCAAAGTCGTCAAGGTACGTTGCAGCGATCCAATTGACGAAGTCTACAGACATGTCGAGGCTGCCATTAAGGATAAGATCTGATGGCTGACCCACGAAAGTATAACGCGCTTTTTTGCTTATATCAACATGTAAAGACGTATAGACGATTGATAAACTAACATATATTATTTCAAAAAATCAAAGCCAAATGTTCGCGATGGTTAAGTGTTTCTAATGAGAGGACCCACTATGTTAAAACATCCGATAAAATCGACTTATACTAACAGAAAGTCAAAAGTAAGGAACTGGAAGTGTATTAACTCTCACGAGTGCTGTTGTTTTCTTCTGTATTTTTTTATTACTAACGGCAGAATTGAATGCAATCGACAATGTCAATGAAGTTAATGGAAATCTTTAAAGCAGTACTATAGTCAGAGAAGCTGACAATTTTTTTTCTTTGCGCAGCGAATCAAAGGTAATGAACAATGTTTTAGAAATGAACGTACATATGGAGATACTAACACCCATTGATATTCGCTAGTCCAAAAATTGCTGATAGCCGGTTACATGGTTTGTAGACTTCAATGTCAATTACCTGCCTCGACTGGCTAACTTTGGATTCATCCGATTGGATTTTTTTTATTTGCATTCTAACTAGGCTTATACACCGTCTTCGCTACATAACGTCCATGCCTTACAACCTTTCGTCGTCGTATCTCACGTATGATCCATTCAAATCAGAAGGAATGCCATTCAACGCCAATTTTGCATAAACACTGGCAGGAATATTGCTGTCGAGCAATTTTCCAGTAGCTTTCAACTCTTTGAATCTATTCCAGGTATCTTGCGACATACCTGCTGGTCCAAACTTCTCTCTGATATCATTTTGCATCTGTGTGTCGACCACACCAGGAGCCACCGAAATAGCTTTCACGCCATCAGCTTCGTGAGCAACCGTCAATGCCAAGTGGTTTAAAGCTGCCTTAGAGGATCCATAGGCACCCCAACCGCTGTACCATTTGTCACTGGCACCGCTACTGACAAAGATCAAATTACCCTTTGTCTTGATCAAATGAGGTATTGTCAAAGATGTCAATGTCAGAATGCTGAAAAAGTTCACGTCATATAGTTGTTTCCAGGCATCAACGTCAATATCCTTGATACTCTGCACCGGTTCCAAAACACCTGCATTTGCTACAACAGAATCAATCTTCCCGTGTTTAGCCACAGCTTGATCGACTAACTTACTAACGATAGCCTTGTCAGTGACATCACCGGTAACATAGAAGAATTTATCGCCATATTGTTCCTTCAAGTTTTCCAAAGCAGCTTGAGATCTTGCAATACCATACACGACAGTCTCCTCGTTTGAAGACAAAATGTTATCGACAACTTTCCTTCCAATTCCTCTAGACACACCTGTTACCAGAATTACTTTGACCATCTTTGTATACTGTATCTGTTTTATTAGCTTTATATGTAGATGTTGTGCTGTCCCTTCAATGCCCGTTCATGAAATTTCTCTTCGCCTTTGCGACGAAGACTCCAAGCAACAACTTCAAACCGAGGCTATTTAATGGCCTAAAAAAGAGATAAATAGTAGATGGATAGGGCTAATATGGATTGGGCTAGGGATATCCCTTGTAGAAATGTGACAATATATGGATATTGCAAGAAAGAAAAGGATGGGTGTCCTTTTAAGCATGAGAGCAACGATTCTGTGAATGCTGCCACCAATGAGGCCGCTTCCAACGCACCTGCATCTGCGTCTGCAGTAACCACGATCAATAGCTCTACCAATTCTTCTACTCCCAAATTTAATGCTAAAGCGTCAGCTAGCTTCACTCCCTTATCCGCAAAGACCTCGAATTTCGTATCACTCAATAGTAAATCGAATGGCATAGCGAATAGCACTGGATTAGCTTCCGTTGGGAACTCGCAATGGCTCCCTGGCACTTCTGGAACACCTTATGTACCAGCGGCTTACAACCCTTATGCAACGGGTAGCTTCACCCCATCATCGCCCGCAGGAAACGCATTGAACATGGGCTTGACATCAGATTCTGCACACAGGCCTTACTCCTTGTCCCAAAGCGCAGATTTCTCTCTTCCAGCGACCGACGCACCAATTAACATGAGCAAGCTCCCTAATGCGCCTAGTATAGATGAACCAGCGGATACAAACTTCAAACTCCCAATAATGTATCCGCCGATGCACAGCCTGCTGCAATATCATTTGTATGCCCCAGACCCTCCTCCGCATTTGAAAGCGTCGCTGAGACCTAACGAACGCATTGCTGAAAACCTTTTCATCCCCAACGATTTGAGAGAGCAGCTTGTAAAGAGAAACTTGGCTTCCTTACAAATTTTTCCTTTGGGTGGAGCCATACCAACAGTAGTCCAGGATTATTTCGGTTTAGTTCCTCTAGACTTCAATAAAAACTCCGGTAAAAAAGATTCCTTTCAAGGACATAAGAACTCGCTCTACAAAGTTTTCTCCAACGTGGATGGAAATGTATATCTGTTACGTCGAATCCATGGTGTCGGGAGCATTGAACCAACTCATATTTCAAAGACATTTCACGCTTGGAATAAAGTGAAATGTGCTAACGTGGTAAAGCTTGTCGATTTATTTTTGACTACGAAATTTGGAGATTCCTCGCTTTGTGCAGTCTATGAATATTATCCAATGGCGTGTTCGTTGTATGAAGATCATTTTGTAAATTTTCCTCTGAAGCCTATTACACAAGAGTACCTATGGTCTTATTTGGTTCAGTTGAGCAACGCTTTAAATGCCGTACACTCTTGCGGGTTGGTTATTGATGTTCTCGATTTGCACAAGGTCATTGTCACCGGGTGTCCAGGCAGAGTCAAAGTTTCTGATTGTGGTCCTTTGGATGTTTTGAAAGCTAGTAAGGAATTGCGTGACATTTCATCAGAACAGCAAGAATCCTTTGTAAAGTTGGGAAATCTTCTAGTGGAACTTGGATCCAAATTGGGACCAATCGGCGGTTTACAAAATTCCTCTGTGGACGATTTAGTGGTTGATGAAAAGTTCAAAGAAGTTCTCAAGTATCTGCTGGACGAGACGAACAAAAACAAGTCTGTGATGGAAATGGCGTCTTTATTTCATGAAAAGATTTTTGGCATCATAGACTCGTCGCTTACCTACACAGAATATACAGAAGGTATTCTTTCGAAGGAGTTGGAGAACGGAAGATTATTCCGCCTGATTTGCAAACTCAATTTCATATACGGTAGGATGGAATCGCGAATAGATGTAAATTGGTCTGAATCTGGTGATAAATTTCCCATACTATTATTCTACGATTATGTTTTTCATCAAGTCGATGCAACCGGTAAAAATGTAATGGATTTAACACACGTTTTGAGGTGCTTGAACAAGCTTGATGCGGGTGTCGCAGAAAAAATTGCACTAGTGACACCTGATGAAATGAACTGTATGATTGTTAGTTATAAGGAACTAAGAGATTTGATAGATAAAACATTTAGGTCCCTTTCTCAGTAAATATCTTTCAAGAAAAAGAACAAAAAAGGTACTCTGATATGACTTTAGGTTAATCAACTTTTTTTGCGTTGTATTTTCCTCGCGTCCCTTTGATACACGCGAAACTTAAATTTTACATTTTGTGTGATGGATCAGAAATTCAAGAAATTAAACTGAGATCAAATGACTGGCGCTGCTAGAAACCGCCTACATCAATTCAAGAAAAACCTGCAGTATCAAAATGCCAGAATTCGTTTGAAAAGGCACCTCAGGAAAACAAATCTGTCGCCCAGCTCCTCAGCGGTTCCCGCCAACCACTTGTTGCCCAGTTTGCGTGATGATTTCAATTGTAACTGTTTTACCAGCGATATGTTAAAAAATGCATGCAACATTCAGCATCATATTCCAAGCGTTGATAAATGCTCATGTCTGTGCCATAGCAGCTCTTCGCAACAAATGCCATTCTTTCATGCCGCAGACTGTTATGAAAACTGTGGTCGATCGAACAAGGAGTATGAAAATTACCTGATCCGCCATATACACACACTAGATGAACGGGAACATTGAAGGGAAAGTTGTGGTTTTAGCAATGGCATTGTTATTCTCTTTCTCTTCTCTCCTCTAGCTACATGTAGGGTAAATTTTTTTATCTACCGTGCATACTGTGAAATTCCGACCCAAACAGTTCCAACGTTTACTCGTTTGTTTAAAACGAGTGCGCCAGGAACGCACTCAAAACTGTTGCTTTATGATAGTTTTTTTTTTTTTTTTTTTTTTTTTTTTTTTTTTTTTTTTTTTTTTTTTTTTTTTTTTTTTTTTTTTTTTTTTTTAATTATTTTTCAAATGTCGCGTTTTCCGTGACTCATTCATATCTAAGCTGATTCAACTATCACACAATACTTAAATGCCGAAGTTTTGGCAAGCATCGACACGACATACAAGATGAAAGTTACGTAGTCCAGTTTGAAAAGTATCCTCCGCAATGAGGGCTATCAAATATGTTGATGTCTTTTCCAAGTGCCAATTTAAAGGAAACCCTGTTGCAGTTATTCTGGATGCCCATGACTTGACTGGAAATGAAATGCAGGCCATTGCGCTGTGGACCAATTTGTCTGAAACCACCTTTGTGCTTCCACCGACAGACGACAAGGCTGATTATACACTACGAATTTTCACTCCGAAATCAGAATTGCCATTTGCCGGTCACCCAACATTAGGAAGTGCGCATGCTATACTTGAATCTGGTAAGATAACCCCGCGGAATGGCAAGCTAGTCCAGCAATGCAAGCAGGGTCTGGTTCCAATAACTATTGAGCGCGAAGCGGGTTCCACGAAACTAGTTCTCGACTTGCCATCAGCAAAAGAAGTGGCTATCGGATTGGACGCTGTTACTGAACTAGAAAGTATCTTAGGCGCTCCAGTGGATCGTACAGCAGCACCAGCAATCATCGATGTCGGTCCTATTTGGCTTGTGGCGAAAACAGCCGATGTCGACACATTGTTGAGGCTTTGTCCAAATACGACGGCCTTGTCCAATTTCGAACGCAAACTAGGTATTACTGGTGTCACTTTGTTTGCAGAATACAATCAAAATGAAAGTGCTGATATCGAGGTACGTTCTTTTGCACCTTCTTGTGGCGTTCAAGAAGACCCCGTCTGCGGTAGCGGTAATGGGGCTGTCGCTGTTTTTCGTGCCATCCGAAAGATGCTACCGGCAGGCGAGTCGTCTTACGTTGCAGCGCAAGGAAGCAAAGTTGGACGAGATGGTCGTATCTATGTAAAGGTAGACTCATCTGGTGCGGTTAAACTCGGTGGCCACTGCGTCACATCTGTTGATGGAAAGCTCACAATTTAAGGACAGTTGTTTGTGCTACGAACCTGGTAAAGTGCTCCACTCTTTCTCGGAAACAGGTTTTATATATTTTTGGGATGTAGGTTACCAACTAAGCTGCTCTATCATAATTTCAGTTTTCACCGCATGTACCTTTCTATGTATTGATCCTTCAGTTTGGGGTTCATGATACTAAGATACTGTCTCGTTGTTAAATCGATGACCGAAAAAAGGCTAAGTTACCTGCAGAACATCGCTACCCAGGATCTGGTGCCTTCTGGTTGGTCCCAAAGTCTGCAGAAATTTCTCGCGCCGCATGCGATTAAAAGAGATGAGTCCTCAATAGTACTATGGAGCATCTAAAACATTGCGCGGCGATAATTTCTAAAAGGAACTTACCATGTAGCTACGCAATGAAAGCGAACATATGCCAAATACTGCTGAATGCGAACGGACAAGACATTCGCATGAGACTTACGTGCCCTTTTGATCCGAGCAGTTGATAAAACAGCTTGGAAAACATATGTTCACGTTTTGCTACGGAATGGGAACCTGTTAACCGAGAAGGTACAGATCTTGTCCGCCTAAAATCCAGTCTACATGCCCGAGGCAACAGAAGCTCAGAGGTCATAAGGAGTTTTTTCTGAGGAGTACCTACAGGGGTACGTACCTTCGTAAACGAGATTCACCACGGCTACTCCGAATGTGCACCTCTGAAAGCTTGCCAAGACGCATGCATCTGTCTCAGATAGGGTTCTTACTATCTTGGCGGTACTGTTTCTTGCCGGAAGGATGCATTCAGCCCGGAAACATTCGCATGAAACTAAGTCCGTCTGCTCATTTCATCGCATCTCCTATTTCCGTGCTTATACTTATATCCGCTAGCGCGATGGATTGCGCCACTCGCAAAGCTGTGGTGCAGTCACAATGTTCGCCCCGGAATTAATTAGTAATGATAATGCCAAGCATATAAGTAGCATTGCATTTCAAAACTAATCTTAGCATAACCAAATCACGGTTCAGACAGTAAAGGAATGTTGAGAATCACGGCACCACAGTAATGTCAGATCATGGCTATGACAGCAGCACAGTGCCATCTACATCAGATGAAGCTGCCACTCCGAAGGAAAGAGATTTGGAAGGCCAAATGGGAAAAAGGGATGACCGGATGAGCTTTGACGCTGGCAATGACCCTTTGAAAGTGTATTCTGAACCGCCCAATGAGTATTTGGTTGTTTTCAATGATGACGATCGCGAGAAACCGCTCAACTGGCCGCTCTCCAAAAAACTTTATCACACTATGATGTATGGTCTTGCGACCTTTGCAGCCCAATTCAATTCCACGACGACAGCTCCTTCAGTATCTCATCTTATGGTTTACTTTCACTTAAGCCGTGAAAAGGCTTTGTTAGGTACTACGTTGTATGTTTTGGGCGTTGCATTTGGGCCTATGTTCTTCGCTCCTCTTTCAGAAATGTACGGACGCAAAGCGGCAGTGTTTGGCTCGCTGTTTGTGTCAATGATTTTTACCTTGGGTTCTGCAGGTTCCAGGGACTATGGAGGTTTTCTTGTTACGAGATTTTTTGCTGGCTTTTTTGGGGGCAGCCCTGTTGTGTCGTCGGGTGGGGTGCTTGCAGACATTTGGCCGATTGATTTAAGGGCGATAGCCATGGTCTTTTATGCTATATTTGTTGTCTGTGGTGTCACCGTAGGACCAGTTATATCATCCTTACTGACATTCCAGGTTGGCAATGAGGAATGGCGCTGGGCATTATGGTTTATCTGCATAGTCCAAGGAGCTCTTTTGGTGGTGGCAGCTTTAACCGTCTCCGAGTCATTTGTCGGTGTGATATTATCACGGAGAGCCAAAAAAATTCGTAAAAGAACTAGCAACTGGGCATATCATGCGAAGCACGAGGAATGGGATTTGGATCTCAAGGAGTATTTCCAGGTCCATCTCGTAAGGCCATTTGCTATGCTCGCAACTCCTATCGTGATGTCTCTAGCATTGTTTGCTAGTTATGTGTTTGGAATACTATATCTCATTGTGACTTCCCTACCATTGACTTTCGAAATGACCAGAGGCTGGGAAGGTACTGTGAGTAATCTTCCCATGCTATCTGTGCTAATCGGTATCTTGATTGGAGGTGTTGTGAACGTGTGGGGCGGTTTAAGGTATAGAAAAGTACTACTAAAGCACAATGGAGTTCCAGTTCCAGAGGAGAGGTTTCCACCTATGATGATGTTTGGTTGGTTAATGCCAGCAGGGCTGTTTATATTTGCATGGACTTCGCGACCTGATATACACTGGATTGCACCTTGCATAGGTCTCGTATGCATGTCTATTGGGTTTTTTGTAATTTTTCAAGGCTGTCTCAATTATTTGGTGGATTCCTTTACGAAGTACGCGGCATCAGCGATAGCAGCAAACACGTTTTTGAGATCCATTTTAGGTGGAGTTTTTCCACTCTTTGGATATGCATTATTTCACAATCTTGGTGTACATTGGGGAGCCACAACCGTTGGATTTGTTGCGCTAGGAATGATTCCTATTCCATACGTCTTGTATGCTTTCGGTTCCAAAATCCGTTCTAGAAATCCCTATATTAAAAGGGTCAGCTAGGTTCTCTAGTCATTGGTAATTTTCCAATCTCGGTAGAAAAGTTCTATTTCATTTTGCTACGTTCAGAGCAATAAAAATGTACAATACTCAATTGCCGATTCTTACCTGAGCTGGAACAGGAATTCTCTCTAATTTTCCAAAGTACAATTAAAGTAATCTTCAATCCCTACTAGTTGCTAAAGGCATTCTCAACCAAATGGGCGGGTATATCACTATTTGGAATTACGTTGCCAGCGTGAAAGACTTTATAGAAGGATAATTAATGTATTTATATGTGTTTCAGTTAATAGCAGATCAAGAACAACGTGATAATTTTCTGCAGTTTATGGCGATGAATTCAAGCAAATAGAAGGAAGAAAAGATAATCTTTGAAGTTGGCAGTTACGATGAATAAAGTGATTTATCATTTCGCAATAAATTAACGTGGCGCCTTCAAACATTTATGACTAAAATAATCAAGTTTATGAGCATTCTTATTATTTTTTCTACCAAAAGTTACGTGGATGTACATTCTTTAGTCCTCCCACTCGTCTTACTACTGAATTATAGAGCTTCAAGTAAAGTTAATATAAATGCATAGTGTGTTTACAATTAAAACTCATTATTGCGAAAAATTTTCTGAAGTTTTCTGCAGGCAACTTGAATACTAGCTGCTTCACCGTGTACCCCTTCTGGGAATACATCTCTGTGGGTGAACTTGTGCTTTTCGCGACGCAGTCGGGAGAAAGGCTCTTCGAAGTCGCAATAAACGTCAGCTCCCTTCGATGAAATCATACCTGCTGTCCAATAAGTGCATTACAAACACCAGAGTGGCCGGCGTAAGAGAACCTGCCCATACCCAATACCCGAATATACATAAAGTAAGGCATGGCAGGATCTTTGGAAACTAGTTTTAGATGAGGTATAGCTTCACATGTATGTAACACAACCGTGTATATACTTCCTGAAGCACCTACAATGTTGAGGCAGACTGGATCTTAGCCGTCTCATACATTTTCACTAATGAAAGGAACAGCGCTACTAAAAACTGAAATTTTTTTTTAATGATAGCAACCATCTGCTGCGGAATGTTTTTCGATGATCTCAGTTTACTTCACCTGATTGCCAATAATTTCGAGACTAGCACCTCTTGAAGAAAACAGCAATATAGATTGCTTTTAAAATGACTGGTTATGGCTTGACTACGAGATCGATCTTCAAGATGTAAAAATTAAGCTTTCTGGAAGGCCACCCTTCCTCCGTGAAATTTTAGGCATTTTCAATCGTGGCTTGGAATCAAGACATGGTTTCATTTATTTACTATAAATTCTCGAGAAAGTTCATCCGTGAGAGTGATTCCGACTAATCCATTCACACTGGAGATAGATTTAAGACCAGGTAGCACTGAGCGACTCACCGAAGTAAAGAATTTACCAGGAGATAGACGCAAAGTAAAACAATTCTGCCTTTTGGTGGGTTGTTGTAAATACCACCGATATCCGCCAATACGCAATAACAACGGTCTTGAAGTGCGCACAATGCAAACTGTGCTCCAGAGCTTCCTACTCTAATCACACATCTGTTGAATAGATTGCAACTGTTTCCAAAAAAACAATTAGTAGGTTCTGGCATCACCGTAGCGGGAAACATTAACTTTGAAAAAGGAACTATATTATTATTCCTGAAAGAGAAACTGAACAGAAAGCGTGTTAAAAGTTTATCAGACTTTAAGGTGCAACTCAACAAAGTTAGGCCCTTCCTTTCGAACTCGAAATGATCTTCAGAGAAGCTGGTAAACGATTAAATGGACCAGCTAATTCTCCAATTTTTTCAAAGACATCATCCAATTCTTTTGCTCTTATAAGACCTTCTTTGCAAAAGATTTCACTCAGGCAATTGGCTCGCTAGTATGCTGTTGAAGTTTAACGACAAGAAGGAGAAGTAACCTCAAATGCGGTCCTATTTTTGTCCCTAATATGCTTAGCAGTAGTTGGTACGTCTAACTCGGTCATCTCGATCTTGTATTAGTAAAAAAGAAAAAAAATGAGAATCGATCGGCGTATTTAACACTTTTTAAGTTGCGATTGTGAAAATATACCTTTTGGAATGAGTCGTTATTCATGAATTTGGAATCTTTGGAGACACGCTTTGAACTTCAGTGTCAATCTCAGTAGGCATGCTTAATTATCTGTTATCCTCTACTTTCACGGCACCATTGCATGATATATATTTGAATTGCCAGAATTTGATTTGAAATCAATTATTATGAGTCGATCATTATATGCCTTACTGATTTGGTCCGCCCCATCATAGTACAGTAATTACTCGAAAATTAATGGATTCAAAATTCGAATGTTAAACTTGACACGTTATGAGATCTTGATTTATTGCTGATCATATACACAATGAGTGATATGTAATCTATCTTGTTTTAATGGGAGATAAGCATTATTTTTTTGAGTGGGTAAATCAGGTGCAAATAATGGGAAACTAAAGGGAAACTAGCACCCATTAATAACACATAACAGAAATGAGCTATAAGTATCATGAAACATCACCGCACTTAATGAAACAAAATCTGAAAAAAAAAAAAAAATTCTGTGACCACCCCTTCACGAAATGAGAGCTCCAGCTAATAGTCCATTTGAGTCATGATATCAGCTAGTTTTTATTTACAAAACCACTGATCAAGCCATAATTACGAGCTTTAAATATACAAAATATCCACATTGGAAAGAGATATGTAGTGCGGTATCCTAGCTCTTTATTTATTTTTACTTGAGGATATAAAACCGTTGAAAATAATTCAGTAAAATTGTACCTGTCTTCCAATTTGTCTTAACGGAAAACTACTTCTATCTTGGCGAAGCACAAAAAAAAAAAACCCTTGTGATCAATAATCATTTCATACTTTTGGTTTGCTCTGGTCTTCAAAAATTACAGCTATTTACTGGGTATTTTTTTTTTTTTTTAAATATATTTGTTGAAGAAAGCTACTTTTAATAAAACACCTCTGGGTGTTGTTCTTTGTTTGCTTAATCTATTGAATTGAATACGCCGATATGCCGAAGTATACAATGTGTACGTATCAAGAGAAGCCTTGAATATGATTGGTGACGGCTATAACCGTATTATACGTTGTCCTTCCGCACAATGTCTTGATAACTTCCTGAATATCGTAGACATCTAGTTTTAGCCACTTAAATTGACCCAAAAATACTAAATAAAAAAAATTGATAAACACTCAGGCAATTGCTATCATGTGGGAACTGATAGAATTATATGTCGAGCATTCGAGCATTCTACCCAAAGCTCTGCCTTATGCTAATAACTTACAAAAACGATCCGTTCCTTTCTCCCCTCTTTTTAGGGGATTTTACCCCTCAGTGATCCTTCCCTGTTTCACTATATTTGAGTTATTGCAAATTAATAGACTTTTTATCAAGAGATATATTATGAGAAATTCAAAAATCTCAAAACTCTACGCTGTGCAAATTTTTTTTTTTTTTGAGCGTTGATGTACTTTTTTTTTTTTTTTTTTTTTTTTTTTTTTTTTTTTTTTTTTTTTTTTTTTTCGGAAGGCCAGTATTTGTTGACAATTTCAAATTTTGTTCCCGTCCTTGAAGTAACTCGAAAGCACCGTTGAACACCTTTAAAACCCGAATCATAACTTAGTGTAAATGTTACATGTTGCTAGTCAAATAAACCGTATTTTTTATTACGATTAATATTACACTCATACGACTTCCAGCATTTAGATTTGCTCTTGAAAGAATACAGTTTGAGTTTTACAAAGGCTACTTCACTACCACTTTTGCGCTTTACTTACTTTAAAGTATTTCCTAATATATGACTAATTCTCAATATATGAAAGTATCCTATCTATCTAGCCAGCTAACGTAGCTTGATAAATAAACTGCATGAAACCACTCAAGCTCTTTGGCGGCGTTTTAAATACCAGGAAAAGTTCTAGCTGTAAAATTCTGTCCCAAAAGGCCCAGAAAATCTCAAACACGAGAAAAATGAGTTGATAAAAGTTCATTACTTCTTTCAACTTTTTTTTGCCCAGTTACTATTCACTAGAGAGCTCTCTCCCCTAGAGGATAAATCTTATTTGAAAAATACACCGTTAGTTTCTCTTCCTGAAGTAAATTGGGGTCAAAAAGATCCCAGAGTTTCATAGTCGCTGTGTTCTTTAGTTAGTGCAGCATTACCGCTCTATATCGATTGTAATGACGCAGAAGCTGAAAGTATTCCAATATTTACCGTTGGAATCAAATTACGGAAAATGTTGTTGGTACTTCTTCAAATATTTACAGTTATTTGAGCAAACAAAAGCATATGACGGACCACGCATTTGACGCATATCAACAATAATGAAGATTGTCTCAAATATGAATGTGATGATTTTGGTATCACGGGATAACAGGAGACTCAACTTTTGATGAATGAACTTCTCCAATGCGATGCGACGTCAAATCTCAAAACATCATCTGCAGGGATTGCAGATTTTGTTATGCAAAATTAAGGTTTCCCCCCTTTTTATTTCTTTCGGCTGTTTTCATATATTCATAGTAATTTCTTCCAGGTGTTCCGCTAAACTGACATACTTGACTATGGATAATTTGGTGCTAACTAATGAACTTTTTTGTTACTTCTAGTATTAAAATCGCCCTTTAGCAACAAATTTTAAGCTGGTACGGCTGAAATCAGAATACTTAAGAAAGAAATGTTGATGAGCAATATTGTACAACGTACTCTCTAATCCTGTACGAGAATAAGCTCTTCTGTTATATACTTATTTATCTGGAACAAAAAAAATTTCAAACTTAGAATTATCATAATAATTATGATAAAACAAAATTAATTAACTAGTCGAGAGAAAAAGCTCCCTGGCTAAATTTTTGTAATCATAAAATTTTTGAACTTTAAACGCAAGAATAGCTTCAGCTTCAGAAACTTTCTTTTCCCGGGGCATTCAATCTTAAACTCTTATGAGTGCAATATTTATACGACGTCTTACCAGAAAGAAGCTTTTAAATTTGTAAATTGGAAATTATTTCCTTTCCATCTTTTAGGAAAATAACAACATTTTTACTAATACCGCTCAACCGAAACAATATACAGGGACTCGCTGCGTAGAAGTTTAACAGCTTTTTCCCGAATATATCTCAGAGATAACTTATCTTGTTTAAAGGAATTTTATACCATTTAGTTATATAAGAATTTTTTTTTTCCATTTTAATGGATATGATAGAGACCTTGGATCTCAGTAGGTTGCCAAGGTGAGTAAACCATTTCTACAACCCTGGCGTGACAAAAAAGGGCAGCTTACGGGAGCTAGTGGACATACATATGCCTTACGTCCTGTTTGTCGGACAGATCCTGATCCATGTGGGCCTCGGGTATACATTCAGTCTCTAAAAGCTTGACTTTTTTCTTGTTTTCAAATTCACTTTTCTGCCGGTAAAAGATCAAGACTAAATCCAAAATCCCCCACATTATTAAATTGACGATTAGTCCCCCACGATAGCTTCCAGTCCACCACTGAGGATAGATAATAATAGCAATACAGTATCCGACGAAAAACCCATTAGAACACAGAGATTTTTTGGTGTTTCCTCGTACATTACTTGAAATCAGACTTAGCATGATGGTCATTGTACATGTGCTTACAGAACCAAACCATGCCCCTACAATAACCCACCATCCTGATGATTTTTTCAAACATAAAAGCATAATGTTACCAGCGATTGGTACTCCAATCAAGGCTATGCATATCAAAGACCTCTCTTTTGGAATAATCCTCACAAGAAGAACTCCTATCCAAACAAAGGCTAGCTGAACTGCTCCGGAAGGCGATCCATACTTCATATTTTGAAATTTATCATACCCAAAACCCTTTAGTATAAGTGATTGAAACACAATGGTACCACTGGTGACACAAATCAAAAAACCAAAAGCAATAGATGTGACAAATAGCCAATCAAACTTGAGACATTCCTTCAGTTGATTTTTACTGAACTTACTAAACTCAGTCCTATCACTTTCTTCGAATAACCTTTTCAAGGCTATCTCCTTTTCTCTTTCATTAAGGAACCATGCGGTCTTGGGCGACACAGGTACCAAAACGAAAAACAATATTCCTCCCACTAAAGAAATTACACCGCATGCAATAAACATTAAACGCCAATCAGCAAGGCTGCTCTTATTTGTTTTGCCGATTCCGTACATCAGAAAGCTTCCCACAATTTGAGCTAAAGCATTCATAGAGATCCAAAATGCTGTTCTTAATGGCTGCTCTCTTTTCCTGTACCAATATGATGTAATTAAAACACACGCAGGCTGTACTACCGCCTCAAAGATACCCAGAAAAAGTCTACACACCCAGAAACCTTGCTTAGTTTTAGGTGCTGCCAGACATAGACAACAAACCGACCAAATTATCACACACGCTCCTGTCATGGGGGCTCGAGGGAGCCTTGTCATCAAGTACATGAAAACAAAGTTGGCCCCCAGCTGTCCCAAATAGAACATTGTTGTGCACCACGAATAATCATGTCCAGCCATCTTGAGATCTGTCTCCAAACCAAAAACGGCTGCATATGTTAACGACTGTTTGTCGAGGTATTGTGCAAAGAAAATAATACACATAAGCGGCAAAATGTACAAGTCAATCTTCCGAACTACTCGACGTTCTTCCTCGGGTGTAAAGGTCACGCATTCTAGGTATGGCGTATCGCTAACAGACCCAATGATCTGCTCCTCATCTGACCGTGCACTTTGTGTTTCATTTTCAACCACAGGGGATTCTGCAGTTTTTATTTCTAGTTTAGTGTCTTCTTTGCCCTCCATTTCGATACTGGAGCTTCCCGTTATTTTCGCTATGAAAAGAATCTTTCAAACGCTGTCAAGAACATCTGTTAAATAAGTTGACTTTCAACACGCTCAAGACAGTTGGTTCTTTTATCGATGATTGACTGATAAATTATCTCCTGCGATGTAGATAAGTTTAGATATGCCGCTTGCTCTTTTCCAACAAAAGAAGATTATTATTTGTCTGCAGGCGATAAATCTGACAGAAAAGGAAAGTGTTTAATTAAAGCCAGGGCTGCTAATCTGTAGCTAAAAATTGGTGTTCGGGTCGTAAACTATATCAAAAGGTAGAGATGCTAGTAAACTTTCCTATCTAATAATCCAATAGTACTTTCTTTATTATACGAACGGAAATTTCATTGAATTTTCAGGAGGTGTATGACTTTGCTTGGCTGCTTGGCTGCTTTCCGGTTAGTGTTAGGCCGAATACGAGATACCTTCTTTACAACGCTTTAAACAAAAAAGAATGCAAGTAAAGCACCGCCTTCTAACGTTTGTTATTGAGTATTGAGAACGTCAAGAAAAGTTCCTCAAAGAGCTTGGTTCGAGCGTGAAGTACTTGGTGTCTGCTGCACAAAGTAAAGAGAGCAAAACATCTAATAGTTTTTCCGAATCATTATGAGCTTTGAATGCACGAACCGATTACGGTTCTTTAGTCACGGCATGAAATTCATATGGCCAGCAACGCAACAGTAGTTCAAAAAAATACAAAGATCAGATACCAAAATACTACAAACTTTGAAAATTATTTGACGAAACGAGTTTGGAGCAATATTTTTCAGGTTTTTCAAGATGATCTGCTTATCAAATTTTCGTTAGATAAGAGCACGCGAACCAAGGAAACTCGAAAAGCGAATGTTCCATCCTGATTAGGAAATATCTTTGCGGAAACATACGCCATGATTCTTATCTTTCGAAAATTTCGAGGTACAGAGTATCTCAGAAAATTTCCCGGGCCTGTATGCTCACTGTCAAGATCGGTATATTCTAATACAATTCTCCGCCTTACTATCTACCGAAGTAGCCGACGCCGCGAAATATTCATTTCACAGGTTTTTGACTATTCAGAAAGTATATATATTTAGTATATGCGGAAGAGATGTTATCTGAATATACACTAAGCTCATCTTTATCTGAGCTATTCAGTAAAGCTCTTCTGGCCCTATAATAATGCAAGAAGATCTTGACGTTAACGAGAGAAATAACAAAAATTTGGAGGATTTGATAGCTCCCTGGCGCTTGAAGCCTCAAAAGCCATATCTAATTAAAAATACAAACATTGTTGATGTCACAAACGGACAGATATATCCTAACAGTTACATATATATCGAAAACGGTATTATTGCCAAGATCGATTATCGTTGTGACGAACAATTTATCGAAGACGAGGATTCATATACTATATTAGATGGAAGTGAAAAATTTGTGACTCCTGGATTATTTGATAATCATGTTCACGTAACTTCGGTTCCAGGTGAAACCGACTTGATAAAAACGGTTACCATGCCAAAGACAACTGCTCTTATGAGGGTAAGGTTTACTTTGGAATCCGCTTTGGCGAGGGGCTTCACCACTTTAAGAGATTGCGGAGGGGCTGAAGGCTACATAAAAGCGGCGATAAATGAAGGATCGATTGCTGGTTCTCGGCTAATCACCTGTGGGCACGCAATCTCTCAAACAGGAGGTCATGGAGACATGAGATCTCCACAACTACCAGGAAGTGCATTCGACAGCTGCAGTTGCCATATGAATGATTTGGGAGTAGTAGCTGATGGTGTTGCTCAGTGCTACAAAGCAGCTAGAGAAGAGTTTCGTAGAGGTGCTGACTTCATAAAGATGATGGGTGGAGGCGGAGTGGCTTCCCCTACAGATAAAATATCAAATCTACAGTTTTGTGAGGACGAAATTCAAGCTTTGGTAAGGGTTGCGAATACTTACCATACTTACGTTACTGCTCATGCCTATACTTCAGAAGCAATTCAAAAATGTGTTAAACTTGGTGTAAAAGGTATAGAACATGGCAATTTGCTAGATGATGAAACTGCCAAATTAATGGCAAAAAATGGTTGCTACTTAACACCAACTCTCGTTGCTTACAAAGTAATGGCCTCTGATCAATTCTCCTCATTTTTAAGTGGTGATAATAGGACCAAGAACATGCAGGTTCTTTACAAAGGAATCGAAGCCTTAAAAATTGCGCAAAAAAGAAATGTTAAGATATGTTATGGATCAGATTTGTTAGGATCATTAGGTGGCTACCAAACTCAGGAATTCTTTATTAGAGGTAAGGTGCAATCTGCCCAGCAGGTTTTACTCTCAGCCACAGTGACACCCGCACAGATGAATGGATTGGGTGATAAACTTGGACAAATTAAAGTTGGCTTCCTCGCAGACTTACTGATGATGAATAATAATCCCCTAGAAAATATCAGCGTTTTGGATGAGCCGGAAACAAATCTTGTCTTTGTCATGAAAGATGGTCGTATATATTAGTATTTTTTTTCTCTTATTTTACAAGAATGCCTTTCTACAACTTCCTCTCTAAGATGGTTGCTAGGAAACGAAAATCGTTAAACTTGAGCTGTTGCTGGCCGCTCGTCTGCGACCTAGCCTCTAATGTTTTTTATTCTTTGAATAGCTGGTATGAGTTACTCAAAAGTATAAATTCTATCGCTATGAATACAGTGAAGAATTTTTAGAATAGCACAGCATTATGCACATTTTTCCAGGATAAAGCCTTCTTGTGATGTATGATCACCTTTTTCGCAGATAAACGCAGACGTGCCAATATAATAAGCTGCACCCTCAACCCGAACAATAACTGATCTATTACCCAGTATCTTTTCTATTTTTCCAATAAATGCACCTTCTCTGAAATGATTGGAAACTAGTGAATTATAAGCCCATTTTTCACCGAGAGAAAGTTGACCCTTGCTGTACTTTAAGGCGATTCGAGCTGACACACAAGAGCCAGTGGGAGATCGATCTATTTCATTATCAGCAAAGTAACATAATCCGGTCTCACGACCACTGACACCTGCCGGACGATATCCCGTACTATCGTCCACTATCATGATAGAGTACAGAAAAGACAAACGCGAATCATCACGGTGTTGAACAGCCTCAACTACAACTGGATGAGTCGATAAAAATGGTTTTAGTCGGTTCATACACTGAGTAACTGCTGCAAGATTCACTTTTTGCAATCCATGTTCAAATCCCAGCTCTCGGGCCGATATTATAGCATAAAAAGCTCCTCCGTAAGCAACATCCAACCGAAGAGACTTCTTGCAACCCAATTCCTTCCAGCATATGTTCGGTGGAAGATCGATCTCAAGATTAATTCTGGAAGCGAATGATGGTGTGGAAAGAAATGAAACAGGTCTATTAGCGTCAGATTCGGTACCGTCAGCGTTGGTAGGAGCCGTGATAAGCACTACGCCGCATGGGGCGTGCAGCCTTATTTGAACTGTTTGTGTGGTGGAATCGAATGCAAGGTTGGATCGGTTGGGAAAAGCGCACTCGTCTGTTGTGTCAACTAAGAAACGTCCCAGGGCAATGGTAGCGTGTCCGCACATCGTCGAAAATCCGCCATTATGTGTGAAAAGAACACCTATATCCGCCTGCCCAGAGCGTGTTAGCTCAGTATCAGGCCGCAAAATTGCACCATACATATCGAAATGTCCGCGTGGCTCTAGCATTATCCGCTTCCGTAAATTGTCATAGCTCTTGCTGGCTGTTTCACGCTGTTCTAGTAGCGTACCTTTTAAATCTGGAAAGCCCTCATAGACTATTCGAGTAGGCTCGCCTGTTGTATGCATATCAATGCTTTTGATAGCATGAAAAGCCTTTGATGAAGCGAATTTATCATGTATGTCCATTTTTCGTATGCGGTTATTTCTTTTTTTCCTACTAAAATATAATTGCAGCGAATTAAGGAAAAAAAAAAAGGAACAAAATGCACAAGATCATTTATATTAATGAAATAACTGTACAAATCTTGAAATTCTTAACTAAGATATTCTTATATGGGGGAGTTCTTTAAAGCTTATCTTTACTTCTGGTTCGCGGCTCAACGCGGCGTCGGAAAGCGCAGCCCGTCGGTCGATATTTTTGGATATGTTTTGATGATCTTATCGTGTTGATAAGACAAAACTAAAAATATCCTTATTCGGCAAAAGCATGTAGGAGAACACTCTGAGAACACACAAAATGTAATGTCTTGAATCGTTAATCTAGTGCTCTACAATGTGTCAAACTTTGTATACTAAGAAATTTGAATTGCAAAAAACACACAAAAGGGAATTTGAAATTTGATGTGATTATTGCCGACAGAACTTAGTGACTGATTTTACTTATGTAATTCTTTCTGTTAAAAATTTATAGACAAATATATGCTGTCCTGAAAAGAAAGTGTACCCTTTTTTACTGTGTGTTATTTGATCGAATAAGTAGGCTGCAAAAAACAGAAGAGGAAAACTAAACTATTATATATATTATAGGAAAGGAGAAAAGGCTTATACAAGCGCAATTCAAAAAACTAATGTATTTGAATTTTATATTCAAGGGTAAATTATACTTTAAGATATGATTCTAATGCTTTGCGCATATTGGGAAAGTATTATGCAGAAAAAAAATACGATATTATTATATCTTCTTTATATCACCATTTTTGAAACTGTGCAGCCAATACAAAAATACAGCAGCATCCTAGCTAGGTGCGATTTAACATATGAAAATATCGTTATATTTTTTTTTCCACTTTTATGAAATACTTGGTATTTCCGAAGAGATCAACACCGTCTGAGCAGATTTGCTACGAGAACTACCAGAACAGTTCGCTGAAAAAAGAATATCCAGGCACTTGACATACTCAGACACAGAATCCCATATGCTTCAGCTCTTTTTTGCTGTTTTGCAAAGTGAGCCTCTCTTATGCTTTCCCTACCGGCTTTTTGTCTCTTGAGAGTTCGCTTTTTACCTCCTGTAGATGCTATTTATTACTTCTTATATTTTAACCAGTAATAATTTCTTCAGCATTCTGTTGAACTAACTTCTTCTTGTAGTTAGCTCTGAGAAATATTTCTGAGGACCTGTGAAAGCTATGAGAAAGGCCGCCGCTCGCGGACAGCAATAACCCATATCCTCGAATTATTTTTTATTCTTCTGCAACGATCAGAAAAAATGTAATACTCTCAGATTTAAGATCAAGTGCCTCTCGAGAGCATTGAAATATGGCAATCGTTGAGGTAAAGCCTAAAAGGATTGTCTGCACTTTCAAGTTGCCTACAAACTCAAGCAAAGTGGCAGGGTCTAGCCTTGTAGTCGCGTTATCTAACCATTGAAGCTTTGCTCTAGGAAGCATGAGCGCTGCAGTTATCATTCGCGCCCCCTTAAGAGGTCTTTATCGACTATTTGAGAAACGATATGTTGCTATAGCGACATCAGTAACATATCTGGCCCACACTTTCCGACCACCTTCTCAATACTATTTGAATGTGTCTTGATTCTCGCAACGACGATGAGAATCTGCCATAGTGTTCAATGCAGCAGATGTATATCGGCTTCTGCATTATATAGAATCTCATCACGACAGTGTTTTTTTATTTCTCTTGGTGAGACCTCATCAAAAGAAATTCGGGAACCCTTTGATGAAACAAAAAGCCTGGTTCGAACAAAGTTTTGGGAGGGTGGTACTGCCACATTCCAGGTTACCCAAAACTGCCAGCGGATCACGAATATTGATATTTTCATCCATTGGGTTTAGACCCTGGGTGCTATCCTGTTCTTTTTTGAGCCTTAATTGTCTGTAAATTCATTCTGCTACCAGTATTGGAAAATCAACCACATTTAGCTGATAAGCATCTTCAGAATACGCCCTGTGAACCAAAATATTCTGTAAACAGTAACAATGGAATATGGCCTGTCATAATTCGGAACGCCATGTATCAGCATTGATTATTTTCCCATGCCTCCAAAAGAGTTCGGCCAGAATTTGAATCCAATTCTTTTGTGATAAATTCGGTCACTAGGTTGAAAGATCGGGTTCAAAAATTGTGAGAGATATCTTAATCATTTTCTCACTTCCTCATGCCTTACCAATGTTTTCGCTTGCAGTACGAAGACGCCATTTGCCTCTTATGATGGTCTTGCAATTAAAGGCTGGCAATTCCATAAGGAGGGTTTAAAGAAGCTCATTATTTGCAATCATCCTATGCCAATGAATCTCTACAGACACCCAGGTCACCTAAAGGAGTTCTAACTGCTATGTGACTTACAAATCAGTTTTTTGCAGGTGTATAAAACACCGCACGAAGCAGGCCACACCCTCGCTGCTATAATCAACGAAATCACGGCGAAAGCGAAGATGGCGATGCCGAAAAGGAAAGACATCTGTGCAAAGGTAGTGTAAGGAACGGGTACAGCATTGAATGGATATTCATCCTATTTTTTTCCAAAATGTTTGTAGAGAATGACAGTAGGTGCATGAGGGAAACGCTATAAAAAAAAAACGATATTCGCAGCTGTTTCCGAACGACAAGTGCATGGTGGCATCATAACTGGTGGCCATAAAATATTCGGCTGAAGTATTTAACTTTGACTCAGGTTGTTTCCGATAGGCACTTTATATGAAGAAACAACAAATCCGGAGGGTTGGGCGGCTACACAAAACGAAACCAAATTGATTGGCCCCTACCCTTCCAGAATGCAAAGTCCCATTCCTACCTCGCAGGTACAAGGTGACACCTAGACTTAGTCGGAAGATGTTGGAGAATAAATTGAGTCAAATGGCGCCGAAAAGAAATAATTTTCTGGAACAGGGTACGATGCGTCGACTTCGTGCTTATAACTGCTTTGGCGCCAAACCAAACGAGACGTTTAATTGCAGTGACAATTATATGTTGATCTGTTTCTTAATATGAGGTTGAAGGCAGATAGCTCTAGATCCTGTAGAATTTACAGCCTTAGCAGCGAAGGGGCGATCGTTGCCTAACGTCTTTTTCAATATCCACCCGCACCGTCTATTCGAAATTTGCCACATGCGTAGCAGGATTCTCCTTAAACACTGTACCTGAAAGCGCTTTTTGACGAAACCATAGAGATGAGGAGAGTTTATGTTCAATGGGGGTTCAAGAAAGTGTGTATAGGGGGTTGTTTTACTGACGAAGTTCAGCCATTAGTTGGCACCCATTTGCCTTATATGTGGACCCTTCGAAGGGCACTGTCCTTAAGAGCAATGCAACTGATCTTGAAGAGCAGAAGTAGCACAGAATGTAGTGGCAATGTGCGAGACTGTACATTTTTCAAAACCTTTTTGTGCGCAATCGCACTAGTATACCAACGAGTAGAGATCATTTACTATCAAAACAACTGATATAGCGAAATAAAGAAAGACCTATTAGCACTATTCCTCTCACTCGATGCTTTATAATAAGTCCTCCCTCACATCGTTGGTCTTCGATGAAATTAAAATAGTGTTGCCCTTCGCGTCAGTCCTCTTTCCGGCAATTTGACAGAAAGAGCCCCTCCTTCCTTTACATGCATATGCACTAGTGCTTTCTTCTAAGAACATGTCACTTTTTTTTTAAATGCATATGCGTTTAGTGGGAACAAGTTTGCATATTTATGATTTTTCTGTGCCCGCGAGTTCTTGGAAGCGGTGCGCCATTTGGGATAAACCAAAAAAATGCCGTCCTTTAACCGCATATGCATTTAGCTGCAACGCTCGGAGTGGCGTGCTTAGTGGTGTGCAGTGGTCTTAGCGGGGCCGCCTTCGAGGGACTTGATCAACTAGAAGATGAGATGAGATGAGATGAGCACAAACGTGCTGGTACATAAGCACGCAGACATGATGGAGTTCAGATTTGTATTTGACTTAGCTCTCTTCGATAGTAAGATCATAGAGACTTGATCACATTAAATCAATTACTCAAAACATCCCAAACACATAACAGACATGTCTGAAATTACTCTAGGCCGCTATTTATTCGAGAGATTGAGACAGGTTGACACCAACACCATCTTCGGTGTGCCAGGTGACTTCAACTTGTCACTATTGGACAAGATCTACGAGGTGCAGGGTCTAAGATGGGCTG
>PPKA02000022.1:0-126255 GCA_003707595.2 Zygosaccharomyces bisporus
TCTTCCAATATAGTAGGGTCTGCGAGCTATACTCCTGCATCACCTACAGACAGCTCTTCTAATATAGTAGGGTCTGCGAGCTATACTCCTGCATCATCTAAAGACAGCTCTTCCAATATAGTAGGGTCTGCGAGCTATACTCCTGCATCACCTACAGACAGCTCTTCCAATATAGTAGGGTCTGCGAGCTACACTCCTGCATCATCTACAGAAAGCTATAGTCCAACATCATCTACAGACAGTTCTTCCAATATAGCGGGGTCTGCGAGCCACATTCCCGCATACAGCTCCAACAGTGCATCAAGAGAATTCTCCGCTTCAGCCGGAAGTAGTTTGGGATTCTCGACAAGTTCAACCGATTTAGCTCCCAGTTCATCTTCGGAAGCTTTTTCGTACACGCCTAGCAGCGTTAAAGCATCAGCTTCCAATGCTAGGGATCTCCACGGGACAATGACTGATCAATCCTCCTCGCCATCTGGATTTACTTCATCAGAAATTGATTCTACCTCAGAATCTGCTGGCAATTCTGGAATCCAAAGCAGCGACTCACTAACCTCCAACGAATACGAATCAACAAGCAGTAGGATAATTACGAGTAATTCAGGAGGGCCCAACAGCGACGCAATTTCAACTAGTGCAACAGGATCCGGCAGCGGGCTGAGCTCAAGTAATACAGGTACTTCTGGCATTTACGTGACTTCGAGTTATGCGGAATCATCAAGCAATGGTATAAGTACCAGTCACACAGTTGCTCGTGGCAGCTATGCATCCTTATCTGATACAGAGTTTTCTGGCAATAGGGTCAGTACAAGCGGTATAAGCTCTCTCAGCAGTTATCCCACCTCAACTGAAGCGGTAGGATCTAACAGTGACGTAAGTTCGAATATTTTGGCTGCTTCTAGCACTCATACTATTTCAACTTATTCCGGAGTATCGAGTGGTAAAATAAATCCGAGCGATGTAAGTCTTCTCAGTAGCCACATGACTCCTAGTGAAACAGTGAATTCCGGTACTGGGATAAGTTCAAGCACTGTAGGTACTTCAGAAAGCGAAGCATTTTCTAGCATTTCAGGGAGTACCAGTGACTACATGATAACGAGTAGTGCCCAATACTACAATGGCGCTGGAACAGGCTCAACTAGTATAGAAACATCAAGCGCTCCAGTCGGTCTTTTCACTGAGGTAATGGGATTTTCATCTTTACAAACAGCGGATCCCTCGAGTTTCGAAGTAACTTCAAGTGACTCAACATCTGTAAGCGGATCTAAGACTTACAGCTTGTCGGGTACAAGTGCTTTTCCAACAACCTCGACAACTTCAGCAATAAGTGCTAGGAGTACCACAGAAACTCGACCCACTGATGTTTCCGGCACACGGTCGTCAATATTGACTAGCGGTTCCAAAACAGTGACTTTGACAAGTGGCTCGGACTCAGCGGGGAATTCCGGCTCGGATGCCATATCACAAAGTACATTATACAGTGCGGAAGCGAGTTCGAGCCTTTCAGCGGGAACAGATTCGCATATTTTTTCAATAGCTCCCCCCAGGACGTTCTTAGTGGATACAAGCATTAGTGGAATATCTGCATTTGGCTCGACATCGTCGCAGACCGCGTTCAGCACCAGACAGGAGAGCACAAGTTCAATTATATCACCTTCAAGTAGGGTTGACATTTCGAGCAGCCCAACTCCAGTGAATCCGTCGACCGCATTAAAATCCAAAGAATCCAATTCGGATTTTTCATCGAACAGTATATCATATTCTGGAATGGCAGGAACAAGTCCGAGCAGTACTGCTCAAACCAATTCAAACTCCTCTCCTCAAACAGGTCCAAATTCTTTTTACAAGCTTACAACATCAGATGGTTTCGTCGGCTCAAGTTCTACAACTAGCTTGATGTCATCGCAAACTACTTCACAGCAAGTTACCAGATCGATGTCGTCATCAGGAAGTGACTTTTTAACCTCCAGCAGTATGGTCGAAACAACTCAACCTACAGCAACACGAGAAACTTCAGACGGTTTACTGCCATATGTTGAGACTGCAAGTAGCTCGTCTTTAAGTTTAGCTTCTGACGTTAATTCTCCTACTCCGATCGATGTCACCACATCATTTCCAGCTGGCCAGTCAAATATGGCATCAGTTGGTACCACATCAAGCTCACAGATCAAGGTTTCGACAACGAGAGAATCGCACGAAAGTGAAACTTCGGTTAGCAGCAGTTCTTCAAGTGTCTCGCCAGATACTATACGGATATCTACGCAGGAACCTTTGGCAACAAGCCATAATCATGCGTCTTCGAGTAGTTTCCATGTCAGCAGCTCACTTTCTACATCACCTGCAGCGATACAAAGTCGTCCGACCTCTATCGACACTGTTTTCTCTCGAAGCAGTCTTATTTCTCCAAGCGAGATCTACTTATCAACTGCTCTGTCAAGCACATCACCAAAGATAACCACTACCTCTCAATCGAGTTCCATTTCTGCAACGAAGAGTGATATTAGCTTTTCAACTACTGGCTCACAAACTTTCTCTAAAGCAAGCGAAAACCCTAATACGAATGTCTTGTCTCAAGAAAAGACGAATTCTATACACAGTTCCTCCCGTAGTCTTTTGGGAATTGCAGGTTCATCCCAGACTAGTGGAGCATTTATCAATAGCGCCAGCTCCGCAGTTTTTACGGGCACATCCTCTGGAGATTTGGTACAGGGCACCAGATTTGAGACACAGCAAAGTACTTCTAGCGATTCTAACTTTTTGACTACGAGCCAAAACCAACCATTGGGCGGGCAAAAGACCTCTTCTCACTTGCCATCAAATTTGGTGTCGTATGCGACAAATGCGGTTAGTGATAGTCGAAACGCTTTTTCATCAGCGGATAAATCGTCATTGTGGTCACCTGAGGCAACTTCAAACACTGAAGGTGCCTTGACCACCTCTGTTGAGTCTGCTGCACTTTCTAGCTCGGTGCCAGTTACGATATCGAGTGTGTCCTCGAAAGTCTTAATAAGTTCGCAGAATGATCCTTCAATTTCCAGCGCAAATTCTCCGACAGGTACCCAGCCAACAATTGGATCCAGCTCACTAAGCATTGCTCGTTCCACAAAATCAGCATATTCATCGTTCATTTCACGGCCAGGAGAGTCGTCAACGGATAATTCCGAATCCGTGACCAGCAGTCTTCCAAAAATATACACTTCAGCTGGATCGGCCATGACAACCTCTAAGAGTAGCTATACTTCTTCTCCCAGATCTTGGTCCGGTAAAAGCTCATCTATTTCCTCCGAGATTTTAGCGGGATCAAGCTCGATCCAAGCGACAAGTTTGAGAAGTACTGTTGGAGAAACTAGCGCTCTAAGTTCCACCCACTCAAGTACTAGGCCGTTTTTAGTTCAGTCAAACACTAAAAGCCATGATAGTACATCCAGTGTTACAACATCGCATTCTAGCGTTTTAGCGACGATCACACCTTCTGTTACTGGATTGTCCCAAGCACATTCCTCAAAGTCTGAAATAACAACCCCCTCACCCACTCAGTCAACAGAATCGATGATCAACATAGAACCAACTGCTCAATCCACTAGTAGTCCCAGCAGCACTCCTTCTGGAACTTTAACTGCTTCTACTGACCCAGGAAGTCGGACTACACAACACAGCACTGTTGATAGTATTGGCCTCTCACCCACAGGCACGGAGAGCACAATCACAACATTTGAATCTTACATCCTCACTGGCTCTTCTAGTGTATCCCCAACACAGTCCAGCTCAAGCACTGGCTGGCTACCTGACACCATAATTGTTCAATCTCGCACTAGCGCTAGTAGAAGTTACACTTTTAATCCGAACGTCACTGCGACTCTTCCGCACGCTATTGCGCCTCGAACCCCGGTTGCTGAACCATCAGACTCAGCGTTGATTACTGTCGGATTCAAACGGCAAATCAATTATCATTTTCTCGTCAGCACCCCACTCACATCTGCACAAATTTTCAATTTTTTACCTGATGTCTTGGTGTATCCTTTTAACTATGTGGACCATTCTCGAGACTCGCCACTGACTAACCAACATAGAAACACTTCTTCCTTTTACAACAGATCAAGAACAACTTTAAAGCCTACGCAAAGCATTTTTGCCAGATCTTTAAATGAAGGCAAAGGTGAAAAGGTGAACGTGTCGGACGTGGAAGTCATTCAGATCATACCTATACTTAGCCAAGATAAAAGTTACTTGGTATCTGTCGCTGAGTTGTACTTTCCGAGTAAGCAGGTTAAAATGCTTCAATCTTATCTCAAAGACCCAAACTCGAAACTTTACCAAAATACAAATCCAACGCTTTACGCACTTGCCGCTTTGATTGATCCAACAATATCTTTGACGGGCAACGTAGATGATAATGGCGATGTGAATAGCGGTGACACGGGAAACTCAGGGGCATCCGATGGAAACCAGGCCTCACAGGCAGTCGGCGCCCATGGAAGTGATGACATTGGCAGCCTGGAAGCATCAAACACCTCTAGCCATATTACAAGTGTTATAACTAAAAGGCTGGTGATATATTTGACCTGCTTCGTGTTTGGTACGCTATTGTGGATTTTATCCTTCTTGATCTTATTCAAAACACTTCGCAAAGGAAATGCAATCGAAAACATGACAGAAGAAAATCCTGAGAAATCTCTGAAAGGTGCATTCGGACGGGATTCTGGTTCTTGTACAGATAAAGCAAGTGTCGCAAACAAGAGTGCGTCGTCGCACAGTCAAGAGATAACCAGCGAAAAAGTGCCGAGCATCAATGTTAGGCACAGTAATTCCAATGTGTGCCAGGCAGGTAACAGTACAACTAACGCTGAGGATGTCCTAGAAAGTTCTCGTGAAAATTTGGACTCTTCCCTATCAGATGACTTGATAATCACTGGGGAAAATACCGTGTACAGCACCCTTCATGAACTGGAATATTATTTGGGAGATGATGGAGCTTATTACTATGCTGGAAATAGGCAGATATCAGATGAGAGTGGCACCACCAAAGATGATTCAGGTGAGCTTGACAACATTGATAATTACGTTTACACGATTTCAGACGAGTTATCTATTCCAATGACTCCAGAACCGCATGAAGACATGAGCAGCCTGGAGGTTGATGAGGAAGGAAATTTTGTCATCTCAAGTGACGAATTTCACGAGGACAGCGACACATCTAGTTCTGGAGCAAAGAATTCCGGAACAGTACAAAGTTATAATGACAATCATTTATATCTCATGACTAAAACCACTGGAGCGGAAGACACAAGTCGTCGTGGTTTAAGTAATAGTGATGAAGTCCCCCAAAATGTGGTTGTTAATCATTCAAGCGATGGCCTTTTGCGTCGTCGCCACAATTTAGAGTCATCTGTGGAGTTAGACGGTCGCTACTCCACCCCTTACATGGTTGGGAGTTCTACTGATGATACAAATAATGGACTTACGGATTTGCCCTCGGATTTTGATGACTACGTATATCAAGAAGGCGAAACTGATGCTGTCTATTTGTCTGATTTTGACGACGTGAAAATTGAAGATATCGACGACGGTAAAGTCGATGATCTACAGATAAACGATTTCGACGAGCTGGATGAGGCGATGTACCAGAGATTATCAAAGTTGATGATTGAACGAAGTATTGCGAGCAGTCGGTGTACCAGCCAGAGTAACGCGGATGGCTCTAAGAGTTTTAAAAAGGTTAGTCCCTCTGATCGATTCTCTGCAGGACGTCCCACTTTACCCAATCATTTCAAAGCTCAAATAATGGTTCAACAGCTCGGTTCTGAAAGACATATTTGGGATGCTAAATTCGGTGACTCAGAAGCTCGCGGTAAACGACAACTGTCAGAGGAAGACGCCAAAAGGTTGAGCATTTCCGCACCTATACAAAGTTACAATTCGTTGGGATGGTGAATTCCGATCTCAGCATAAAGAATATCTCCAGACTTTAAGCCTTTTATTTCACTTCATAATGCATATATATAACTTGATCTTCATAGAAAAATCATTTAATGAACTTAATATTTTTTTTTTGTTTTTTTTAGTTTTTTCTTTTTATTTTTTCGAGACATGTATGAACTTTCTCTCGATTATTTTAGGGTATTTTCCTTTGTTATGCCTTTATTTCGCTAAGTCCGAGGAAAGTCACAAATAAGGGCAACCTTGTTGATCACAATTAAATCAATTGGGAGTGGTAGAGGGAAAAGCCAATTGAGGAATCCATCCTCACGATTTCTTTCATGAAAAGGACTATGATGCAAGAAGGTGGCAGCTCTTCCAAAAAGTGGCAAAGATGCTACAAGGCTTGTAGTAGCTGTCGCAATAAGAAGATGAAATGCGATATGGGGCCACTAGATAATCCACATGGGCCTCCATGTGTACGATGTAGGAGAGAGCGCAGAAAGTGTGTCTTACCTGAGAGTAAAAAGAAAGGAAATGAAAAGAGCATAAGACTCAATAGAATCGAAGATGGACTAGCAAAGAATGCTGATCCCAATGATGACAACAAAATTATGAAGCGCGCGCATACACAAGTACCTAATGGATCTGGCAATGCTGATTTGGTTGACTCGAAGTGGAAATTTGAGATCGGTCCTATGTATAATGCATTGGAATTTTTGGCAAAAGCGGCGGGATCTGTAGCCAAAGAGGAGCAGGAACCGAGAGTAATCCAGCGACCCGTAGAGCTCTCTACAGATGAGCGGTTGAATAATATTATTTCAGACTATATGGGATCCGTTGATACGTCCGACGAGAGTTTTTTGGCGCCGCTAGTGAGATCTAATGGATCTCAACATGCTGCAGTACCGTTGATCGAGAAGCTGAGTAGCATGAGGCCTAAGTCGTCTAGAAAGTTAACGGACGTGGAATACATAGGATCTTCTTGTCTTCTATCGGAAGATGAGGCTATCGAGCTCATACGGATTTTTTTCCTGACAATGCATCCCTTCTTCCCTCATATTCCACTGCAGCTGCAGGATCCAGACGAGTTGGCAAGGTACCCGATACTCCTGTGTGCAATCTTGACAATAGTAACTCGCTACAACCATTTTGGAGTACTAGGCTTTTTTGATGATGAAAGCGCTAGCCGTAACATCGAAGTGCACGAAAGATTGTGGGTTTATTGTCAGCGCCTCATTTCGCAGACAGTATGGGCTGAAGCTAGTACAAGATCAATCGGGACAGTGCTGGCATTTTTGTTGTTCACAGAATGGAATCCAAGAGCAATTCATTGGAAATGGGCTGACTACGCCAATAATATCGACTTAAATGACGTTACCAAGAGGGATACCGGTGATAGTGGTGCAATGAAAGAAGTTGAAAGCTTTACTGGGATGGCAGCAGTTAGACGAAGCGATCGCATGTCATGGATGCTTACAGGTACAGCGGTCAGGTTGGCACAAGATATGGGGTTTATCGATACCAGTTGTAAAATATTTGTAGCGACTCATATAGCAGAGGCGCATACTGCAATGGATTTGAACCAAAGGTCCATACTATCTGAAAATTTGAGCGAAGTGAATCGCAGCATCTTGACTCGAGAGGATGATATTGGCAATGAGAGTTTTTATCTGGAGCACATTCTGCAAAAGGATGAGAGCAAAGAAAGATGGGCCAATTTTTTGCAGAGCATGAGTGGTGGTCGCCAGGCTAGGGGGGCTGGTCCTTTGACTGATATAGAGCGTGGCTTTTTAAACGATGAGTACGTGCTGTATTATGTGGATACATACAGTGATAATCCTCGAAAATCTTTGAACAGCACACTTCCTTTCCCACTAAGGTTTTCGGAGATTCAAAGGGCCAAGATCGAACTGCTCCGGATCTTGACCATCGGCTACGAGTCGATCTATTACGACAGACAAAAGTTCAAGGCTAATATGTTGAATAACGATCCTAAGAGAATTCTTACCTTATTGGAGATAATATCTTTGCTCATAGAGAGGTGGCACGCCAGCTACCGCGGACTCTTGGTTGGCGCTAGCGGTGGGCCCTGCCGGTTGGAAAACTGCCGCAACAAAAAGGCAGTGTACGAGCTGACAGAGCAGGTCGATAGGGAAAGTCTTTGCTGCGAATACAGTTACTGTCAACTGTACGTGTATTCCCTGGCTCTCCAGGGCGATGTGAAACACATGAAGCTGAATATATCGGAGATATCTAAGAGTGCAAGATACGTTGAGCTAGCGTACAAAGCCGCCAAAGAAATCCTGAGCTCCGCAGAGCGCCTCCACGCTTTACATATGCTCCGATACATGCCTATCAGATGGGTCATCAGAATAATGCGGTCCGTAGCGTTCATTGTCAAGTGCTACATGACGCTGACCAGAGACGGTATGGCCGCCAATCCGGTGGCTAGCACGATCCTGAGACTCACGGTGATCCCTTCAGAAGAAATAGTCAGCACAATAGAGCGTGCAGCTTCCGTACTCCGGGAGGCCGCGCCGGATGACCTCCACTTGGGCATGCGTTACTCCAAGATCCTGATGTACCTGTGTGCCGAAGTCAAGGCAAGAAGCCAAATGGGAGGAAACGAAGAAGAATTGCAGCAGCGGGAAACTGCTGAGGCCAATGGGGGCCAAGACGCGCCCTTGCGCCGCGCTTCAACGGTGCTCGCCGATCCTATGGACGTGAACACAAACTCCGATGTCTACAACAACCAGGCAGAACTGTCATTCGACAACCCGTTCGATTGGCTTGCGGTAAGCGGCGACGTGGGGCTTGACTTTGTCGATACCTGGACAGAAGCTATCGAGAATCGGTACATGCAGGAGGAGTTAGGCCACCTGGGCGGCTCGAACGGCGGACCGCTCTGACCCATCGCTACGCAAGAGCTGCTTGCAAGCTCACAAGGTAGGAATACCACACACAGAGCCGGGAGTAGATGACGAAGAAGGCACTACACAGAGCTTTGCCTGATAGCACCGCGACGTGCATTTTGCCGCCGAGCTCTCGTAACCACGTGATACGCACACCGTCGCCTGACGACCTGCCCGAGGCTGGGTAACACCAACAATGCGCTTTCCGCCTTTCAAAAGGGGAGAGAGCGCGGGGAAGGGGAGAGAGAGAAAAGAGACAAAAAAAAGGGCGGCTACAGGTAAGGCTGGCATGGTAGCAGCCACTCTCCGTATACCATACTAGTCAAGCAAGGATATCCAAACAACTCAATTGCAAAGATGAACAACAGTTGAACGTCTGCAAAGCTCGCTAAAACCCGCAGCTACACGGTCACAGGGCAGGAAGGGGCCAGGAGATGTCGTTTCTTTATCGCCCACTTACGCCACCCTTCCCTTCCGCTCTCCCTTCCCTTAGTAGGCCTGGTCGGGGAGATGGAAGCAAAACAGGGCAGCGAAAGGGAGCAGAGGAACCAGAGTACACTACGAGAGAGGGTTGCAGAAGTACCGTTGATACGTTAGCCGCCAGAAACGAAAACAAGGGCCATAGGGGAGTGCGTTGAGTGGCATTCCGAAATGATCGTACAGCATGACAGATGGTCCCGACCGTGCGGTGTGATAAAAGCGCGAACGCCAAAAATGTCACGTGACACACGTGCCCTGTGCTGTGCTTTCGCGAGTTTCCTTCACCTCTCTTCGCTTCCTGCCCCCCTCACAACTTGCGTGAAATAAAAAAGCCGCGCGCATGATGTCAGCCGTGTTAAGCAGGGTGCCAGCCCTTTGAACTTAATAGTCGGAAAAACCACGCAATGAATCTTATCAGGAAGCGAGGCGTTGAGGAAGGGCTGGAAAATTATCACGTCAGTTACCATACCATCGTCATTGAGGGGAAGAAATGAAGAGAAGACGAACTGAGAAGGTCGCGGTTTCGCTGGCTTCTTGCAGGCCGCGAACAGGCCTCTCAGGGCGCTTGCGTTTGTGTGCATTTTGTAGGGCGTTACCTGCTAGTGGGGCTGAAAATCACGGTGGTTTGGCTATGCTAAAGTAACCCCATACGCTTGACGTGAAGGGTAAAGGCCGACGCAGCCGCAGGAGAGATAAAAAAAAAATAAAAAAATAAAGAGCTCATTGTATTGACGCAGTGCGATGATTATTACTTTTTCGTTTTTCTTTTTCTCCTTCATTCTGACGAATATTCTCGAGTGTTGAACTGCATGCCAGGACAACAATTTCTAACTCATGCTCGCAGGGCGGGATGAAGAGCATCGCCGGGAGGAAATTTTGAATAGGGAGGGGTTCTCGGTCGTGGTGGGATTCTAAACTTGTGAAATATTAGTTGTGTTTGGCGCAGCGATGAACTTTTTTTTTTTCTTCTTCTTCCTCCACTTTGCTCGTAGTGCTTAAAGCATCAACCCAAGGACAGGTAAACAACCTACTGGTAGAGAGAAGCGAAGAATCTTGAGTGTGAGAGGTTGATTGTATGTTGTTAGAGGCATTCCCAGTGATTATCAAGGATCGTGGGACATTGTAGGAAAGACTGCAAGGGGTTGATTTTTTTTTCTTTCTTAGTTTCGAGTCCACAAGCTTCTTCTCTTTCATTTTTTTTTTCATTTCTCTTCTTCAATTGGTGGAATCAAAGGAACAGGCTCTTGCAGAGAGAGTTATGGGAAAAACCGTCAGTGCTAAGGACGATTATGACAATGATGACAACGGTCTGTGGTCTTGGTACATCACTAACATACGGAATGGGGATTTTGAAGAGCTAACGGGGAATCAATTGAAACCTTCGCTTCTGAAGAGGTTTCTCCGTATATACCTTGACCCGCAGTTCAGCTCGCGGCCCGACACCAAGGTAATGATTGTATCGATTCCTGAGGACATACATAGGGATTTGGCCCTGCTAGAGAGATTTTTGCATGATTATTTCCATCTGGACAACATGGAAATCATCAAATTGACAAGCTCCCGTATTTACAACCGTGAGAACCACTATATCGTGACGGACAAGGTGAACAATTTTGGGAACCCGGGTTTTTTGCAGTTTGCAAGCAAAAACTTTCAACTGCCGGGCGTTACGGGCTCCAACGGCGCTGCTCCAAAGCACAAGGAGCAAAATGGCAATGGCGTTGCTCATTCTGCTACATCGCAGGCGGAAGTACTGAGGAATCCCACAGAGGACTCATCAGAAGATGCAGAGGGCGATGAAGAATCCATTGTTATCGATTTCTCCCACCATGGCCACCATCCGGGCCCATTGCATGAGACCAACCAGCAGCCGGAAGCTGCAAGCACGAACGACGACGTCTCGATAGACAGTTACGAGCTGGGGGCTGATGGTGAGAGAGTAGATGCGAGCTACGAGGGCCCACCGCTCTCCTTAACCACCACGAGAACCGGAAATTCCTTATCAACTGAAGACGTTGATTCGGAACTCGCAAGCGTCGATTCAAGCATCTCGCAGACAGTTGACGACGACTGGTCTTCGTCGCAGGTCGAAACTCTGATGTCAATTTTGCCTTCTATTTCGATCGAAGACTCATTTGGCCATTTCAGGCTTGTGCTGCAATCTGTACTATTCCAAAACCCAGACAATAAAGAGATTTTCACAGCAATAAGGCAATCGAACAATGAACCTACGATTGCAGATGTGAACGACGATTGGCTCCTTTACGATTCGAATTTCTCCATGGATAATTTACAAATGCTCACTCTACAAGATTTGACCGAGATAAATACTGGCTGCCCTAAGATACTCTTTTACAGTTTAGTAGAAGTGTCCGAGCGAGTTGCTCGAGACTCAGAGACGGAACATGCCTACTCTTTCGACACACATTCGGAGTCAGTAACGAGAGCTCCTTCCTTGGATTCCGTTTCACGTGAGCCTGAAATGTTCTACCCAATATCGCCAGGTGCGCATAAGGATACCTCGCTGGCAAGAGGCTACACAAACGATTCGAATGTGGGGCACAGATCTATTCGCAGTGATTGGAACCGACAGTCGGTGGTACTCGCAGACATGCATTCCCAAGCTCCAGAATTTCAAACTGCGGAAGGCACAAATAACGGTCAAGAGGTGCCGAGCGCCCTAGGCGCCGTAGAAAGAACACGAAGCACCCCTTTGCCGGCTATGTTGAAAACCATTAGCGGTGTTGACCAACGTAATAAAAGTTGGAAAGGGAAGTTCCGGCGGCGTAAAGATCACAAGGCCCGTCAGCCTTCAAAAGACGAAAGTTGTATCATCTCCTAAATAAGCACTGGCATCGCGCCAAAGTTATTTGCATATATAGACAGTTTGGCAAATATTTTTATTTTGCACTTTAGATTGTAGTTTATAAAAAAAAAAAAAGTATTGCGTCGCTAAAGTAAATGCTTTATTAATCGTGACTGAAAATGTTAGTATTATGGAAGGTAGAAAACAAGAAACTGTTGCTGCTATGTACTTTCGAAGAGAGCGAGAAGGGGGTTATTGATTTTTATTAGGCATCAATTTAAATATCAAGAGGCTCCGCCACGTTCGTAGTAACAAGGAGAGTAAATTACCTGTGTAATAAACTTACCTTCATATCTTGTAGTACAACCGACGCTGATCATCTCGTCCCTGATGCCGCTGGTCAGCAAATGATTTAAGTTGACGTGCGGTATAATGTGATTGATTCCACTAGAACCACTGCTGTTGTAATTGTTCTTTTGGAACTCGTTCAAGATTTTGTTCAAATAGTACGAGTTCAGGTAGACGGGCAGATCCGGAACCGGGAATTTGTCCAAGAACAATTGTTCAGCAGTTTCTGCGTCCAAGATTCCACCTTGTTGCAGATGAGTGAACAATTCATCTTGGTTGCAATCCACGACTCTATTGTCTAGTCCCATCTTTTGATAGTGATGCCAGCCGTAGGATGGAGGGAAAGGCTGATCGATGTGGCCGGCAGCCACATCCTTATTTTCTTCTTCCGGAGTCGTCAGAGGTGTTGTTTTGAAAAGTTCCGGAATCTCATTTGAGTACTTGTACTTCTTGGGTTGCAATGCAGTAACCAGTTCGAGACTGCTAGAGTTGTACTGCATAAGTGGTGATTTTCTTAGAGCTGAGCTGGACCTACTAACACCAGTGAAATCAGAATGAGGGGTGTTAGACCTGAGCACTCTATTGGACGAATGCTGCATTGGAGCTAGCGGTGGTCTTTCTGCCTTCCCAGGAATTGGTTGCACCAGTGCAGTTCCCTGGTTGTCCGAGGTAGAGCTAGTAGATACCTCTTCCTGTGCCAAGGGCTTAGAATCAATCTCCACTTCCTCTCTGTAAGGTTCCACTTCTGCGTAACCGGGCACCACTTCAAACCAGTTGACAAAATTGCCCACAGAGTCAGTAGCCGTCGGCAAGTAATTAGAATGCCTTATCTCGCCGTTAACCAAAAACTGTAATCTGTAGATACCTGCTGGTAATAAAAGGTCTGGCACAAACCATTCCTTCGATTTGGGGTCGAATTCCATTGCAAAAGTGTTTTGAGCTCCTTGCTTTTGTCTTTCAAAGCTTAAAGTGGAAGCAATGTCCTCACTAATCATGCTAACCCGATTATGTGACGATTCAGGCACCGGATCGCGCCATTTGATGATAACACGCACATCCTGAGATGTTCGTGACGCTGCAGCGGAGGACGAGCCAGACGACGAGGCAAAAGACTTGTTATTCTGATCTTCTACTTCTCGATGCTCTACAGAACCCTTCTCAAACGAATCCATACTGTAAAAATGTTTTTTGAGCTTTACTTCACTTGGCCCTTTGGGATGCTCCGAAGTGGCATGCGGCAGCAATATGTCATGACTGATGGGTTTGAGCTTTTTGATTTCAGGTAGATGGCTACTTGTTATACTCTCATAGGATAACCCGTTTCTTCCCCTGGGCTGTTCGGATTTCAAAGTTGTTTGATGACGGATGTCGCGGTCGCCCGGTTCCAAAGTACCATCTTTTGACGCAGGTACCGCAGCATGCACGTCGTTCGCACTGTTGGAGCGGCTGGTTTCTTTACCTCTCTTGCGTTTCATGTCCCTCTTCAGTATGTTATGCACCAAAGACTGATTCAAAACGACATCCTTACTTTGCAAATAGCCATCGTCGCTCATATTCTCAGCATCCGAACTATCGAAATCCGTGTCAACTGAATTGCGGCGAATTGTGGCATGGTGATTTTGACTGGAATTTCCTTTCACACCTCTGATATCGATTGAATTCGACCTTGTCCCAAAGTTCGAGGAGGATGCAGAAGAGAGCTGCTCATTTCCCTCTAAATTTCTCTTTAACGCCACCACGCTAGGCCTATGATCAGAAAGTTTTTGAAGCTCTGTATCCTCGATGGGGATTGCCTCCTCCTTGGTCGGTTGAACAGTGGGCGTGGCGGGTCCTGGGCTCAGAAGGTAAGGGTTTGCCGTTGGTCCTCCTACGTCATTGGAGATCTTTAACGATAGTCCTGCCATATTTGCCCTCACACTCTCTGCAGAGGGTGTCCTTGCGCCAGCGCTTGGTGCCTCACTAGTAGCTTCACTGGAACCTTCTGCGCCCGCGCTGGCACCTTCTAGCGAATAGTTCTTTTTAAATAACGATGGGGCATGTGGAACTGCATGTTGCGTCTTTCTCATGATATTCCCCAGGCCAGCAGGTGCATGCCTGCCCTTCCTACTGGGGAATAGCTGAGAGGTAATACTATTTTGACGCCCTTTGTCCATTTCCATCAGATATTTTGCTTGATAATGTCCTCCACGATTCGAGTTATGCTCCTGGGATGACCCAGAAACGCCTCTCTCACCTTTTGGTTGTTGTACAGAAGGACTATTACCCATAATTCTCTTTGTCCGTTCCTTAGTAGCTTATTGCAGTACTACTCGATGCTGGTCCCAAATTGTGACAATTCAAGGAGCAAATTCAAAGAGAAAGCTTACAACGACTCAAAGTTAACTATCCAGAGTGATAGATTGATAATCAAGTAGCGTCAAAGAGCAAAAACTTAATATGCGTTCCATCAAAAGTGGGCCGTTTATGAATGGTCATTCTCCCCCTTCCCTTCAAAAGATTACACAGGGCCTTGACTTCGTTGCGAAAAAATTCGGCTCATAGGGTAACGGCTTTTCCAACGCCGCGCGAGCTCATCGCATACTCATCGCATACTCATCGCATGATAATTAATGGCCAAAAAAAAACTGTATATAAACGTCAGTAAATCGTAAACCTATATGGAGTTGGTGGTGTATATTTTGAAGAGAGAGCGGCTACGGTGAATTAATCCAGCCGGTTTGCCAGGGCGCGCTGGACGTCCTCTGCCTGCACGACGACGCCCCTTTCTGAGCATTTGGCCTTGGACATGAGTTCTTGGCAGAGCCCGTCGATGTCCATGTCAGTATATTTAGGGTGAGAAGTGATACGATCCCACACTTCGGTACATTTGAGAAGTTTGCCATCGCGGGAGGGAACCACCATGTCACAAGAAGAGAGGTCGCTAGCCTGACTCTGCTGAGAACTCATCTGAGTTTGAGCGTCTTCCTGCTCTTTGTTCTGCTTCTCCAGTTGTAAACTTTGCTGTTGTTGATCCTGAGGCTCTTCGTTGATCAGGTTCGATGTTAGGAACGGATCCTTTTCTCTCTCAGGCTCATCCTCGATGAATTCGGCAAAAAGGTTATCCGGCTGCGAATCTCTGAAGAGCTCTTGCTCCTCAGGGAATGCAAGCGAAGTATCTATGAAAGGCAGTTCTGCTGACCTGTCAGTATAGTCGTTTCCCGTAGTGTTGGTACTCGTGGCAGCAGTGTTTGTGGCAGTGCTTGCTGCAGTATTTGTAGCTGTATTATTGGCCGTGTTAACGTCGGTTACAGGCCTTGTAGTGGTGCTGTTTTCCGCTTGCTGCTCGGAGGGGCTGCCCCACGTATTCGAAAGCACTAGCGGACTGTCGTTTATCTGAGGAGTAGAGGACGCCGTTCTCTGCTTTGGAACGGGGCAGTCTTTGGTACCACAAACCTGTCCCAGTTTGGCGCAGAACTCCGACACCTGCTCATCGAACTGGTCGTCGAAGTTGAACTGGTTCGAAAACGTCACGCTATCGTAGCCGTAGGGAACCGATGTGTTGTCTTCCAGCAGCTTATTGTTGGTACTGTTGCTGTTGTTGCCGTTATTTGATTGGTAGAACTGCGGAAGCTGCTGCGCGTCATCGTTGTAGAACATGCTGTCCATCCACCCCGTGGATGAAGACCCCGGAGTAAAACTGCCATTGTTAAGATTATTATTGCTTACGTTGCTGCGGTTGGAACCAGAGCTGGTGTTGTTGGAGTTGCTGTCTGTGGTACCGGGCGTATAGAGCCCGTTTTTTCTCTTGGACAAGGAAGAGGAGGTAGTCGAAATGGAAGACTTTGACGAAGAACCGGGTGAGGGAAACTGCAAATTATCGTTCCGTGGCAGGTCGCTGTTAGATGGCGACCCACTCTTGTCCTTGTCCTCGGTCTTGAACTCGTTTTTCCAGGGAAAAGCAAATGTAAACGACATCTTCCGCCGTATATTTTCTTCCAGTTCCCTAGCGGTGGATCCCTGTGTTGTCTGTTCCCCCATCCCATTCTTTTCATTCTCCGTTTTGGCCAAATACTCCAATACTTGCGAATCCGCTTGCTTTTCTGGCCTATACTTCTTTAACTCGTTCACCAACGTTGCCAACTGGCTTCTTAAAAATTCGGTCTCCACCAGACTTTGTTGGTTCATCTCCTCCAGGGCATGTACTTTCTCCTCCAGCTCTTTCATCTTCCTCTCCTTGCGCTCCCTAAACGCCCTTTGGGCAGCGCGGTTCTGCGCCGTACGCTTGTTCTTCGCTTCGCTATCTAGCGGTTTCCTGCCTGGCTTCCCACCCTTCTTGCGAGGCTCATCTGATGTGGGGGAAGCGTCTGTTTCGTCGTTGGCAAACTCTAAATTCACAGTAGGCTCCAGAGGTCTCTTCGCACTGGTAGCGCTCATATTGGTCATCTGTAGGGGAATGGGCAGGAGAACGTAGAGTCGGTAAGCTTCTCTCTCCCTTTCAAACGCTGTTATTCCAACGAGTATACCTATACTTCAAGCACTCACCTGAAGAAACTATAGCCCAAGTTTCGAGCTCCTTATTTGTCCTAATGATTTTACAAACGAAAGGCGATTCGGGTGGCAAGCTCTTCTTACTAAGGCCCTTTTTTTTTGGCCAGCTTGCCAAACTCCGTCCGGTTAACCCACTTAACACCGCCTGGCGCCGTTTGGCGCCGCTAGGGAGAAAAAAAAAAAAAACATGAACGTAAATGTGTAAATAGGACATGAAATAAAAAAAAGAAGAGCTATATACGAGACATGAGATGTGTATCTGGCATCAATCTACGCCATCTGATACGCCATCTGATAACTTAAAATTCTCAGCTGTATCAGTTTGTATTTTTTAGATAAATACTGGCGCCAACGGTCCGTTCTTGCAGCATTGCAGAAAATAAGCTTATTAAACTTCTCCTCCTTTTTATTTCGACTGTGTCATCAGCCCTCTGAGTTTCAGGTACATCGAGCAGCAATAGCTTTTGCTGATGTATTGGACCGATTTGCATAAAATATAATTTGATGGAGGGTGGTTTTAAGCTGCTGGTTTGACCATATGGCGCACTTTCTCGCGCGTGGCAATAATGGCCTGATTTATTCCAGTCACCTAATGCTTAAGCCTTTGCTCACCTTTCGTGCGTATTTTCATTGTCTTGCTTCTCTCCGTCGAGGGCTAGCATTTGGTTTGAAGTAGGTGCTACCATCCGTACTGGCGTTCGCGTTCCATCAATGCCAGGCATGAGCTCCAAAGCGAGCGCAGAGCAAATAGTGCCTATCAAGCTCTAGGTACTTTTCCTACTATTAACGAAGAGTTCCTTGCAGTCTAGCATTTGATAGGGAGGGCACGTTATTGTTTGGCTTGAGGTCCACGTTGGCCCATTCCAGCACTTTTATCCGTAGCTTCGAGACTTGCTGAGATCTCTACAAAATGATGTCTCTGGGAGTAGTTGACGGATTCAAGTAATTCAAAAAGTCGGTTCAAACTAGGGATAAACTGCGAGAAGCGACACAACGCAGCCCAACGTTATTTAGATTCTCCGACTTCAATGGTGAATCAGTATTTTTGATGAAGGTTACTCAACCTCGGCATTCTTTGGAGTATGCGGGACTGCAAATGGTAGTTTCTGGGATGAAAAACCGGGCAAAAAATACCGTAGATATGGCAGCGAGCGAAGCGGAGTAAGTAGCAGCACATAATCACTTGCAGGGGCCAATACACTTTTCATTGAAGGAAAAAAAAAAAAAAATGAATAAACTTCTGAGGATATTGTTGGAACATCTTATTGTTAACCGTTTGGAAAGGAAACTACCGGGACATTTTTATGTTTTTTATGCTGTCGCGCGACACGCTGACGTAGATGAAGTCAGGCGTGTGAGTACATCTGCCATTATCTTCAGGAAAAAAAAAAAGAAAAAAGAAAAAAGCCAGCAAATCGCTAGAAATTCTTGACATTGGCCTAGCTGTATTTTTTGCTAATGCTAGCCGCATTCTGTATACCGTTATTTTTGCTTCCACCTTTGAGATGGTAGGTCAAGCAGAGGCGTACAATGGTGACTTCAGGTCACAAGAGATCGTTAGGTCATGATTTCTACTAGGTTAGTAGAATCTTCAAACTTATGAGCTTTGTTAGATTATTGTTTTCGAACAGGAAAGTTTTGGTTCATCTTGCAAATTCAAAACCTATGATTTTTCGAACAATGTACAACCAAGTAACCGCCCAGTCCATGTTTTTCACTAGCACAACAAAGGGGCGTGGTTACAAACAAACGTTATGAACTACAAACTTTTTTACTTTAGTGGTATGAAAATACATTTTGGGCGCATCACATTTTGCTTCAACTTTTAGTACGTAGCTTGCATTTTCTCTGTCATCTCAACAAAGATCTGTCTCGTATTTCAACTTCTTTCGGATTCTGAACTTCTTCACTATGCCACTTACTGTCTGTTAGTAACTCCGAAACTATATCTCTATATCGCAGACTCTCAAACCTAGAGACTTTGATGGCTTGCAATCTAAAAAAAAGTCGCTGCAGAATCTGAGGAAAAGGAGAAGAGTACTAATATATTCAAGCTCGATCTTACTTACAACGGCTATATTAATAAACTGAGAGCAAGCAGCATTCTAGCTTCAATGTATTTGGGTGTCTAGTATCAAATGCAACAGTTCCTGATGCGTGATCGATAGTTTCGGATGCTCCAGAGAAGGTCCTGCTAAAATATGAGGTCAACAGCACTTTTTGATCGAAAACTGACATTATCCTCCATAATATCTGCTCTTTGCAAGTCTGTTGAAAAGCACTGCTATCAAGTATTTTTTCTATCATAGTAGAGAAAAATATTCTTTGTTTTTAGATGTGTCCGTTTATACTTGATCCGAAGCGGCTTTGGATTATTATATTGAGGAGCCACACTTCAAATTAGATTCCCAAGCTTTCTACGCTATTTTTTTTGATACAGCGTGGAAAAATGTGGTATCAATCAGATTTGAGGTGTCTGTTGTTAGCTCCAAAGAAAGCATGCACCAAAACTACTTTTTTCGACTCTACTGAATTTTTCAAAATCTGAGCCGACGGCAAAATACATTGCTTGAAACTGGAACGGAAACTGAAATGGAGGGGAATCTATTTCTAGAATATATGTCTGACTAAAGTTTAATACCTATACAACTCATAATATATGTCATCATTTTTCTCATCCCCGTAGTGCTCCAATCAAGTCGTGCAGTAATGAGACAAAAAAAAGCAACACGATCTCAACTAAAAATATAAGCACGTCCAACATTATGAAGCCCATACTAAGATTGTAAGCCTCTATCCTCTTTCTTTCTTCCTCCTTCTTGTCTGTTTCGGAAAACTGTGCACTCTTCTTATAATCGTCCACGGCTCTCTGCACCAGCAACTTGTTTGATGAATTATCGCAAAAGTTCTCAGCATTACTCCACGCACTGGGACTATATAGAACCTCGTACGTGTTGGACTCTACACGCTTTACCACTTGCTGCACGAAAAATCTCCTGCACTGCTTCCCACTATAAAACGGATCGTGATGGCGCTTCGTTTGGTTCACTCTGAACGCAATTCTGCGCCAAGCTTCCGGATCCCCCAGGTCTGCATTTTCAACTTCTTCCAGCCACATTCCAAGTGTTTTTTTATCCAAAAACTCATCGTACGAGAACGACCAACTCTGTGCATAGATCAGCACAGACATGCAGTGGTGGCTGAATAAGACCAGCACGATGGTAGAAATCCGCGATACTTGACAGAAGGATAACCAGATAGCCGGGCTGATTAAAAGGGGAGCAGTTATTATGGAGCCCTGTAGCCATTCCCACTGAACAATCCACAAAGAGGTAAAGTATTTCAATTTTCCACTAGGCCTATCTTCGGGCAGCTCGACTTCTTCTTCCTCGCACCCCTGGCCGTGTTTTTCCAAGTCTTTGTCACACCAATCAGTCATTTTGTGGTTTTTACTGCCTGCATCCGTTGTGCTATACAGCTGCTGGAATGTGTTTCCGAATGGCTTCGCTTATATACTTTTTCTTCTCCAGAATGCTTCCCCGCGTTGGGCCAAAAACTCCGTGTTTCCTTGAGTTTCGCTGAGCAGGTACTGAGAAAACCGGCTGAGCCATCCAGTTCTCTGACTAAGATATACACTGTACTTCTTATTTATCCTTAATAGGTGCCCCCAAAAAATAGCTTGACATGCTAAAAATGTAGTTCATTCACAATTGCTTATAAGTGAAATGTTATGAGATTGACATGATTATCTTTTACAGTCTATGAGGATAGCCAACCATGCTTGACAACAACAGACCCAGAAAATGGCCCATCAGAAACTCATAACTTAAAGCAACTTGCTATCCCTTAGCCTGATTATCCAATATACATTTATGATTTTAGCTATGAAACATAATTAAACAATGCATAGTATTTAAAATCATTTTGCTCATCCCCGTAGTGCTCCAATCAAGTCGTGCAGTAATGAGACAAAAAAAAGCAACACGATCTCAACTAAAAATATAAGCACGTCCAACATTATGAAGCCCATACTAAGATTGTAAGCCTCTATCCTCTTCCTTTCTTCCTCCTTCTTGTCTGTTTCGGAAAACTGTGCACTCTTCTTATAATTGTCCACGGCTCTCTGCACCAGCAACTTGTTTGATGAATTATCGCAAAAGTTCTCAGCTTTACTCCACGCACTGGGACGATATAGAACCTCGTACGTGTTGGACTCTACACGCTTTACCACTTGCTGCACAAAAAATCTCCTGCACTGCTTCCCACTATAAAACGGATCGTGATGGCGCTTCGTTTGGTTTACTCTGAACGCAATTCTGCGCCAAGCTTCCGGATCCCCCATATCTGCATTTTCAACTTCTTCCAGCCACATTCCAAGTGTTTTTTTATCCAAAAACTCATCGTACGAGAACGACCAACTCTGTGCATAGATCAGCACAGACATGCAGTGGTGGCTGAATAAGACCAGCACGATGGTAGAAATCCGCGATACTTGACAGAAGGATAACCAGATAGCCGGGCTGATTAAAAGGGGAGCAGTTATTATGGAGCCCTGTAGCCATTCCCACTGAACAATCCACAAAGAGGTAAAGTATTTCAATTTTCCCCCAGGCCTATCTTCGGGCAGCTCGACTTTTTCTTCCTCGCACCCCTGCCCGTATTTTTCCAAGTCTTTGTCACACCAATCAGGCATTTTACGGTTTTTGCTGCTTGCATCCGTTGTGCTATACTGTCTTTCCGAATACCTTCCCTTATATATATTTTCTTCTCCAGAATGCTTCCCCGCGCCGAGCCAAAAACTCCGTGTTTCCTTGCGTTACGCTAAGCAGATACCGAGAAAACTGGCTGGCCCATTCTGTTCTCTGATCAAGGTATATACTGCAGTTCGCATGCATCCGATAACTGCCCTCAAGAAACAGCTTGACATCAAGAAAACGTAGTTCATTCGCAATTGCTTATGGGTGAACTGTTATTAAAGTGACATAGTTTTCCTCTACAGTCCCTTTTTGGAGTTACAATCCCCTCGGTAACATCGACCTGCGGTTTTAATAACGTTCTACGATTCCCAGAATATAGACTATATGAGATGGATTTTGTAGCCTTGGCTGCCATTGTTGTTGTTTTTTGGCGACAAAAGCTGGATTGCCTCCAAAGCCTGCATTGCCTCCTATCAGACTACCTAAGGATAGCCAACCATGCTTGACAACAACAGACCCAGAAAATGGCCCATCAGAAACTCATAACTTAAAGCAACTTGCTATCCCTTAGCCTGATTATCCAATATACATTTATGATTTTAGCTATGAAACATAATTAAACAATGCATAGTATTTAAAATCATTTTGCTCATCCCCGTAGTGCTCCAATCAAGTCGTGCAGTAATGAGATAAAAAAAAGCAACAGGGACTCAAAGCCAGCTATAAGCAGGTCCAACATTATTAAGCCCATGCTAGCATCGCGAGCCTCTATCCTCTTCCTTTCTTGCTCCTTCTTGTCTGTTTCGGAAAACTGTGTACTCTTCTTATAATTGTCCACGGCTCTCTGCACCAGCAACTTGTTTGATGAATTATCGCAAAAGTTCTCAGCTTTACTCCACGTACTGCGACGATACAGAACCTCGTACGTGTTGGACTCTACAGGCTCTACCACTTGCTGCACGAAAAATCTCCTGCACTGCTTCCCACTATAAAACGGATCGTGATGGCGCTTCGTTTGGTTCACTTTGAACGCAATTCTGCGCCAAGCTTCCGGATTCCCCAGGTCTGCACTCCCAGCCTCTTCCAGCCACATTCCAAGTGTCTTTTTATCCAAAAACTCATCGTACGAGAACGACCAACTCACTGCATAGATCAGCGCAAACATGCAATGGTGGCTGAATAAGACCAGTACGATGGTAGAAATTCGCGATACTTGAAAGGAGGATAACCCGCAAAGCGGTACAGTTAGAAGGGGAGCAGTCAATATAAATTGGAATATCCATTCCCACTGAACAATCCACAAAGAAGTAAAGTATTTCAATTTTCCACTAGGCCTATCTTCGGGCAGCTCGACTTCTTCTTCCTCGCACCCCTGGCCGTGTTTTTCCAAGTCTTTGTCACACCAATCAGTCATTTTGTGGTTTTTACTGCCTGCATCCGTTGTGCTATACAGCTGCTGGAATGTGTTTTCGAATGGCTTCGCTTATATACTTTTTCTTCTCCAGAACGCTTCCCCGCGTTGGGCCAAAAACTCCGTGTTTCCTTGGGTTTCGCTGAGCAGGTACTGAGAAAACCGGCTGAGCCATCCAGTTCTCTGACTAAGATATACACTGTACTTTTTATTTATCCTTAATAGGTGCCCCCAAAAAATAGCTTGACATGCTAAAAATGTAGTTCATTCACAATTGCTTATAAGTGAAATGTTATGAGATTGACATGATTATCTTTTACAGTCTATGAGGATAGCCAACCATGTTCGACAACAAAAGACCCAGAAAATGGCCCATCCGAAACTCATAACTTAAAGCAACTTGCTATCCCTTAGCCTGATTATCTAATATACATTTATGATTTTAGCTATGAAACATAATTAAACAATGCATAGTATTTAAAATCATTTTGCTCATCCCCGTAGTGCTCCGATCAAGTCGTGCAGTAATGAGACAAAAAAAAGCAACACGATCTCAACTAAAAATATAAGCACGTCCAACATTATGAAGCCCATACTAAGATTGTAAGCCTCTATCCTCTTTCTTTCTTCCTCCTTCTTGTCTCTTTCGGAAAACTGTGCACTCTTCTTATAATTGTCCACGGCTCTCTGCACTAGCAACTTGTTTGATGAATTATCGCAAAAATTCTCAGCATTACTCCACGCACTGGGACGATATAGAACCTTGTACGTGTTGGACTCTACACGCTTTACCACTTGCTGCACGAAAAATCTCCTGCACTGCTTCCCACTATAAAACGGATCGTGATGGCGCTTCGTTTGGTTTACTCTGAACGCAATTCTGCGCCAAGCTTCCGGATCCCCCATGTCTGCATTTTCAACTTCTTCCAGCCACATTCCAAGTGTCTTTTTATCCAAAAACTCATCGTACGAGAACGACCAACTCTGTGCATAGATCAGCACAAGCATGCACTGGTGGCTGAATAAGACCAGCACGATGGTAGAAATCCGCGATACTTGACAGAAGGATAACCAGATAGCCGGGCTGATTAAAAGGGGAGCAGTAATTATGAAGTCCTTTAGCCATTCCCACTGAACAATCCACAAAGAGGTAAAGTATTTCGATTTTCCCCCACGCCTATCTTCGGGCAGCTCGACTTTTTCCTCCTCGCACCCCTGGCCGTATTTTTCCAAGTCTTTTTCACACCAATCAGTCATTTTGTGATTTTTGCTGCCTGCATCCGTTGTGCTATACTGTCTTTCCGAATACCTTCCCTTATATATATTTTTTCTCCAGAATGCTTCCCCGCGCCGAGCCAAAAACTCCGTGTTTCCTTGCGTTACGCTAAGCAGATACCGAGAAAACTGGCGGGCCCATTCTGTTCTCTGATCAAGGTATACACTGTACTTCTTATTTATCCTTAATAGGTGCCACCAAAAAATAGCTTGACATGCTAAAAATGTAGTTCATTCACAATTGCTTATAAGTGAAATGTTATGAGATTGACATGATTATCTTTTACAGTCTATGAGGATAGCCAACCATGCTCGACAACAACAGACCCAGAAAATGGCCCATCAGAAACGCATAACTTAAAGCAACTTGCTATCCCTTAGCCTGATTATCCAATACTATATTTAAGATACTAGCTAAATTGAACAATGCAATGTAGTTGAAATCATGCGCTCGTTCCCCGTAGTGCTCCAATTAAGGTGTACAGTAATGAAATAAAAAGAAACGACACGATCTCAACCAAAAATATAAGCACGTCCAACATTATTAAGTCCATACTAACTTCGTGAGCCTCTATCCTCTTCCTTTCTTGCTCCTTCTTGTCTGTTTCGGAAAACTGTGCACTCTTCTTATAATTGTCCACGGCTCTCTGCACCAGCAACTTGTTTGATGAATTATCGCAAAAGTTCTCAGCTTTACTCCACGTACTGCGACTATATAGAACCTTGTACGTGTTGGACTCTACAGGCTCTACCACTTGCTGCACAAAAAATCTCCTGCACTGCTTCCCACTATAAAACGGATCGTGATGGCACTTCGTTTGGTTCACTCTGAACGCAATTCTGCGCCAAGCTTCCGGATCCCCCATGTCTGCATTTCCAACTTCTTCCAGCCACATTCCAAGTGTCTTTTTATCCAAAAACTCATCGTACGAGAACGACCAACTCTGTGCATAGATCAGCACAAACATGCAATGGTGGCTGAATAAGACCAGCACGATGGTAGAAATCCGCGATACTTGACAGAAGGATAACCAGAAAAACGGGCCAAATAGAAGGGGAGCAGTCAATATAAATTGGAATATCCATTCCCCCTGAACAATCCACAAAGAGGTAAAGTATTTCGATTTTCCCCTAGGCCTATCTTCGGGCAGCTCGACTTTTTCCTCCTCGCATCCCTGGCCGTATTTTTCCAAGTCTTTCTCACACCAATCAGTCATTTTGTGGTTTTTACTGCCTGCATCCGCTGTGCTATACAGCTGCTGGAATGTGTTTTCGAATGGCTTCCCTTATATACTTTTTTTTTCTCCTTGAATGTTTCCCCGCGCGAAGTGAGAAATCTATGTTGCTCTGTATTATGGACAGCAGCAACCGTCAGTTTCTGTTGTGAGGAAGTGGATGAAGAGCTATCATAATGCTGACTCTGCTACTTTTCTTAAATGTGATAGCTGCTCAAAAAATTTACATTATTAAATGCAGGAAAGGCAGCCTCTTCGCACCTGGTCATCGTTTTGTGTTGTGCGATCAGGAAATGGGCTATGAAAGGACACCTGATGTTGCTCTTTCTTTAATGTTCCCTTGGCTTTGGCACAGAATAATTGGCTACACTGCCACTCTGAACAGGTGGCAAACCTTCCAGCGGCAAGTTACCAGCGGCAAGTTACCCCGGCGATCGCCACTGGGCTGAGAAAAAAAAAAGTTCACGTTCCGGCCGTGACACAAAACCCTGTCACAATATTAAAAAAAAAAAAAATAAAAAATTAAAACAATAAATAGATAAAAAAAAACAAAATACAAGAAAATGCAAGTGCTTTCCTGTATCGTGTACAAGAAAGTTGGAAAGATTCGGAAGGATATAGCTGATGCCAGAGGACACGACGCTACAAGAACTCAATCGCGGGGCAAGCCCCGGAAACAGTCACAATCTCATCGATAACATCACCTCAAGGTGTCGCCAAACGTATTATAACGTTCGGCAATTTGTGGGGAAAAAGGTAATACGCCCAGTACGGGATCGCATCCGAAAATATAAAGTGGTACCAGAGTCGATTTCCTATGTTTGCTTTACAGCCTACGCTATCTGGGGTATCGTTGTTCAGTCCCAAGACCATAACAAAATTGGGTATTTCATTTATTTTGCGGCTCTAGAAAGACCTTTGAGAGCCCTGTATCAACTTTGCAAAAGGAGGAAAAGAATTCTGGGATTTGGTGTGAGGGAAGAGGGCACGAGCAAAAAGGAATACTGTCTGGATGTGATTGTGGAAGAAGGAAGTCCATTTTTTGTGCCCATTGGCGGCTTTTTTTATGTTCTGATAACTAGAAGGGGACCCAACTACTGGTTGTCCGCCGTAGCGATGGCTGCTGTTGCTTTTTTTTTAGCGTCAAAAGCTGCGTCGCCCTCGATCAGAGTCGTTGAGGTTGAACCGGAGCCATCTCCAGCGACTGCATCAACTGAGCCAGAAGGCGACCCGCCGCAGCCAACTCCAACGACTGCATCAACAGAGCCACAAAGAGACCCGCCAGAGCCATCTCCAACGACTGCATCAACAGAGCCACAAAGCGACCCGCCAGAGCCATCTCCAACGACTACATCAACAGATCCACAAAGCGAGCGACCGGAACCTCGCAACTCGCACCAGGCTGCTATCCCCTAGCTTGCTCATTCAATGCATCAGCGGAGCCAGAAAGCGACCCGCCACAACCTCGCAACTCGCTATCCCCTAGCTTAGCCGTTCAATACTATATTTACAACACTAGCTCTTAGACTGTGACAACATCTCGCTCGCTCCTATGGTCCCTTCATGAAGGCGCGTGTGCCGCTATGCCGTTACCACTTCTCCGCCCCCCTTCTACTCCCCCTGGGTAGACGGCTTCAGTCCATCCCACGTCGTTGCAGCGGACAGAGATGGGGGATTGCGCGTTGCTAAATCCCGCAGGGCCAGAACCTCGGCGGGCCGCGGTGAGGATCACCCGCGCCGAGCAGCGTCGTGGTCAGGGTAATGTCCTCTGCCGCCTTTGCATGCACTCGGTGGCGAGGTAATGAGCAAGCGGTGCTTACTCGGATACACAGAGTGATGACCGAGTCCCAGACTTACGAGCGCCGAAGCGCTAGCCGCCGTCGTCCTCGACCTCCCCCTGCGCGGCCCTGCCGCTCAGCGATCGGCACCTGGGGCCAGAAAAGAGAAACGCATTCGCAAGTTATCGATGGTGCTTTGGGATGGGCCTCTAGTTCGAAAGTTTTCCCCAGGCTATGCTTATTTTGGAAGCTGGTAAATATCTATGGGGCTTCAAGGATTTACAGAATTGGAAGGAATGCTCAAAGATCAAAACGTCTATTCGCTGAACTTTGACTACCTCTTTGTCGACTACTACCTATCGACCACCCTACCGTGTGCTCGGTTTCAGCATACGTACCAGGTCCGCGGAACGCACTCTGTCACCAGCGGTAGCGCCTCGTCCCGGCTCGTCCCGGCTCGCCACGGCTAATCCCGGCTCGTCGCGCCTTGCCGCACCGGCTGCGCTTCACATGCGCGGGGCGCGTCTCTGCTCGCCTCGTACAGGCCCGGGCGTCGCGCAGCCGGCGTCGCTGTCGTATAGCGGCGGCCGTATCACTGCGTACGGCCGGACGACGCGTATGCGGACGCGACGCGATGCTGTGTCACTGCGTACGTGCTGCGTCTGCGTGTGTCTCTTTCTCGCACCCACAAGGACGCTGCCCGCACAAGGACGCTGCCCATACAAAGACCGCCGCTCGTATAGGCTTACTGCTCGTATAGGGACACCGCTCGTATACGCGAAATATCGACAGACGGAAAGACCGCCGTAAACGAACCTCGAAGCTGGCAGACGGACGACGACAGCACATCGGAAAACAGAAATACAATGGAACAGAACTAGCCCAGGCAGTGAAAAAAAAAAAATAAAGTTGAAAAAGGGCTCCTTTTTCAACAACCAAGCACAAAGGAAGAAAAAAAAAAAAAAGGCCCTGCTCTGCTCTGCTCTGCTCCGCTGAAAAGACTCTCGTCTGTTGTTTGTAGCGCGCAATTCTCCCTCGCATCCCCCCTCCACCGCATCCCACACACATGTCATCCACACTCGAAGACAGCTCCACGCTGAGACAGAGACAGGCGCAATTCACCAAGCAGCTGCACGGCGACGACATCGGCGCCAAGAGCGGGTTCGCCGCGTTCCTCTCCAAGAACAGGTCTGCGCAGACCGAGGCCGTCGACAAGTACCTCAAGCACTGGGACGGCAAGACCGACTCCGAGGCCGAGTCCCGCCGGCTCGAGGACTACAACGAGTCCACGCACTCGTACTACAACGTCGCCACCGACTTCTACGAGTACGGCTGGGGCACCTCCTTCCACTTCTGCCGCTTCTACAGGGGCGAAAACTTCTACGCTGCCGTCGCGCGCCACGAGCTCTACCTCGCCTACAAGGCCGGCATCCAGCAGGGCGACCTCGTGCTCGACGTGGGCTGCGGCGTCGGCGGGCCCGCCAGCGAGATCGCCCGCTTCACGGGCGCCCGCATCGTCGGCCTCAACAACAACGACTACCAGCTCGCCAAGGCCAAGTGGAACGCCCAGAAGTTCCACCTGCAGGACCAGCTCGACTTCGTCAAGGGCGACTTCATGCACATGGACTTTGACGACGCAACCTTCGACAAAGTGTACGCCATCGAGGCCACGTGCCACGCCCCCAGCCTCGAGGGCGTCTACGCCGAGATCTACCGTGTGCTCAAGCCCGGCGGAACCTTTGCCGTCTACGAGTGGGTCATGAGCGACCGCTACGACGAGTCCAACCCGCAGCACCGCAAGATCGCCTACGAGATCGAGGTCGGAGACGGTATCCCCAAGATGTTCACCCGCGACGTCGCCTGCAACGCGCTGAAAAACGTGGGCTTCGACGTGCACGTCGCCCACGACCTCGCCGACAACGACGACGACGTGCCCTGGTACTACCCACTCACCGGAGACTGGAAGTACGTGCAGACGCTTTCCGATCTGGCCACCTTTTTCCGCACCTCCTACCTGGGCCGCAAGTTCACCACGCTCATGGTGGGGCTCATGGAGCTGCTCGGGATTGCTCCCAAGGGGTCTACCAAAGTGACCCACGCGCTAGAGCAGGCTGCGGTCGGCCTCGTGGCCGGCGGCCGCTCCAGGCTTTTCACGCCCATGATGCTCTTTGTTGCAACCAAACCGCAAAAGGAGCAGTAAGATGGCGCTGCCCCCCCGCGGGGCCCCTCCGCCCCTGCACGCTTGCACCATCTATATCTCTCTCTTTTTTTTTTTTTTCCTTCTTCATCGTTTTTCGTTTTTTCGGTTGGTTTGTTCACTGCCTTGCTCGCTTTGCCGTCACCATCGCAACAAAATTCCTCCACGTTGTAAACTGTATATTCTTTTTATTAGTCGCACATGCTGCAACTGATTAATTAAACTAAAAAAAAAAAAAAAAAAAAAAAAATTGGCAAAACTATGCCAAGGAGTATTACGTATTACGCATACTTCATTGCCAATGGCAATTGCACCGAGCGCCAATGCCAAGATATAAAAGAGCGGTTGCCGCCTGGTGACTCGATATCTGGCAGTAGTGTGCTTCTTTTTCATTTTTTCCTTCATTTGCAAAGACCAAGCAACAACCGATGTCTGTGCCCAAGTATTTGTCGAACGCTGCGCTGAGAGACGTGCCATTGAACGCGACGGAGTGGCGCTACCGGCTGGTAGGCCAGTCGCGGAAGGAGATCCGCTGGTTCGAGCACCGCGACAACAAGCGGAGGCAGCAGCAGCAGCAGCAGCAGCAGGTAGATGAGGCAGGAGATGCGGCAGGAGATGCGCAGAGCTCGCAGAGCCTGCAGAAGGAGTCTGACGTGCAGGTGCAGGAGGTGCCCGGCCAGGCGTCGCCGGAGCAGCAGACCGAAAAGGCGAAAACGCCAAGCCGTCTCAGGCAGTACGGCGCTATCCTCACGACAGGTGCAGGGCTGTTCAGCGACGGCTACATAAACACCTCGATCTCCACGGTGTCTGCGTGTCTCAAGAGAGTGTATGCGGACGAGTACACCAACTCGAGCGCGATGCAGAACGTGTCGTCGATCGCGTTTGCCGGTACGGTGGTGGGGCAGCTGTTCTTCGGCTGGTTCGCGGACTACCACAGCAGAAAGGTGTCCATGGTGGTGGGCACGTCGATCATCATCGTGTTCTCGATCCTGTGTGCCGGTGCCTGGGGGGTTGGCACCACGAGCACGCACGCCGGCGGGCTGTTCACGGCGATCACCGCGTACCGGTTCTTCATCGGGCTGGGTATCGGCAGCGAGTACAGCAGCGGGTCGCCCGCCGCCGCGGAGGCCGCCAACATGCTGCCCGCGGGGAAGCGTAACCGGTACTTCTGCTGGTTCACCAACCTGATGCTGGACGGCGGCGGCGTCGTGGCGTCCTTTACCGCGCTCGTCGTGCTGTGGATCTGCGGCACCAACCACTTGAACACCGTCTGGCGAGTCACGCTCGGCATCGGAGCGATCCCACCCATGACGCTGTTTGCGTTCCGTCTGTTCTACCGCGAGAGCGAGGAGTTCACCAAGAGCAAGTTCCACAAGCGCATGCCCTACTGGCGCATCATCAAGTTCTACTGGTTCAGGGTCCTGACCACGTCGGTCATCTGGTTTCTCTACGACTTCTCCTCCTACGCCTTTAACACGTACTCGACGCTTTTGATCCAGATCGTCATGGGCAAGGACGACTCCATGTACAAGTCGTTCGGCTGGAACGTCGTGTTCACGCTGTTCAACGTCCCGGGCTCCCTGCTGGGGTCCGTATGTGCCGATTGGTGGGGGCCTCGCATCACGCTGACCTCGGGTCTCATCGTGCAGGCGATCATCGGTTACGCCATGGCTGGTTCGTTGGAGTCGCTCAAGAAACACGTCGCGGGCTTTGTCGTGATCTATGGTATCTTTACCACGTGCGGCGAGTTTGCCGCCGGTGACAACATCGGCCTGTTGTGTGCTACCACCGTGGCTTCCCCCGTGAGAGGCCACCTTTACGGGTTCTCTGCAGCGATGGGTAAAATCGGTGCCTTTGTAGGGACCTACGTTTTCCCAGATATCATCAAAAATGCCGGTGGTTCCAGCACGACAAGCGGGTTACAGGCGCCCTACTGGTGCTCTTCGACGCTTTGCGTGTTTTCTGCCATAATTGCATTCCTCTGCTTACCCGATACCGATCAAGAAGCCGCTCTCGAGGAAGATGAAAGGTTTTGGGAATACTTACGCAGTACTGGTTACGACGTTTCGCAGTTGGGTGAAGCCGATTCAGAATATGAGGTCGAGTGCGTCGCAATTGACGTGGACTCAAAGGATAAAGTCTCGAACTACGAGCAGCAATAATAAATTTCTCGCCCAATGAGGCCGTGTCTAAATGATGCAAAAGTATCACTTTCGATCGTTTTCAATTCTTGAAGTGTATAGTCCAAAAAAAAAAAAAAAATAAAATAAAATGTTTGTTTATCTGTTGTAAAGGCAAAATTTTCCCATACAATTAGCCACCATTGTCGTGACTTGTATCTTAGAACCGCAGACACAGCTGTGGGTATCACAATTTTCGGATGATAAGTACTGAGGGGATCGGCTCTGGCCACTCAATACCCTTTCTACCGTGCAGGGATCTTTTACCATTTCACAAGACTGCTTCTACTACCCTGGTTACACGATCTGTCTTCTTGAAAGTTGAAAGTCCATATTTGCTGTGATATTTTCCCCATAAAGTGATAATTGGTAAAATTTCGGACAATTGAAAATTACTGCTGACAAGTATTGTGATTTGGTGAAGGGGATTAACGGCAGAAGGAATACGCCTGAAATACGTTGCAAATCACTGGCAATAGCATTAGCCTCTAAAAAGATTTAAAAAAAAAAAGGGGGGGGGAGAGAACTATATGACAGTAAAAATGTATGCACCGAAAATGATTATGTACCATAGGGTATACGACTTGTAGCGCTTGAAAAAAAAAAAAAAATAAAAACAGGCGATTAAAATAATATAGTTGATAAGAATATTTGGCCGTGAAAGTTATCCTTAATGCTTTTCTTCTCAGCTATTGCGTCCTGACAGGGTGAATAATCGTGCTGACATTTTAGAAATTTTTTTCGTCAATAAAGTTGTGAAAATAATATCTTAAAATTATAAAAAAACTCTTTTATGGAAAGTCAAAAGGTCTAAAATTGAAGGGGTACATCTAATTCTGTATGTTTTCATTTTTTGTCGATGTTGTTTTTTTTTTTGTTTGTTAAAACGCGTTGCGCGGCGAACTAAAAGTTAAACTTACAAACTTTGGCATCAACAAACGCAGATTCCTTGAGGGAGCAATCATGTCAGACCGCATTAAAGTAGCAGTAAGGGTGAGGTCGCCACAAAGCAATGGCCCAAGAGTTTGTCAGGCTTCATCAAATACCATAACGTTGATCAATGACGACAAAAAAAGCTTCAGGTTCTCGTCACCTCAGAAAAATGCCGCCAAAGAATTCAGGTATGATTACTGCTTCTCTCCAACAGATTCTATAGCCCAAGATCAAGCTGAATTGTATGAAAAACTGGTGCGCGGCTATGTATTGCATACTTTGGAAGGTTATAACAGCTGCATTTTGGCATATGGTCAGACTGGATCAGGCAAGACATTCACCATGATGGGGGATCAAGAACATGAAGGTATTGTACCCCGATTTTGCCGTGAATTATTTGAAGTCTTCCACATGTGTCATCAAGAGGATGAGAGTGAATTGATCACAGATTTTCAGGTAAAATGCTCTTCTTTTGAAATTTACAACGAACAAGTAGTAGATTTGCTTTCCCCAGGTAGCCAGAAGAGGTGTAAGATACGAGAAAGGGCAGACAAAACTACCTTTGTGGAAGGTCTGGAAGAAGTGGAGGTAGCGAACGTCGAGGAAATAATCGCATGCATTCATAGAGGCAATGAAAACCGAACAGTTGGATCTACGCTCATGAATCAAGAGTCGAGTAGATCCCATGCTGTTTTCCACATTTCTGTGTATCAGAAAGAGACCCGTGTTAAGACTGGAACTGTGGTAGAATGCCACTCAACTTGCAAATTGGTAGATCTAGCCGGTAGCGAAAGGCTAAGTTCTGGGGATACCAAGTTAAAACTCGAAGGTACAAGTATCAACAAATCTTTGAGTACGCTGGGTAGAGTCATTTCTCTGCTCGCAGAAGCTGACAGATATAAGAGTCCGCTGGTACCTTATCGCGAGTCGGCGTTAACTTGGATACTCAAGGAAAACTTGGGCGGGAACAGTAACACATGTTTGATAGCATGCATTTCCCCAGAAAACTACTACGAGAGTCTTTCTACACTACGCTATGCCTCATTGACCAAGCGCATTAGAACCAGCGCCACACTCAACTCTTTATCTCATATTGCACAAATGGAAGAGCTGAAGGCCAAATTACGTGAATTGCAAAAGATGGTCAACGACAAGAAATCCACTACCGCCAATCAACATATTTTGGAGAGGCGTGTAGAGGATATTCAAAGAACCAACTTCTTTCTTGAACAACGAATGGCGAAAGAATCACAGATATCCGAGCAACTATTACAAGCCGCTCAACAAGAGCGCGATGCTTTGGCATGGATTACTTTACATATCATCGAATCCTTTGACTGGACACCGACTGATTCTGCCCGTAATCTCTACATGCGATCTCAGCAATTACAGAGAGCCTTCGAAGAAGATACATTATGCTTCAACAACGCATTGCACAAATATTGTTCTTGAGAATACAAAAATATATAGAAAACAGGAAGGCCGCATTTGCTTACGTCGTCTTAAACACCAGGAATGCCAGCGGCCCAACATAATAATACATAAAGTGTCCTTTTTCGTGTGTCACATAACTACCAAAATTTTTACCTACGACAACATGCCAAGTATTGCCGTATTTTACATCCAATTGCTTCTTGATGGAACCAGCGATATCACGTTCCATTTCAAAGTTTCCTACTGCTTCGAGAGTGATTTTAAAAATGCTATCCCTCAACTCATCGGTCTGCACGCTCAGTTAGTAAAGTAGCCCTAGCATTCTTTCGGGTATCTTTTATTAACATACAATATCTGATGCCTTCAAAATGGCTTTCGTATAGGTTAGAAATGTGAAAGAAAAGCTTAATAAAATATAACGACCAACATACGCTTCTCGCCTAAGCTTGTCATTGGAGGATATTCGAAACTTTTGTACTTCCTAAATTGTTAGTTAATCCTAGGGGTATCCTGAAGCATAAAGTCTTCGCTTCAAGAAAACAACTTTGGGTACGATTTTGAAAGAAGACAGGCAGATACTCCCACTGGAGTGAAAAGAGTGGGTCTTTTGGCTACCATGGACATATTCGGAGACTCTGAAGAGGAGGACAACAACCCATTCGTCGGAACGAATCACCTTTATGCGTCTGGGATAGCTGCCGTGGAGGACGGAGAAGACGACTTTATTCCCAAGACTGTCGAGGAAGAGGATATACCAGAGAGTGAACCCATTGAAGAAGAAGAAGAGCCCCTAGATACTACGGCGGTTGAAATTAGTGCACCATTCGAGTCCTATGTCTCATTATCTATGTCTATGGCCAACAACGTTAACAGTAGTGTCACGTCGGATGGTGACAAGGAAATTCAGATTGTGGAAGCTGGAGAATACAAAGATCCTTGGGGTAAGCGAGCTATTGGTTACGTATTGAGATACAGGGGTCAAGAAGTTGTAAGACGGTATTCTGAGTTCGATACCTTACGTCAGGCCCTTGTTAGGCTGTTACCGACGATAGTGATTCCGCCAATTCCCTCGAAGCACCCTTTGATCAAGTATTTCTTAAGCCCGCTCTCAGTGGAAAATGATTCGAAGATAATAGAAAAGAGAAAGCGCATGTTTTCCTCCTTTCTCAACAACTGCATCACCATATCAGAGATTAGGGACCATATTGTATTCAAAAAGTTTTTAGACCCTGAGTACGTCTGGAAGAACGTATTAAACTCCCCGCCCATCGTAATCTTGCCAGTGAACAACCTTTTAGCACCTCCACTAAATCCTACTAAACCAAGTCCTCTGCATCTACTCCTACCAGGGCCAACTTCTATTACTCGGCTAGACCCAGCTGCACACAGCGGAAGCTCGATGGAAGTCGAAACACAGTTTGCACATCTCGAGGCTTTTTTCAAAAGAGGAAAGCAGACCTTCTCTCCATTACTCAAGATGGTCAGGCAACATAGACTGCATTTCCACAACTTGTCTTCGTTTTTCGCAGAATTGGGTGCGTACTACAACGCATTCAGCTTGGAAGACAACGTTTTTGCCAACGATCGCTCTCTACTGCAGATTAAGTCGTTGGCCAATGGCATAGAAAAAGTTGGACATGGGTTTGACGTGAATTATGTGAGCTCAGAGATTTTAGTCGACAACCTGTTGTCACTGCTGGAGGAGCCATTGGGTGAGATGATTCAGTTTCTAGATGATGCCCACAGGGTGCTACAATTCAGGAAATTGAAGCAGATGCAGTATCAAATCATAGAAACTACAATCATGAAGCGAGAGACCCGGGTGAAAAGTTTGGAGGAGGCTCAGCATCAAATGCAAAGGCTCGAGGAAGTCTTGCAAAAGAACGCTCAAGAGTCCCCTACGATTGCAGAAGCAGTTAGACGTATAGAAAGCAGTGTGCACGACGAGACGCTTCCGCCCGGCGATCAAACGGAATCGGAACCACAGCCACAACCTGCGGAGACAGTCTCGCTTCCAACCCATCGTCCCATGCCTCAGGCTAGGCACAGGAAGAGGATTAGAAAAACCCGTTCCCTTGACGTAGAACCACATCTTTTGACGGAAGCTGAGCGACAAGACGAGATCCAACGACTGCAAAAAGAAGTGGATAAACTGCGTGAATGCTTCAAGCTCATATCCAAAGACATGGATGAGGTAAATCGCTCATCCTTGGACAGCTTTATCCATTTGTCACACTACATCAATGCTCAATGGGATTCGATGCTCAAGAATTTCACTAAATCGATGATCAATTGGTTGTCAGAGTCTCTCAAAGCGTGGAAAAATGCAAAATCCATCGTGGACTCGATTGAGGCCTAGCTAGGTCTGAAAAGCAAATCATCATGGCAATTGAATGCCATTAATATGTAGTTATTCAATTTTTATGGCGCTTTCATGTAATTGTCCGGGTTATAGATTTTTTCGGTATTTGCAAGACGACAAGCTCTAAAGGTAAGTTTGCCACCTTTTATTCGGGTCTCTGGTTGAAAAGCGATTACTAAAAGATAGTACTAGATTATTAGAATATCCTCCAGACCATGCCATCGAATACTGAGGTTAGTAGTACTTTGAATAAGCTTCGTGAAGATGCGGACCCTGATTTAGCTCCATTATTCTATGAATTTGAGCAGCTGTACCAAGAAAAATTATGGCATCAATTGACGGAGCGTCTGAAAATGTTCTTTGAGGACCCAAGGTCTGCAGAACTTAGACTCTCAACCTACTTGAATTTCGTTACCACGTTTTACGACAGGATTAATCAATTGAGCGTAGTAGAATTTTTGCTGCTGTCGCTGAAGAATTACGACGACCATGACCAGTCGCTTAAATATCTGACGGAGTTAGAACAATCTTTCAAAACTATAGATGAAAAAAAGCAGAGAAACGATGGGCTAAAGAACCACGAAGATGGGTGTTTGTTGATAGAAATTGAGACTGCCAGAACATATTTGTACAAGGGTAATTTATTGAAGAGTAGAGACCTTCTAGATGATTTGGGCAGGACTCTTGATGCTAGAGACTCACTTCCTTTACGGGTGACAAGTGCGTTCTACTCGACTAACGCCGAATACTACAGATTGAAAAAAGACTTCAATTCTTTTTACTACACCAGCCTCCTCTATTTGTCCACAATAGATCAGGGAGAAATTCAGCAACAGGTAAACTTGTCTGAGAATAGACAGTTGGCATACAATTTGAGTATTGCTGCGCTACTGGGCGACAAAATTTACAATTTCGGTGAGTTATTGAACCACCCTATCATGGGTAGCATCTTGACAAACCCAACTTACAAATGGATATTTGATCTCCTCAACGCATTGACCATCGGTGATTTCAATAAGTTTGATAACTTGATTGGTGTGCAGATTCCCAAGGAGCCCATCCTAGCAGAGCATGAGTCTTTCCTAAGACAAAAAATCTGTCTTATGACCCTGGTGGAAAGCGTGTTCGCTAAAAATATCAGAACCTTGTCGTTTGATGACATCGCTCAGGCATCTCATCTGCCCAAAGATAATGTAGAACATTTGGTTATGAGAGCGATCAGTCTGGGTCTTTTGAAAGGATCCATTGATCAGGTCAACGAACTGGTCAACATAACTTGGGTGCAACCAAGAATTATCAACAGCGGCCAGATCTCCAGAATGAGAGACATCTTGGTTGATTGGGACTCCGAGGTGACAAAACTGGGTGAAAAAATCGCTGCTCATGGAAAATCTATATGGGTTTAAATAATTTTAACGTTGTTCACTATGTATCGTGCCAATTTCGCATTTGAATACACTTGATTATGCATACCCAAGTCATCGAGGTATAATGTAAAGGGTAATCTATGTCTTTGTAAAAGACCACACATGTATTGTGTCTGCCGCAATGACAACAATTCATCCTGATATGAGTGTACCAGGTGAACCTCGATATCGCCCATTTTCTTAATGGACTCAGAAGGTTCCTCGAACTGATTGGAAGGTTCGAAGGCCTGCGATACGAAATAGTTGTAAGTGGGGTACTCTTGTAACAATTGGTCCACAGAATATATGCCATCCAGGAGCCAAACAGCTCTCAGCTTTGATTGAACTGCCCTCAATCGGTTCTCGTTGCCCAAGTGTTGGTCGCCACTGCAAGTGGCCACTTGCCATGCCAAAGTAGCTCCGACAGAATGACCCACCAATTGGATACTATCGATACCCTTTTCTTCGACGAGCCTGTACAGGTTTTCGACCACATCGTAGAGATGAGTTGGGTGCTTGACACCTGGCGAGAGACGGTACTCTATACCGTACATTCCTAGATGTTCCCCACCATCCATCGCCAACATCTTCTTGCACAGTGACTCAAAATCGTTGGGGGTGTTATTTGGATCGATCCAGGCGCCACCATGGATAAACACAAGCGCATGATTGCCACTTTGGAACTCTATTGTATTTCTGTACAGCGTGGGATCGGACATTCTCCTCGCTCTTTTATTCATACCAATACGATAAAGAAAGAGTACAGAATCTTAGACAGGTTTAATATAAAGAAGACTAAAAAAGGCGACAACTGCAACTCTACTCCTTGACCTTGGGCTTGGACCATTCCACATGCAAGATTAAGTTCATGAAACCTCTGCCGTTCAAGAAATGCAAAGCCTGTTCTGCAATCTCTTCACTAGCAAAAGTGACAAACGAAAGGCCTCTAGATCTACCAGTTTCTCTATTCCTAACCACAACAACTTTAGGAATTGGAGCAAAGGGAAACAATAATTCTTCTCTTAGTGTATTCTCGTCTGCACTCAAATTCAACTGCGTTATCTTTAAAGTGCTCATATCATCACGCTCTCTAGCGTCTCTGTAGGCATCAGAAGATGGGTCCTTGGCACCGGCACGGCGTGATGGTGGAACGTAACGACTACCACCCTCAGTAACAACGGGCGCAGCGGCAGCAGAAGCAGCAGGTGCAGCGTCACCGGCTTCCTCAGTGTTACCTGGGTCTTCAAGCGCAGAGAGATCGTTCAATATACTCTTGAATGGACAGTTCATCGTGTAGTGCGCATTACCACACAGTCTACAGCTGATCACATTGTCGGAAGTAATCTTATTCTTCTGGGTCTCCTCTTGCTCCATCTGTCTCCAGTTCCTGCTCAACCTCAACTGCACTTCTTCACCTAATTGCGTCGTGGAATGGTTGGGACCTGGAGGTGCATCCTTTTCTGCTCCGTATTTACCCCATTGCTTTCTAGCGGCCACAGACTTGTGCACTTTTTCTGTTACTTTAATCTCTCTGACCTTCTGAGTGATCTTGTAAGTTTGGCCATTTTCCACTCTGTAAGTTACCACAGACTTAGTTCCATCAGGGTTCTCATGAACCTGGGGTTGCAAAACGTCAGCCATAGGGAAGAAACTGTTCAAAATGCTCTTCAATGGCTTCTTGGGGGTCTCTTCTGCGTACCTTTAAAAGCTTTTGTTAACGTAGATGGTCTTGCTCATCACTTCAGATTTAAAATTTTTCATGAATCCGTGGAAAATTATGGCAACTTTCAAGAGAAGAGCTAGATACAAAGACCAACGCCGAGAGAACAAACGAACAACAAGAGGCAAGACTAAAAGCTGCTGAATTGCCATGGCCAAGGCTAAGTCCAAGAACACAGTAGTTAAGCTGGTGTCTACTGCTGCGACAGGATATTTCCGCCACATCTCTGTGGTGAGGGGGGCTCCGCTCGTTACACAGGTAAGATACGATCCAGTTGCACAGCGCCATGTACTCTTTAAGGAGGGCAAAAAGAGGAAGGTGGCCGAAAGAAAACCGCTAGACTTTCTTCGGACCTCCAAATAATTTATCCCTAGTCTTGTAAATACGTTATTATAGGTGATGATGGTTACATAGATGATTAAAGTACATACATATAGATGAAAAAAAAAAAGATGGACGAAATAATTGAAGTGAATATTGGACACCTAGAGCTATTTGCTTCCGCCCCAAGTGCTGCCACCACCGTATCCCGACCTGCTACCGTCCTGATTGCCCCAGGTTGAAGAGTTACCGCCGCCGGCACCAGAAGTACCAGCACCCCCTCCCCAGGCACTGGCACCACCGTAAGCAGATTTATCGCCACGACCTCCCCAGGTGGATGCCCCTCCGTTGGACTCGCCACCCGAGGCCCATGTGGAGGCACCACCCCAGCTCGATTTATTGCCCCAAGCTGAGGCATCGCCGCCCCAAGTGGAAGTTGCACCGTTACCTTGACCACCCCACGTAGAAGTGCCGCCCCAGGTGGATGCACCACCTTGACCGCCCCAAGAGGACGCACCTCCCCAGGTAGAACCAGATCCCCATGTGGAAGCACCTCCCTGAGAGTTAACCGCTGGTGTTTTAGCACCATCCATGCCCCATCCGGGTGTCATACCTCCCTGAGAGGGACCAGGAGCACCGCTAGCAATGGGTCCGCCAGTTGCCATGTGCCTTGGCGCACTGACATAACTGGGACCCATCCTTCCCTGTGGTAGTTTACCGCGTCTGTTTACGAGTTCGTCGTAGTTAACGCCTTGGCCACCTTCACGGTTGTAATAAGTTAACTTGCGTTTGTCGATTGTAACATGCTTATTCTTGGAATGCAACTCGACACTGGCGTTGTCGCCATTGACGTCCTTGACAATGCCCAGCTGGCCCTTGTAACCAGCGGCACGGATTCTGACGGTCTTTCCGAGAGCCAAATCGCGACCTGTCCGGAATTGTGGTTGTGCCGCCTGATTCTTCGAAGGGGGACCCATTCTCGAAAAGACTTCTGGATTAATCTTATTCAAATCAAGTTTGTTGTTGAGCAAGTTGTCCTTGGAGGCTACTGCTTCGACATTCATTGGATTAACGACAAAGACACCAGCATTCTCTGCAATCTTCTTAGACATCACAAATATCTGCTGCGATTGGATGTAAAGAATTTGGCCTTCTCTACGAGCACCGACCTTTTCCACAATTGTGTCGCCAATTTTAATTTCATGACCATTGGAGTCCACGGTAGCCACACGGGCACGAGCTGTATTAATCTTCCCCAAGATGCTGCCCTTGGTGATGGTTGACACTTTTCCGGACTCATCCAAAACTTTAAAAATGTCGTGACCAGCCTGGATGATACATGCAGCATTTTTAGCGCTGAGTTCCACGATATCGTGCAATGCGTATTCACTAGATGTTGGAGTGGAATCCATCGATTTCGTCAAGTTGTTGGCTGTGATGGTGACTTCCTCTTTAGTCTGGTTCGACATGAAAGTGACCTGACCGTGCTCCACCAGTAGCACCAAACCTGCATCACCTTGATGATCACCATTGACTACAGTAACATGGTCACCAGCCTCGAAAATCTTTCTAAGAGTCGAGACAGGGTACTCCAGAGGCTTCAAGGGGAAGTCTGGCAATTTAACAGTAGCGATATCACCAGCAGTTTTAACAACTATACCCCGGGACCCTCTCTGTTCTCCGCTTAAAACTTCTACACGGTCGCCTGGTTGGAAAGTGACGCGAGCCGCCTGATTCTTTTTTATAGTTTGTGATATCGACGTTAAATCCACGGCACCATCCTTGGAACCGAAACGAGACAATTCCTCTACGGTCGGTTGAATATTCTTCGTTTCCACATGCTGTATCTTAAACGATTTGTAAAGGTATCCGTCCACGTAGTCTTCATTTTTGTAGACAAAATGGTGATCATCTCTCTTATAAAGATTGGCCTGATCGAGTCTCAAAGCCATCGTTGGATTGAAAAGTTGCGAGGGCGGCCTATGGGCAAATGTTGGGCGTCTCCCCTTCTTTTGATTGGTCACAGGATCCACTTCGTCATACTTACCATAATCCAGACGGGGCACGATCTTAAGCATGACTTCCAAATTATTTTCACTTATTTGGTCTACGACAGCCAAATCTCCCTTGTAAACGCCTCTTTTAATACGCACATAGCTACCTTCCTCTAAGTTCACATCGTCGGATTTATTGGGTTTCAAAAGCAGTGGCAGCTCTTGCACAGGTATCAGTAGCTTTTGACTTGTATAAATATCAGGAACACCGTTACAGAATTTTTCAATGACTGACTGCTTGGGGGCCTCGATATATATCCTGCCTGTGTAGTTATCTCTTTGAAAGATGGACATAATCTTCAGTTTCTTTTTACCCATGGCTCTATCCAAGTTAAGTTTCTTTTTGAATAGTTTCTTTACCAGTTCCTTCTCCTTACCAGGCCTACAACGAACACCCCAGATAGTAGCAGTGTCCACACTAGGCAGCAGGAACCTTTGGGGCACATATCCATCCTGAGCCGCCGCACGATATTGCTTCGAGCTACTTCTGCCGTAACGTTCTCTGAGTTCTTTTGCAAGCCGCTGTGCATCTTCTTCAGAGGACTTGTTCAAATCCTGATCCAGCTGTCTGTGTAGCCTATCTTCCCTTTGATCACCAGTGGCTTCCTCTTCTTCGTCGTCCCCACGTGTAATAAAACCTTCACGAACAAGTTCTGAATCTTCCTCGTCTTCATCCTCCTCCTCATCGTCACTCACTTCGGCTTCAATATCCAAGAAGCGGTTCCTTTCCCTGCGACGTTTCTTACTTGGCCCCTCGCCATCTTCGTCCTCATCATCGTCGTCGTCGTCGTCGTCGTCCTCATCATCATCTTCCTCTTCACCTTCTCCATTCTTATTCTCTTCTTCACGAGGTCTCTTTTGGGTTTCTGTTTGAGTCTCTTCACTCTCTGAAGTCTTCTCCTGTGCTACGTCCTGATTATTTTGATTCTCACTCTCACTCTCACGATGCTCTTCCTCCTTCTCATTCATTTGGATGGAATGATCTGCTTCAGCATTGGCTCCTGCTTCTTCACTTCTTTGCTCACTCACAACATGCTCCTGGGGAGTTCCTTGTACCGTATTTTCGCCGTTATCCTCCGCCGTCTTTACCGTCTCCTGTTCTATACGGTTTTCTCCACCGTCGACACTGCTCATAACCCTTCAAAAACCTCTTAAAAAGCTTTTATAGAGCCTTAATGATCTTATGCTTAAGGAATGATTGGCAGTGGAATCGGACCTTTATGTTTAATCCCCCAAAACTTTTCCAATTTTTTTTTTTCAGTCTGCGGGTAAGCAAATCTTAGCCATCGCGATGAGATGAGCACCCATTCCAAGGGAATAAGCTACAGTGAAGAAGCTATTAGATCCTTCGAGCCATCCCAAGTGTTCCAAGATGCCCCCAAAAGAGTTGAGTTACGAGCAGGTTGAGAAATTTGTGAATTCCAAGATCCCTGAAGAGCTGGAAGATGAGATTTTGGCAGTTTATGCAAAGTACAGCATGGAACATGACATGACTGTGCAGGAGTTGAAAAGCTACTTTGCGGATTTACAACTGCCGCCAGTATGGGTTAGTATGGTTAAGACTACGGAAGTCGTGGTCGAGGGAACAGATGTTGTGGATTTGGACAAGTTGCTGCAGTCTACATACCATTTACTCATATTTATGGACAACGAAGAGGCCATCGACCAGCTGTGGCAACTGCTGGTGAGTGCCTCTGGCAGAGACCAGGCCTTTCCGCAGGTCAAGCTAAAACACCACGTTCTCAGCATTAAAGACATACAACGAGCATCGAATTCTGTCGGTCTTGATCAGGCACAGGGCATCGTAGAGATGATGAGCTGTGCGACCGGTGGTCAAAGAGTTTACATGACTTACTTGGATTTTGCATACATACTGGGCAAATTGGGGTACCTAAGATTCTAAATGATGTGCTTGGTCTTGAAGTAGTTTCTCAAGTAATTGATCTGCCACAATCCTAGGGACACAAGAACCACGATGACCAACAAAGAGAAATTTTTAACTCTTTGATTGGTCGATTCATTTGTGTCTCTCAAACGCTCCTCTCTGGTTTTCAGGTAGTTTAACTCGTCGACGATCTCATCTGCCAGTTCCTCGATTCTACGCAGTTCAACCTCGATAGGCTTCAGTTTCTCTGCGGCACTTATCATGTTCCAATCCCTAGCCTCAGACCCAGTTTCGATGTCCAATTCGACAGATCTGCTCATAGATCTACCCTGGTATTGAGCAACATTTTCGAGGCATACGTCAAATGAAGTGGATGATGGTGCTGTGAAAGGGACACGCACCTCTCCCGCAAAATCCTTCTTTCTACGATACTCATTGCCCATAGAATCACGAATATATAGATTCAACACTTGGCCATCGCCAACTTGCCCGTTACTTGTCAAATCAACCACAACCAGCTGGCCTTCGGAAACGAAATCACGAACACAGAACGGTTCTGGGGTGGCCTTAGCTTCGATATCAAAATGAAGACCTCTCGTGGGGGCAAAGAGCCCAAACATTAGGCACATTAAAGTGACAAAGGTGGCATGAATCATATTGCAGTACAGATATTATTCAGTGGAATTGGCCTTCTTCTTGCACTTTTTCAGAGTATTGAAAATTGGTTACAAGCTGTTCTTTGTTACTCGGACGCGTTATTGCAATTCTATAAAAAAAAAAAAAACAATAGTGAAATACCAAGAAAAACATTTTGGATTAAATAGCCTTCTTTTGGCAAGGATTCGCAATGTGAATGCGCCTTATAGTTACAAGTGTTATTTACAGATTCTTGATTTGCCATTTAGGTGGAATTGTACGACCCTCGATAGGAGGTCCTACCACGGCATTGGCACCTTGCTTGTCCAACAAGTAAGTCTCTACGACCCTTTCGATGTCTTGTTTGGAGACATCTAGCAGTTGTTCCCTCCTAACTTGTCTCATTTGGTCCGTCACGCCAGAAAAGAAAAACGATGTGCCTTCGCTCTTCCTGCTGATAGGAGAGTCAAGTCTCTGGAAGATAGTCAACTTGGCCTCGTCGAGATCAGGCTTTGCCCACTGTGCGTCTTGTACTGCATAGACTCCAGCACGTTCGAAAATTTCCAGTGACTCTAGTGGATGAGGGTCTCTATACGAAAAGAAGTTGAGCATACCGTCCAAAGCACTGTAGGAGGCGCCGCCGCCATAGGCACCACCTTTTTCTCTCACTTCACGGTGGAGATACTTGAACGTGAGCAAATTAGAGAGCACCTGCAAAGGAGCACCATCCTTGTGCGTATAAGAAACTCCTGGCATCGACCTCGCAGCGTAGTGCACTTGGAACGGGAAATTTATGAGGGAGGAGGGCGTTGAAGGCAACAGAGGAAATTCGGCAGCATCAAATCCGTTTTGACAAACATTATTAGGTAAACAGGATTCAAACTGCGAAATTTGCTTCTGCAGCGTCTGGACCATGGCATCCGAATCTGTCGTCACGAAGAACTCTAGCCCCTGGGAGCTAATGATGCGTTTCTTCAACTCCACGAGCTTGTCGACAACTTCCCTCTGAAATGATTCTTCGTCCTCCAGTAAACCACTCAATCTGTTGATTAATTGAAGTTGTTCCAGGCCGTTGAGAGATTCTGCAATTGCTTTAGTTGGGCTGAAACTAGCAGCAGCATAGCCTCTAGCGAATGAATGACCTGACTCTGCAACAGAAGAAGTGTTATTAGAAGCCAGGGACCTGATCAAAATTTTGAGCTTCTCACTATGCTTTTGAAAATCGGTTTCTAATAAAAGCTTTTTCCAGAGATCGAACACATGTTCAGTTTTCGAGTTTAGAGACCAGCCGCTGATTCTAAAGTAAAGGTGTGGCAGCAAAGTTACCGGGTCAGGTGTGACATCGATCATGGCGGATATACCTCCTGTGTGCAATTTCATAGCATCTTCGATGTCACTGTATTCTTCACTGGTAGTACCCAAACTCGTTAGCGAATCGGCAAAGAGTGGCAAATAAGGATATAACTCTAAGGGAATGGAGTGACGCAACGGCTTCTTGGCCCTCAGGTAACTGATACCGTTTGTCCCAGTAGTTCTGGACCATACATTAGGTTCTGACCTGTTAACAGCATAAAAATCCTCCTCCCGTGGAATGTCACTGACTTGCACACTGGGTAAGCAAGACAAATCTTCCTTTGCATTTTGTTTTTCTTGCAACATCAACCCACGCTTGTAGACTACTTCGCTGTCGCTTTCGTCTAGTCTGTTCACTTTAGCTGCCAAACGGTGCTTCTCTTCTGCCTCGAGCTCCTGTGCAAAATCCTTTGATGGCTCCATGGTGAAGAAGAAACAAGGTTTATCTAAAATGTACCGTTTGATCAAATCTTGGAATAAAGCGTCACCTTTCAGTTCTAAATCTTCGCGGAACCTTGCCAAAACTTCGTCAAACAGCAGACTTTCGAAGGGATCCACATGGTTGGTCCAGCTGGGAATCAAAGAGCAAGCCAATTGCAACCCAAAGTCGGACTTGTGATCCTTTTTGCTCAGCTCCAATTGCTGGATGATGGCTTCAATTCTTTGACGGTTGAAAGGCCCACTCGCAACCTTCACAAAGATATCTTTAACCGTCTCTCTGAATTTCTCCACATCTTGAACACCTTGCAACCCCACTGTCATAAAGTTAGCTGCGCTTGTAGAGTCCACACCAGAGTTTACTGTGAAATCCAGCCCCATCCCACTTTCGATGAGCCTTTGGTATAGCACAGAGGAATGGCCGTCCATCAACAAATTGCCCAACACCCGTAGTAGGAAAGTTTCGTAAGTGTCCTGAGGCTCACCACAAATCCACGTCATGGACGTCTTAAGCTGCCTCTCTGGCGGTAACATAGGATCTCCCTGACCAGCAACTTTCATTTCAGTATTTTCCTTCAAGGCTAATGGCAACAACTTGCCGTCGGACCTGTTTCTCTTACCAAACCTTTCATATTCGTCATCCAACTTCCGCAAGCTCTCTTCTAGTGGGAAGTTACCATAAGTGAATGTTTTAGCATTCGAGGGGTGGTAGTGAGCATGGTGGAAATCGACCAAGTCCTGGTAGAATAAATCAGTAATCTTTTGTGGATCGCCACCAGAGTTGTGCAGTGATGGATATATCGCTTCCTGGAATTTAATCCAAAAATGGTAGTTGGCGTTGGAGACTTGTCCTTTCATCTCATTGTAGACCACACCTTTGAACACAATATCACTTTTAGGATCTTGCACATCGCTATGTTCCAATCTCCAACCCTCTTGGTAAAAATCCTCGGGTTTCAGCAGCGGATTAAACGTAGCGTCCAGATAGACGTCTCTCAAGTTGGCAAAATCCGCTTTATTCGTCGTGCTAAAGGGGTACAGTGTGTAATCAGACCCGGTCATGGCATTCATAAAATTTGCCAAAGATCGGTTTAGCATCTTGAAGAAGGGATCCCTCACAGGGTATTTAACAGATCCGCACAGTGTTGTGTGTTCGAGGATGTGCGGAACACCAGTAGCATTTGGAGGATTTGTCTTAAACCCAATAGTAAATACATTGTTTTTGTCATCCCTGTCAACGTGCAAATGCTCAGACCCAGTGCGCTGGTGCAGTAACTCTACAGCGGTTAGCTTAAGCTCCGGAACTGGGAGAATTCGCTTCACTTCGTATCCATGAATCACCCCACCCACGGGATATTTTCTTAGCACCTTAGACTGGGCATAAGAGGAGGCGTATCTCTGGAATCGTAACATCACAGAATCGACACTATGTCCCTTGAAGTTGAATTCCTATCTTCTCACTTGCGCAGTAATACGTAATATTTCAGAAGTATGATTTATAATGCTCGCGCGGTATAAATACATTATTGGAGGGTCAGAAAAGAAACACAAGGAGCATCTACAGGTATCTAGTATCCCAGAATTACATCTACACGACCATAAACAACATTGAAATGGTTTACAACAGCGGCTTAGGATCTTCAATATAAGTTCGTTATGTATGCCTTCAGCCCCCAGTAGTGTTACCCGCTCGTAAATTTCTTTCCAGTTCGGTGATGGTAAGACGAAAATTTTGAGGTGGCAAAGAGTAACTATTCATTTACCACACCACTAATTGTTTAGAGAAGGCAACAAAGAATAAGCTTTAATTGTGCCATGTCTGAAGAGGCTAACAATCAGCCAGTGGAAAATAACACACCACCTGCTCCAACGGAGGCGCCAGCAGCAGCAGCTGAGCCCTCGACTGCTCCAGCGGACAGTGAGCCTGCGCCAGCAGCAGCTCCAGCAGAGGAGCAAGGTTCCCATCCAGACGAGCCAAGCGGACGTTATGGCTCAGATGCACCACATGAATCTGAGCACCATGCGCCAGCTACGTCGCACCACGAATCTCACAAATACGACTACCCAGAGCCTGTCGATTATCGCGATGCGTATGATGACCACCATCACCATCCAGGTCCACAGCCATACTATCCACCACCACCTCAGCCAGAGGGGGAGCTTTCGATCACGAGGTTGTTTGTGAGGCCATTTCCTTTCGATGTGCAGGAGGCCGAGTTGAACGAGATCTTTGCACCTTTTGGCTCCATGAAGGAGGTCAAGATTTTGAACGGATTCGCATTTGTGGAGTTTGAAGAGGCGGATGCTGCTGCTAGAGCTATTGACGAGGTTAACGGTAAGACCTTTGCCAACCAGCCACTGGAGGTCATGTACTCTAAGCTACCTCCAAAGAGATACCGTATTGTGCTAAGAAACTTACCTGAAGGATGCTCCTGGCAAGAGCTCAAAGATCTCGCCCGTGAAAATAGCTTGGAAACCACTTTTTCTAGTGTCAACACCAGGGATTTCGACGGCACCGGCGCTTTGGAATTCCCCAACGAAGAGATTCTGCAGGATGCTTTGGAGAGACTGAACAACATCGAGTTCAGAGGATCCGTCATTGCCGTGGAAAAGGACGACAATCCTCCACCTATCAGAAGGTCTGCTCGTGGTGGATTCAGAGGCCGTGGCGGATTCAGAGGCGGATTCGGTTCTAGAGGTGGATATGGCGGATTCAGAGGTGGATATGGTCCACCAAGAGGCAACTACGGACCACGTGGCAGCTTTGGTGGCTCCCGTGGTGGTGGCTACGGTAGGGGTAGTTATGGTCCACCAAGAGGCGGTAGTTACGGACCCCCAAGAGGCGGATATGGTGCCCCCAGAGGCAGCTACGGTGCATCCAGAGGTGGATATGGTGCCCCCAGAGGCGGATACGGTGCATCTAGAGGTGGATATGGCGCATCCAGGGGTGATTACGGTGCACCAAGGGACTCCTACAGGACAAGAGACGCACCTCCCCGCGAGAGGTCTCCTATCAGGTGATGTTTGAATTCTGAAAAGTGGGAAAACACAGCTCTCTCTTCTTATTATTATTACTTGATTATTTTTTCCAAGAGAAAAAAATGCAAAAAAAAAAAAAAATCAAACAAACTTGAGTTGATTATTTGGTTTGAGCTTCGTCCGTTATCATCCATTGTAGTTAATAACTTTTATTCGAAATTTTGAGATGGACTAGAACCTAGCGCGAACTAATAAAAAAACAACAACAACGAAAACAACAACAACAACAAAGTTATTTTATAGTGGATTTTATTTTTACTTACTTCTTCCCCGACCCATCCTTCTTTGATGTATTTACTATCGTCCTTTCTTTCCCCAATTTGCTTTTTACCGAATTTCGAAAAAGGCTTACTGTTGCGTGGAAATCCAATAGTGAGAAGAGGGCCAGTTGGACCAACAGCTAACTAAAAGCTTTTGCCCTGTTATCTTTATAATGATATTTTACAATATGAGGCATTCACCCGTTACTTACTGTATTCTGTCTGGTTGAGTTGTAATGCTGATCTGTTTTTCAGAATTTCCTGTACTAATATTTCATGAACGACGGCCACAGGCCATTGCATTTGTTGTTATCAACAAAATTGTATTATTAACGCATTGCAGAATTTTTTAATGATTTATAGATATGAACAAAAAAGTTTCAACGATTTAAACGCTACTTTCGTTTACTGATTTTTTCATTTTTCATTTTTCATTTTTCATTTTTCATTTTTTTCATTTTTTTCGTTTGTTTTGTATTATATATGTATAAAGATGTAAACTAGTTCATGTATTTACAAATCACTCAACGGAAATTATTCATCTTCTTCCGTCTCAAGATCTGCACTGTCATCTTCTACCAATTCCTCAATCAGAAGACTACCATTGGGCCACAGTTCAGGTACTTCTTTTATCGTAACCTTAGAATCAGCTTCAATCTTCTTTCTTGGATAAGGCGAGATGAGTTCGAAATCTAAAAGCGGTTCTGGCAGGTCAACATCACCTCCCAATCTGCAAAGCTCTCGTTGCACCAGTAGTGGAATTTTATCATCACTAAGTTCGTCTGCTGGACCATCATTGTATTTGAAACACAGCACGTTGTCATCATTTGCTAAGCTTTGCAATTTGACCACGATCTGGCGAGACCAGCCCTCGGGGTCGTCCTTGTAATAGTCCAAATAGACATAGCATCCGATTGTATCGTAAATGTCATGGAGCGTGGTATTACTAGGGAACTTCAACACGAGTCTTGCACCTTGCGAAGTTCTAAATTGTAAAGTAGCGCGTTTTTCTTCCAAGGCAGGCGACTGCCGAGGGTTTAGATGTTCGTAGCAGTTTTGCAACCAAGCAAGGTTGTTCAAAGTGCATTTTAATTTCTTGATTCGCTGCGTCTCCAGTTCAAGATCACGTTTGGTCCTTTCTTCTTCCTCGGCGATTTCCCGCTGCTCTTTCTTCAGCTGATCCTTTCTTAGCGAGTCTTGGTATGCACTGTCCTGTAACTGCTTGATCTCTCTCGCCAGTCTTAGTTCATCCTTCTCTGTTCTGCTGACTATCAATTCGGGGTTGAACCTTTCATAAGTCGCCTTCAAAGAGTGGTAAAATTTCTTGGGAGAGCTTACGCGAAGTTTGGACAGAACAGAGAGTCTAGTTACACCATTCAGGGAGCCAGAACTGTTCAAAACATTACCGACAAGTAAACACTCTGGGGTATATTTAATTCGAAGCTGCTTTGCCACTAACCAAGGTTCCAATTCCGCCGCGCGCCTTGCGTATATCACTACATCATCTTGGTGCTCCTCCAAAAAATGGAGCACGGTTTCATTAGTCAACACCCTGCTCAGCAATCTCTCCGAATTGAAATCAATGGACTCGTTTTCGACAGACTCTAATTCGCCCACGAAAATGAGAAGAAGATACTTGAACTCTTGTTCGCACTTTTCCAACGCATCGTTGAAGGTAAGGTCGTTACAGACCAAGTTCGACAGCCTCTCAAGGGATTTTTCATCACCGCTCAGCTGCAGCAACGTATCTTTAAGCGGCAACGGCTTGTCGACGGGGACAGAAGGCATGTTGAACACTCTGGGACCTTCCTCGATGTGTGAACGGAACCCGAACGAGATGATGCCCCACAGCAGGGATCCAATACCAAGTGCCAGTTTCCACAGTAGCTTGGGCAGGAACATGAGAACTATTATTAGGGGGCTGGATTGTTGTTCCCATTGCCATATGCCCGCCGGGCTCTTCTTGTCGAGCCCCACACTTCTGTACCTCTCCTTGTAATTCACCGGCAGGGGTGCCACCGTTCGCAGCGCAGGCACCAGGTTACTGTCAGATGCGATGAAAGGTGCCCCGAACGTGGCACTGGCAAAGCCCGGCGAACCCACCGGCGTGGGCGTGGGTGGCCTGTCTGGCACCGGCGGTGGTTCCAAGGGTCGTACGAGCTGCTTCCAGTTACCATCGAAGTAGTGGCTCAAAGCTACCTCAAGTCTCCAGCCATCTCTTTCCAAAAGCTTGATCACAGAGGGCAGATCATCTTCAGGGAAGCTGGTAATTGTCTGGAAACTGTTCAGTTTGTCCTCCTCATCGTGGGACAGATGGAATTCCTCTTGGTTGTGGGAGACCACTGGCATATCCAATGTGTGGCTTTCTAGTCCATTCAAATGGGTACGCCCTTCTTTTCCAGATAGAGAAAAAAAATAGTAACACTTGTTGAAGTTTACAAGAAAACAAGTGTTAAGTAAACCTTGACGTTATTTAAAAGTCTGCCCCTTCACGGTTGACAAGAAGAACAAACAAGAATGACGATTCCAATCACGTGATAATGCGGTACACGAGCCATTGAGCGTCTTCTTCCGCGATCAGGTCGGGCTCTGCCTCTTCACCACCACGTACCAGTTGTCCCTCTCGTACCCTGTGGCCACCACGATGCCTCCGGCTGCCCTGCAGTCCTCTTCGAGCTCGCCTTCGCGGTACAGATGGTAAAAACGGTACTTGGTCTGCTGCTGCTGCTGCTGCTGCTGCTGCTGCTGTTGCTGCCCTGGCTGGCTCTGGCTCTTGAGCAGCTGCTCCTGCCTCTGCCGCTTCTTCTCTGCAATGTACTGCGCCCGCTCCTGCGGCGGTACCGCACTGACGTCGATCTTGTGCTGCTGTTTCTTGGGTTTCGCCGACCCCGGCTGCTGCTGCCGGCCCTTCAGCACCCAGGGAACAAGCACGTCCTGCTGCATGCCCTCGTGGTACCCTCTCCGCGAATTGCCCTGCTCCAATGCCCAGCAGTACACTAGTGCCTCGCCGCGGGCGTGCAGCTTGCGCAAGATGTGCGCAATGGCTGCCACACGCCGCTCTCTCGTCGTCCAGTGGTGGACCACTGCAATCGATATGGCAAAGTCAAATGTGCCGTCCCTGTGCGGCAGCTGCAACCCGTCTGCGACCATCACGTTGTACTGCGGGTCGATGTCGTGGGCGCACTGGATCAAGCCGGAAGATCGGTCAGAACCCAGGATGAAGACGTCAGGGTTCACGCCAAGATACTTGCCATTACCGCACCCGACGTCGATCCCAACAGACCCCTTGGGACGCTTCAAGAGGAAGTCAGCTACAATGGGCCATGGCTTGTATCTCGTCTCAGAGAAGTGTGGCGCTATTTCGTCGTACACGTTGTGCACGTACTCCTGCTCTTTCAATTCCGCCATGAGCAAGTACAAAGGGAAAAAGCTAACCGTGATCTGGTGATGGTTAAGACGCTTTCATGATCAGTATTGCCAATCTTGAACTTTTTTCATTTTTTTCATTTTTCATTTTTCATCGCCATCTCAACATTTGGGGGATCGCCATCATACATGAAGAGGGCCAGGCAAGGCAAGAGAAGACACCGATCCGAGGCACGCTGGAGTACGTGTTGGAACACTTCAAATGGCTCAGTTAGATTGATCCGTCACCAGTATAACGCACCAATTGACTTGCCGGCGTTGTCACGTGCACAAAAGGGAACCGTTTTTGTGCTTGAAAAGTATCGTGGAATTGTTTATTCGTACTTGTAAAGACTGGCAAAACACGCGTTAGCAAAGCAGAAAGACACTAATCTGTGGGACCAATTGTACCTAACGGGGTTGTCGCTGAAGCCTCCGCCTCTCCTGTCGAACTACAGAGCCCTCCCTCAAGATGTCTACTATTTGTCTGAGAAAGATCGCCGGGCTTTGCTTCGTGGTGCTCTACTGCTTTCTGGGTATACCGCTGTGGTACAAGCTGACAACGACATATAGGGCACCACTGCCCGTGGAGTACATCAGGGCATTGCATGAGGGGAAGTTGAATGATATACACGTTGTGATCCCCGTTTTCATCAAAAGCGACACGTACAAGTTCCCCGATCTCCACCTCGCCGTGCAATCGCAGGTGAACAGTTTGCTGGACAGCAGGAACCAGACGGTTCCCTGGTCGCTGCAGGTGCTTGCTTATGACGAAGATCGGGTCTCGCAAGGCGGCGACGAATACCACGTTGTGAATCTTTCCCTGGACGAGTTCGTCGGCTTTTCCATTGCGTACGATGCGAAGGAGACCACGGTGTTCTTTGACGACGAATCTGTAATCACCAACGACCTGCCCTTCTTCATCGCGCAGACGCTGGTGGAGCACACGTTCCAGTTGGAGTGGAACGAACTGTCTGAGGGCGGCCCGCAGACTCACGACAGCATGGCAATTTCGTACAGGCCTAACATCCATTTAAGCATATCTCTGCTGACCGGAGATGGGTATCCAGTGGCATGGGAGATTGACTCGACGCTCAAAGAGTATCTCACGCCCTTGCGAAAATTCCTTTCCCCCTTGGTGAACTTCACCGTCGATACTGGCATCCTCTACTACAACGATTTGAATCTGCACGCTCTGAACGGGAGGGCAAACGTCACTTGGAGCGACTTGTCACATGCCGTGGACCTCTCCGAATTGTTGTCAATGAATTCTTTCTCCGAGCCCGCAGGCCTCAATCTGGCCATCGTTTTCCCCAGCGAACAGACTTGCCAAGAAGGACTGAATTTCATTGATGCAGGCTGGTCTAGTTTCTTGGTACCGCAATGGGGGATGCTGGCTATCAACAAGTACCCACTGGAGCCAAGATCGCTGCTCAAGCAGGAATATCTGACACCGATCATCTACCAGTTCGCCACGGACATCTTCCGGCTGTTGGGCTTGAAGAAGGATACACAAGATTTGTCGTCGCCCTGCATTACCATAGACTCCTTTAAAAGACTAAAGACACTACAAAATATTCATAAGGCGCAGGAAACCTTATGGTCATTGGTTAAACTAACCGAATCATTCCAGACAATTTCAATCCCCAAAGAGGTTCTTGGGAACGTTACAGAGGCTCTTGATATGCGGCTACAGATAGTAGACATGCTGAACGACCCCTTCAAAGGTGGCGATCGGTTGTGGAACCGTGCTTTGACTTTGAGCAACAAACTAGTAGAACTGTCCGAAACTGCTTTCTTCCACGGAGAAATGGTGCAACAGAATTTTTTCCCTCAAGAACATAAGCTAGCTGTTTACTTACCTCTGCTGGGACCCACGACCGTTGTAACTTTCTTTGGATTTCTCAGAATAATAAAGGAGAAGCCAGATTCAAAGAAGAAAGAGTCTGCAAAGGCGGAATCTCCAACGAAGGCATCTAAGGACAATGAAAAAGAAATGGACACAATCACGAGCGACTAAACACGCACCTAGTCGCTTTAATTAGTTGAGCATCTATAATTACTAATTTTTTTCAATTTTTTTTTTTTTTCCATGTACATCTTTTTTTTTTTTTTTATATTTTTTCGATTTTTCATGTACCTTAAACATAGACATAGATTAATCGACACCTTCATACTGAGCACAGCGCTTCATTACTCCACCATGTCTGAGCATCAGGGCCCGCTGGATACTATACCACGGGTGAACTATCCACCACTACTGACTTTTGCCAACTATCTCTTCACGACACAAATGATTGGGCAGGTGCTTAGCGAAGACCAAGAGTACGTCTCTTGGAAGATCAAGAATATGCGTACTGGTGGCACTATGAATGACTATTTACAGCCATTCTTGGCGCGGCAAAAGAGGTCTAAGGAACATGGCAACTATGCTGTCGACGAGTACTATAATGCGGCGAAATCGTCTATCAATTCGGGACCCACGCCTGCCGCAAACGCTACCAATTCAAAACTCATCAACGAGGTACCGTCCAACTTGAAATTCCCCAGGGAGATATACGAAGAAAATCTACAAAGGATACCGCGCCCCAGAGAATTGGACCAGGATGAGCAATTCAAACTTTTGGTGACAAATTTGGATGTAGATCAGACAAACCGGTTTGAGGTATTCCATCGAACTTCTCTGAATAAGACTCAAGTCAAGAAACTAGCTGGCATGGTTATCAATCAAAGTGTTACGGAAAACATGCGGGTGCTTTTGCAAGCCGCAGGGAAAATATACGCCGGAGAGATCATCGAGCTCGCACTGAGCGTGCGAGAGAAATGGCTCGTGGCTCGCAGCTCTTTGCAGTTCAGCCGTCGCAAAGTCGTCGGTAAGAGGCTAGTAAAATATCTCAAGAAATTAACTCTGCTCGTAGACAGTAATCACGAAAGGGAGGAATACAACGACGACGTGGACGAGACGGCAAGCGATTCTTACTACGACGACGACGAAGAAGAAATGAACGACGTGCTAGAAGGTAACAAGCTGATTAAAAGTGAGACAAATACGCAAGAGGTCAGATTGGCATTAATCACACATTACAACAGGCTAGTTAGGGAGTTCAACTCGATAGATGTGAGCGTGGAAAAATATGCAAACAGTCCTATTCTGCCCGAGCATATTAGGGAAGCCTGGAGGCTCCACCAGTTGCAAGCAGATGGACTGCCCTCTACCCAATGGAGAACGCAAGGTGAGGGCAATGGTTGGATGTTTAGGTGATGCGAGAGGAGCCCCAATCTACTTTACACAACACATAGTGCGTCTGCATAACTTTCAGTTCTTCCACTTCATCTAGGAACTGCAGAGATTTCAGTCTTTTCACCTCCTCCGCCGCGATGCTCTCAAAAATTTCCCACATGTCTTCCGCTCGGGCCGCCAGCGGTGCAAATCGTTGTGCATACTTCTCCTTCGAGTTGTAAATCATGAGCGTAGGCATCTCAAGTCTCCTCGAGTCTCTCAGGTTGGCCTGCATGATGGTCCCGAACCGGTCATTTGCCTGCGCCCCGCCGATAGGGTCGTACGAAACCCAGTGTCCCACGCTAAAGTGTCCCGTCAAATAGCGTATCAGCGCTTGCGACTCGTCCTGACCCATGTAGCATAGCAAGCACTCTGTAATAACTACTGTAGGAATGGTGGCATCAGTGACTTCCGCCAGCTTTCGCTGCGTCTGTGCCAAGTCATTGAGATCACACGGAATCAGCCTATAACGCGCGGACTCAACGAGCCCCGCTTCGCCCTGTTCTAACTCCAACGCCTTTCTCAGCCTTTCATTCTGCCACAGCACTTTGCTCTTGACCTCCGTAGAATCCTTGTAATCTACGTCAACGAACCTCAGCTGGCTGAATGCGCGCAGCAGCGGGACCATCCGCAGATCAGAGCCGCCGCCCAGATCGAGCACCTGCACGGGCTGGTCGCCATACGCCGCCAAAAGTCTGTTCAGTTCGAGATCAATCGACACAGTACGTAGATAGGTTCCGTAGTTCATAACGGGGAATGACGAATGCAGCACCCTGTTAACTTTCCCATATATCCTCCGGCTCACGCACTTCAGTGTGTTCAAGTACTGCAGATGAAGCTCCTTGTAGCCATCGTAGTGGCACTGTTGCTCCTGGAAACACGGCGAAGGGAGATATCCTTTGACAATTGCCGACAGGCGGCACGACAGCGCATCGTAGTCGGTCTGCTGCACTGCTCTCTCCATAAACAAATCTTTAGCAATCGAGATCAATGTGCGAGAACCCAGGAGAACCGTTCAAGTACCCTTAAATCCGTTGTAAACAGCTCAAAGCTCTCCATCTGCTCATCTCATCACATCTCGAAAAGGCGTAATTTTGGAAAAGTTGAACTTTTTCTGAAAAAAGCCGGGTAATGAAAAGTAAGCCGTGAGGATCATGAGGAAGGAATGACAGCAAACGGCTTGTCTAAATATTGATCAACACTGAAGTTGCATGGAAGGCAAAGAAAGGGGCTTTTAAAAGCATCAGAAGTTAGTTCCAAGGTCTCTTGACACATCGAGATTCTATACTGGCATAATCGAGGACAGATTCTGCCACACAAGCTCGAAACCCTCGCGCCCCCTGAGCAAAGATACAAAAAGGAAGCATTTCCCTTTTGTGACAATTTGGCCAAGGTCTGAGACGGTTTACCAGGAATTGAAAGCTTTGAGATAAGTGCGCCGAGATGGGCAACTCCAGTTCGAAGGCTGCGAAGGGGATTAAGTCCTCTGGCAAGGGGCCCGCAGGCGACAGTTCGTCGTCTTTGACACCGCCCTTTACAAGGACCGACACTTCGCAGTCAGTGAAATCTAGCAGATCGCTAAGGTCTCTAAGGTCGAGGCGATCGGAGTCTGCATCGGCGAGTGCCCAAGGAACACCCAAGATGGGGCCTATGAGCGATTCAGATACACCACCGCCCCCCAATATGGGGGCGTCGACACCTACTGGTAGGGAATCACACCGAAGCTACCGCGGAAATCCGAATCCGGACCAAGCTTCGCCAGATTTGGGCAATACCAGCGGTGATAGCAACCATTTGCATCCCAATTCGCATTCGCAGTCTTCTGCCACGCCCGGTAGACGACGCTCCTCTACGAAGAGAGCGAGTGTGGGCAATGCAGACCTGCCACCGTCCATGGTACGGATGGAGCCCAAGTCCCCCATTCTTAAGAACGGAAACAACTACACCATAGGGAATGTGTTGAACTATAATGAAAACGCCCTCACGGACGAGGACGACGAGGAAGGGAATAATAATGACAATTTCGGCAAGACCAAGTCTCAGGTGGACAGCGTCAGACGTAGTCATCCATCTCGACCTTCAAGCGTAAGAAGCGGTTCCTCATCCAGAGTACGCAAAAGGTCCGACAACGCGATTCCAGACTCAGAGCTGCTTGGCGGGCAACAGCAGGCCATGTCCCGCTCCAATTCGCATGCGTCTTCGCATAGCAGGAAGTCGTCCACTTCGGCTGGTAACACAGCTTACAGCACGCCGATGAATTCACCGGGAGTTTTTGCCCACGGCGGCGGTAACGGCGGTAACGGCGGCGGCAATGGGTCTCAGGACGACTATTTTGGCTCAGCAACTGAGGCATTGACTCATCACCACAATGGAAGCCACTCCTCCGACAGTGTAAATAAACCTTTTGCGGAGGGCAGCGGCAAAAATTTGCATCATTTGAGTGTTGACGATACCGCCGTGGAGGGCGGTAGGCCCAACGCTCAACATCACCACTACCAGGACCCCAGATCGCGGCGCAATTCCATCGAAGGTTATCCAACAGCGTTGCCGGCAGATCCAGAGTTGACAGAAGGAGCCCTAGATGGCACCAGCGATTCTCAACACCATAGTAAGAAGAAAAAGAATCACAAACCGATCAATGTAGATGAAACGATCCAAAAATTGCTAGACGCAGGTTATGCTGGCAAAAGGACGAAAAATGTGTGTCTTAAAAATTCAGAAATCTCCCAGATTTGCCATTTGGCAAGGGAGATATTTTTGTCACAACCTTCGCTGCTCGAATTGTCACCTCCAGTCAAAATCGTTGGAGACGTGCATGGGCAGTACGCAGACCTTTTGAGACTCTTCACCAAGTGTGGGTTTCCTCCAGCGGCCAACTACCTGTTTTTGGGGGACTACGTGGACCGTGGTAAACAATCTTTGGAGACTATCTTGTTATTACTCTGTTATAAGATAAAGTATCCAGAAAATTTCTTCTTGCTAAGAGGTAACCACGAATGTGCCAACGTTACAAGGGTCTACGGGTTTTACGACGAATGCAAACGACGCTGCAACATCAAGACGTGGAAAATCTTCATCGACACGTTCAATACGTTGCCCCTTGCTGCTATCGTTGCCGGTAAGATCTTTTGCGTCCACGGCGGGCTCTCTCCAGTGCTCAATTCGATGGATGAAATACGTCATTTTAGCAGGCCGACCGACGTGCCGGATTTCGGCCTGATTAACGATTTGCTGTGGTCAGACCCCACAGATTCGCCCAATGAGTGGGAAGATAACGAAAGAGGAGTAAGTTACTGTTACAATAAAGTGGCCATTAATAAGTTTTTGAATAAGTTCGGCTTCGATTTAGTGTGCAGGGCCCACATGGTTGTCGAAGACGGGTACGAATTCTTTAACGATCGAAGCCTGGTCACCGTCTTCTCTGCCCCGAACTATTGCGGCGAATTCGATAACTGGGGGGCCGTCATGAGTGTAAGCGAAGGATTGCTGTGCTCATTTGAACTTCTAGACCCCTTAGACAGTGCAGCATTGAAGCAAGTGATGAAAAAAGGTCGACAAGAGAGGAAACTGGCCAATCAACAGCAGTTCGAAGGTTACTAAGGAAGGATGAGCGAAGTAGACGCACAAACGCACAAACGCACAAACTCACAAATACCACCAAAGATTCGCGGGGGGCTCATCGCTACAAGCATATTTGTACATTAAGTGGTTTGTCTTGTCGCAGCATATTAATTTTTTCTTTTTCTTACGTACATTACCACATAATCTGATTAACAGTAGGCTTTTGTTTAATTAAGTTAAGCTTATATTCACGTTTTCTTAGAATGCGAAAATTTCGAAGGAAGTAGTCATGCCAAAACATTGATGGGCGAAGACTACAGTAAAGAATACGAATGGTTCGCCTACTACATCACCGCTACATCAGTGCTGATATTTATCATAGTATGGTCTCTACTGCCTGAGCATAATGAAATAGGGGCCCTGCATGGAGGGTTATTCCAAGCGATACTGGATATTCTCCCACAAAGGCGATGGGTGATTTATCTGCAGGCGATTGTACTCATGGGAATGTTGTATCTCTACATGGCAGTGTTTTATTATAGCAACGACGTGCTCACACCTCCTTTAGATGACCTGAACACAGTTACAGATTCACAGTCCAGAGTTGCGATTGTCGAAGATGAACAGAAATTTCTACGTCATTACGCTTTTGAGGAGACTAGTGCTTTGCTAGACTTACCCATCATGGACGTGTGCGAGGTTTTGTATAGCTCTAAGTAGTACCACGGCATATATATATATCTATATAATTGTTTTTAAGGAAATCTAAAGGGTTTATATCTACATACGCTCTTACATAGCTAATGACACACAGGATATTATAAGAAATCCATCAAGGGAAAGAGAGGGCTGCAAGGAAGTAACAAGCTACTTAGGCGGCAGAAAAACCGCGGCCACGGCGATTGCCGCGTCCGCGGTAGGACCCACGACCGTAGCTGTTCTGACTATTTGTCGTTTTGTCGTTGCCATTCTCCCACAAGAACCCGCTAGCAGGTTTGAACATGGAATAACGTTTTTCCTCTGGTATATTCTTGGAGCCGTCTTGTTGGTGCGAAGGTTGATTATGGAAATTATGACCTTGCGATCCGCCTCTGCGACTGTCGTTTTGAAACCTGGGCCCACTACCACCCCTGCCACCTCGAATACCGCCTCTGCGGAATGTACCGCCACCACCTCGGCCACCACCACGACCTGACCTAATCGAACCACCGTTTTCTGAGAATGAATTGCGTTTGTGGTAGGGGCGGCCCTCTCTGTAGTCTGAACCGTCATGGGTTTCTCCGTCCTCTATGGGGGAGTTACGGGAGCCATCATCGAGAGACGCATTCTGTGTAGCAGGCGAAGAGATTCTAGTGCTCGCCGAGCTGGAGGAAGGACTTTTCTTACTTTCTTCTGCTGTCTTCTTAATCACCTGCAGGTAGCTCAATGGTTTGGCAGGCTGTTCATCCACAACTGCAGAGCTAGCACCAGGAGACTGTGAGGCGGCCTCTTCCTCATGGGGTTTCTTCAAAAGTGTTATCTTGCCTGGGTGCTGTAAACTTGGCTCACTGCCAGATATTCTTCTCAAAGTGCTCGTATCTTCGACATGTAACTTGCCTACTTTCTCTTCAATATCCAAGATTTTGGACTGGGTATCCACTGGTTTGGCAGAGCCAAAGGGGTTGGATTTGGGTTTGGCGGGCTTTGCGTTCGCCTTGGACGCCTGCGGTGGTGCGTACGGTTTCGCCGCATCATCCCTGGGGTCAGTCAAGAGCTTGACTTTTGCCATATACTCGTTGAAATCTGGAAACTCAGCAGCCTCCACTTTGATGTTGTAAAGTTTGAGCATTGGGGTGGTCCAGTATTTAAGGATTTTGTCCATGTCTCTGCCCGAATACAGTTCAACAAACGCCACTTTGTTCTCTCTCTTGAAATTCTGCTCAAACACGCTCCCATTGTTGAGTACCGCGATGGATGGATTGGCGTTAAGCTCCCAGAACAGCTTAAACTTGACAAACTTGGTGAATTTCTCGTGGAAAAGGTCGTGAATGTCGCCATCGGCGAAACGTGGGGGGAGCTGCGAAAACTTGACGATGTATGGTGGACCCGCGGGCGCAAACGACGAGGGGTGGCCCTCCATGGGTGGTGGTGAACGGTAACCGAACGGGTGATGCGCATCCGAACGCCCCTCCTGCTGCTGCTGCTTCTGACTTTTGTTCTTCAGCACATCGATGCTGGTAGTGTTGCTGATTGCATCCAAATTGATATCATCTTCGTTCCATACAGAATCGCCTAGGGTATCGTCCCCTAGGAATTCCTGCAATGACATTTTTTTTATCCCATCATTGTTGTTCGAGCCTGCATGTCAACATGTTTAAAGAAACACGACAAGTTAGTACTTTTAAATCCTTTTCAGAAATGGATCCCCACAATAAACGAAACATACTCATTATAAGCTTCTCACACGCTCTTCAAAATGACTTTATAGCAGACAACTAACTGTTTAGCAGAAAATAATATGATGAAATAATTAAGAAGGAAAAAAAAAAGGACCCGAAATCGATTCTTCCAGATAGAGGGTAAACTTGTAAACTGATATAAAGATGAAAAAAAATAAATGAAACAAAGAAGAAATAAGAATCTCAAGTCAAGTAGTTCAAGAATAGAAGAAGTGGTTTTCTAAGGGATCTGCCCTGGCTCACGATCCCCGATGGCTAAGGAGCCTTTATTCTTTTCATCTTTTTGATGATTTGATTTTCATTTTTCGAAGAGGAAAAAAAAAAAAGGCACGTTCGTATGAAGTGCGAAAATTCCAAGGTGTTTCGATATATGCGGTCCAGAAAGAATAAATCTTGTATTTATTTGTGGACAGGCCACCCAGTTTTCTTGCACGTTTTGTTTCGCAGAGGATTTTCAAGGCTGAAACATGTGCATAGCGGTGTGCGCAGCGCTCCCTGGGCTTTGAATTAGCCCGTGCTGTTTATGTGTATACATATTTTTTCTTGAATGCTTTTAGTGTCTTGTGGAATGTCCAAGCGAAAAAAAAAAAAAAAAAAAAAACATGCAGCAAAAGCAAATGTGTTCACGGGATAATCATGTGCCTCCCTTACTTTTCTTTACTTGCCTCGTAGTTACCCATCTTGTGCTCGAGTACTCTTCTACCGCTGCAATCACGTTTCGGGGGCGGTGCATTCGGCACGCCAACGAGTGCTTGGCAATGCACAGAGTTGCACTCCGTTGTTCTGGGCAGGAGGATACACAAACGTTGGTAGTGTGCGTGCTTTTTCCTCAGTGCATATCTGGTGACATGTATTTTGCGCATTTGGACTGGCGCATTTGGACTCCACACCGAGAAGTGCTCAACTATTATTCTTTTATTTGATTTTACTTTATTTTATTTTTCGCCTGTCGCGGCGCCACACTGACGCCGACACGCCAAAATGCGCAGTGAAAAAGTTGTCGAAGAAAAAAAAACTAAGGAAATAAAAAAAACCGCCCATACTTTGGCTTCAGGTCCAGAGACTGATATCTGCTAGCAGAAAATTCGTACTTGCAGTAGTTGCACGCATCTGCCGCCTGCTCTTTCCTCTTTCTTCAAAAGAAACCTGCAATGGATCTCATCCGCCTCTTCGGATTACCCGGACACGTGACTCTGCATATCTTTTCGAGTCTAATAAAGTAATATCAAACATTATATAACAGTAATCGATTGGGTCCCAGTCAGCCGGTTAGAAGCCGGATTTCCAAGCGTAAAGAAGCCACAAATCAAAGCAGGTCCTCCCCAGTACCTAAGGTAAATCATAGCGTTGACTAGCACACATCAGCCTTTACTGTGATGATGGTGCCGAAACTCAATCACCGCTGGACCTTGGGTCTTGTGATGCTGGCAGTGGTAATAGTGCTTTGGGTGCTCTCGTCTTTCCTCATAAGCATGATATTTGAGAACGACATCTACAGAAAGCCCTTCTTCATCACATATTTCAATACGGCTGCATTCATGATTTATCTGCTACCCACATCGAAGTCCATAGTGAAGAATTATCTGACTTACGGCCATTGGGACGTGGAAAGAGAGCTACGCAGGGAGCAAGAAGGCGAGCAGCACGAAGACGTACCAGAAGTGGTACACAGTCCTCTGATACCGAAAGATAGTGAAGAAAACTTACAAATCAGGCTGTCGCTGGGGGAAACAATCTGGCTGAGTGCAGAGTTCAGCGTGATGTGGTTCTCCGCCAATTTCGCCAGCAATGCATCACTCATGTTCACGTCGGTGGCTTCGCAAACTATTCTGTCATCTACATCGTCCTTTTTTACGCTTTTCATCGGCGCTCTTTTCCACGTGGAATCTGTCAATAGAGTTAAAGTGTTCGGCTCGGTGGTTTCGTTCCTCGGGATCATGCTAGTTACGGGATCTGACTCTACCCAGATTTTCAAAGGCCTCTCTACCTCTTCGCAGGGCTTCAAAACTTTGATTGGTAACCTACTGGCTCTCGCCGGTGCATTGCTTTACGGGGTCTACAGCACACTTTTGAAGCGCAAAGTGAAAGATGAATCACGCATTAATATGACCATGTTTCTTGGCTTTGTTGGATTCTTCACGCTGGTTTTACTGTGGCCTATGATGATCCTGTTGCACTACATGGGGTGGGAGACATTTGAAATACCGAGATCGTCTCATGTCATAACCATTGTCTTATTCAACTGTCTCATCACTTTCATAAGTGATTACTGCTGGGCCAGCGCTATGTTGCTCACGTCTCCGCTCACTGTCACCGTTGGTTTAAGCATCACGATCCCACTTGCCATGTTCGGTGACTTTATTTTCAAACACAAACCAATAACCTTTCTGTACTTCATTGGTGCCATGCTTATACTTGGATCTTTCTTTATCATCAATCGCAATTCGGAAGAGGAGCGCTTGGACGAGCTGTTGGACGGGAATGAAAACGTTGCAAATAATGAAGTCATCGTATAAGGGAAATTCTATTCTATCAGCCATTTTCCTCTCTTTTTTTTTCTTTTTTATATATAATTAATATTATTATAGAGTGTACTTAAAATTCGAATGGATAATCTGGGACTTTAATCTTGTAACACTTTGTGTAATACGAAAAGGCAAAGAACAGAATACACGACAGCACAGCACCTTGCACATTTTTGGCCCGTGGACTCAGCGGCATCCGAGCTGAATAAATCAAGAGAACAATCAAAGCAGCCATGGCCACGTACATCATGGACACCGTAAAGATCTCGATGCCAAATTGCCACCCCATCCCACCACTGAAATACATAATCTTGCCCTCTCCATCACGGGCGATGAATGGAATGGCATTGATCTCTGTAAACTTGTAACCACAGATACTGGTCAATAAAATCGCAAATGAGACAAGCATCAAGCCGCTCTTTTTAACGTGAGACAGCCGAGGTAGTATCTTCTTCTTCACAATCATGAAAACGACGACACATATTGTAAAATATTTGGCAAATTCTGCGTAGTCGAATGCTTGCAGCTCTAGCTGCACATTGAGTATTTGTGCGAAAAAATCGCCAAAATGCAGCAAAGTCTCTACGCCGTCTGTATTTATTTGATACTGGTAAAATGGGTCCACTGACCACTTGAACTCCTCCGAAGTCGGTGGGGGGAAAACCAATACGTGTGGAATAGTGTTTAAACTCATATCTCCCAATAGCTGACTGTTCACAGTGACATCTGCTTCAAACATCAAAACCTTGGCATCAGGTACCTGCTTCCTAGTAATGGCAAGAACCTTACTTAGGGTGTCCTCCAATTCATGACAGACATCGCACTGAATCTGCTGCGGATTGTTATCTGATATCGTGATAAAAAGAACAGAGTAATAGTCTTTGATCCCACGACTTAACTTGTAGTAATTGTTATCTGTGACCTCAATAAAACCTCTCCCATCCTCTAGAGATTTTAAGTCGTTGCCGTCCAGAAGTGCTAAACTTCCTCTAAGCAAAATAAATAGCGAGAGTAGGATAGAGAAACTGGCAAGCTTCATCTTCCCGACCTTCAATTAAAACACTGAGATTCTGCTCCTTTGTTATGATTTATTTAATGATATACTTTTAACCTTGGCAGAGCTCCGATTATTTCACGCTCGAAGCTCTTGAAAGGGCGAAAAGTACACAGGGGAGTAAATCCACGCAAGGCTGCATGTTTCTTGGAAAGAAAAACAAACAATAAGAAATAAGACAAAATAAACGAATAAATGAGCACACTGCTGCAGTTGTTAGCTAATTACTACGACTCGGTCCTCGATAACGAACGAATTTACCGTGAGTATGTGAGTTGCAGCTCTACGAACTCGAATGTTTCCCCGCAACATGAACCTTCTCCCAGAATTGAGCAAGAAATGCTGCTGTTGCAGAGGCAGGTCTATCAGCTAACGAGCGAGGTGCAGGTGCTGCATCGAGAAAACGACACTTTAAAAGAGTTACAGAAGGCCCAGAGATCCTTAATGGAGACTAAGCTGAACAATTCTAAAAAGACTATTGAAAAACTGAAAAAACAACTCAATGAACAGAATGGGAAAAGCTCCAGCAGCGCTACACCGCCACCGACGCAGCTGAGAAAGCGGGAACTCCATCTCTTATCACCACTGACAGGCAGAAGGCTCGAGGGTGCTGGCCTAGAACAAATTCCGCAGGCAGCGAACGGATCGATGGGTCTTCGCCGGGCGCTCAGCAGCGGCCATCATACTTTGTTTGATGACAATGATACGGGTAATCTGACTGCCGACCGCATTGATGACGTGAACTTCGTGGGGTCGATCAAGAACAAGGAGAAGTTGGCTCAAATAGTTCTGCCGACCGACGAGCTCTCTCACTCTGAAGGGGCCCACCGGAAGCCAATCAGGCAGAATGGCAGGAAACGCAGACTGACACGCAAACGCATCCAAAAGCTGAACACCGATAGCGAAGTTGACTGACGATTTACGATTTACGTATAAAAAAAAAAACAAAAAAAAAAAAATTAGATTCACAACTTTGTTCTAAGTCCGTTGAGCCTATACTTTATGTCCTTGAGTTGCTTCTTTTCCGGTTCCCAGCTTTCGAATTCTTCAAAAAGCTGCGTAATTTCACCCTTATCCAAGTGCTTACTCACCTCGTAAATAAGCCCGCGCATGCACCAAGGCAAATGGTAGGGATTAGCGCACAGCTGCTCCAAGGTCAGTGGCCTATATTTAACGGGGATTTCAGCAGTGACATCCGTAGTCTCAAGGGCAAACTTGAGCCCAAGCTCGTAAACCTGCGCTTCATTATAAATAGTGGAATGACCGCCTCCGGTCAACGTTCCGGCCAATGATGGACTGACTTCTTTTACGATTCCATGATCATCATAACCTAGATTTAGCAGTGAACCGGCAATGTCAACTAGGCGCGTGATGAAGGAAGGTGTCTTGGAGCTCCTATCGATGAATGTTGCCCGGAAAAAGTTGGGATGCAGGGCAAAGAGGCACAAGGAGGAATAAAGCGGTACTAATTGATCATTAATGGAGCCGACAAACACGATTTTCACGTTACTTCCCACGATGATCCTGATGCTTCGTATCAGCTTTTGAGAAACTACAGAATCGGGTCTTTGGAATTGAAACAATTCTCTGAGCGACTCCTTTTCAATAGTTTGATATGCACGCACGAAGAGAGTTTGGTCTGCTCCGTAAAACGGTCCATTGTTGATTCCCGCCATGGCTAAAATAGAGATTATTTTCTTGCTGCTGCAGAATGGAACATCGCCTTCGTTGAAGAACCTTGTGTTGTCCAAATTGATAATGCCAGCATCAATCAGCTGGGCCAACAATAGCATGGTTACTGGGGATCCCTGAGAATGGCAAACAAAATAAATAAAATCTGCTTTGTTGATCTCTTTGGACCAGTTTTTCATGACGTCGAAGAAAAAATCTACTCGCTCGAATATTTCACCTTCTCTTTCAAGCGCAATTTTGCTTATCTCGATTGATTGGTTGTGCTTTTCGAAATATTTCTTGACTACTTCTTCAGCTTCCGCCACAAACTTGAGCGACGTGCCCGTAGGTTCTCCAATAAATGGCCGGATCATCTTCGTCGGAAAGAAACCATGTACGCCGACAATTAATACTTTTATAGGTCTCTTAGAACCTTCTGACAATTGCTTCAACTTTGCATGAGGGCCCTGCTGGTAGAGGCACTTTTGCCAGGGGCTCCCCGTAACGATATTCCAGTAATGTGCCAATTGACCCAAAGTTGCAGACATGGACGTCCATACTGTCTTGTGAGGCAGCACGTCAAAGCTAGGCACTACAATATTGGGTTCCTGCGTTTCGCTCTGGTTTTTCAAATCCCTCTTAGCGGCGGCGCTTTTGTAAACAATTGCGTCTGAAGCTGGTATCCAGGTGTTGGTCAGCGTCGGAATGGATTTGGCAGCAAGTCCGGCTTGTTCTATATCATTTCCTACAGCATCTGTATTAACACTGGATGTTCTGCTCCAAAATCTCCACATTCGCCTTGTTTCTTGCTCCTCATGCTGGAGTTCCTGTGGCCTCTTTGACTCAAAGGTAACAGAATACTCGTCATTGGCTTCACTATGCGGTACTGTGGATCTGATAGAGCTCTGACTGCTCGTAAAATGCATATTTTTTGGATCTGCAGCTGAAGATTCCTGTTCCACCGAGGTCTTCCCTTTGTCAACCTCGTTCCTGTCCCCCCAAACTGACCATCCACGATTCGACCTCTTCGGACTTATAGTTTCTTGAACATCGCTAGTATTAGGATCGTTGTTAGCATTCGATCGGAGAGATCTTGCGGGCGACTCTGTATCATTGTTCTTTCGTGTAGGGGATGAACCTGCCGTCATTGCAGCAAAAATGCCCTGTTTAAGCTTGCTGAAAGGTGACCCAACAATCCGTGGATCTTGTGATTGAAAGGCTCTGTTCAAAAAGTGGGCCACTACTTCAGACCGTGGCCAAATCTTTCGTAGATACATCTAAACGACATTCAACACCATGCAGAAGATTTCTTGTTGAACCTTGTGAAATTCGGAGTTGTTGGCCTTCGACAAGTACGCGAGAAACTGAAAATTAAAGACATGTGCCAAACACGATGCGTTCTACCACTGTAAGCATCGTGAAACTGCTAGAGGTTTCAAAGATGACTGTGCAAAGCAAAAGGAAATTTTGTACCATTGAGGATTTTTTCTCCAAAGAGAAGAAATCAAAGAAAAATGTTTCCACAGTGGTTGACACGAACGCCTTCAAGAAAGAGGAAGTTGTCAAAAGTCAGACAGTCCTTCCTCAGGACAAGGAGCAATTTAAGGGGACTTTGAGTTCGATGCTCCTGGATCTTTTATCGCTGGAAATTGACAATATAGAATCTTCATGGTTTGAACAATTGCAAGGAGAATTTAAAAAACCGTATTTCGTCAAATTAAAGCAATTTGTAAAGAGGGAACAGAAAGAGCATACCGTTTTCCCACCGCCAGAGGATATCTATTCGTGGAGTCGGTTGACACCATTCCATCAGGTAAAGGTGGTCATCATTGGTCAAGATCCTTATCACAATCACAATCAGGCGCACGGGCTAGCATTCAGCGTGAAACCTCCTACACCGGCACCACCTTCACTGAAAAACATCTACAAGGAGTTAAAACAGAATTACCAAGATTTTCAGGTTGACAACAGGGTCGGGGATTTGACCGCATGGGCGGTACAGGGTGTTTTACTGCTTAATACGGCTCTTACGGTGAGAGCACACAACGCCAATTCGCACTCCAAGCAGGGGTGGGAGATCTTCACGAAAAAGGCAATAGAATCATTGATACAAGATAGAGAAAAGGATGGGAAGAGTCTTGTGTTCCTGCTGTGGGGAAGCAACGCACAGAAATTGGTCGATTCTCTGTTAGATCCCACGGCATTACATCGCCATACAAATATCAAAGTCTTCCGATCTGTTCATCCTTCTCCATTGAGTGCTCAAAGGGGATTTTTCGGTAACAATCATTTCAGGCAGATCAATAGCTGGCTTTACAATGAAAGAGGTGAAAAGATGATTGATTGGAGCGTCGTTGAAGGTTCAAAACTGCAGGAAGTTTCTGAATGCAACGAGGCGCTAACAAAGGGTATGTAAAGGGCGTGCTCAAGCAGCTCAAGGATATATAAACTACTCTTAACGCGTATACTTCGGAATTTCACGTGCCGCTTAGTTTGGTTTGGGCTATTTCGTAATTTCTACATGAAAAGTTGCCAAGACTTTGCCAAGTTCTGCAGCCCGTAAGTGAGTCGATTGTGGCCAGGAAGTCCATATACAGGTAATGACTGATTCTGTAGATGGGAAACTTTCAAATGACTCTTCTGAGCCTTCCTTGGCACCGAAGGCTCCATCTGATGACGTCTCCAGTCGCAGTGAAGCGAACCATGAACACTTGAAGAGTCAAAGGAGCCGCAAGAGGACACATGGTTCTCATGAATTGCAAAGCTTATTGGAAGAGGCAAACAGGTACAATACACAATACGCCTATGAACTTCCCCGCGGATTTTTGCGAGATAGAAGCGCCAAGAATGACGAGGTGGAAGTCGAGATGCCTAACAAGACACTAAGTAACGGGGAGGCAGTGAAGATATCCAAGAAGAACATGAATGCCGATAAGAAAATTTTACAATCTGGCAAAGGGTCAAACAATGATAGTAAGTCGAAAAAGAGGCCCAAAGCTGCTCCAAAGAAAGAAAGCCGTTCCAGTGATAATGCTAGCCTTAGCAATGCAAAGGTGCCCTACAAGGCAACCACGCACATGGACCATTCGAGGGTTCGAGGTCAACTAAAGCAGCACGGAGCCGTTAATAATTTTGTTAATTGGAGTGATCGCGTCAGGACAAAATATGATGTGCTTGATGTTGATTTTTTGAACTCGACATCAAACTTTCATGGCACTCCCATTCCATCTACAATACTGACTCGCAAACGGCGTGAAAAGACAACGGATGTCATTACCGTGGGGCTCAAATCGGTCTTGTTTCCTAATTATGAGGAGCAGTATGATATTTGCTTCACAAAGGACCTTCAGATTTACAACCCTATGAGTGAGATTGGCAAAATTATTGAGTATATGGCAGCTATTTTCTTACCACAGTTTTATGCAACAAAAGTGAAAAGAGAGATCATACCGCCCTTAAACGAAGCGTTCGATCAGAGGAATGCTCCTGAATTTGCGAAACTAGTTCGACAGTACAATGCTATAGTCGAAACAGTACCCCGGGACAGTACTATCAAGCATTTGGCCTCCGTCAAAACTATTCCATTGAATTTTCTTCACGATTTTTTACACATCGTCTACACAAGAAGTATTTTCCCGGAATGTAAGCGGTTAAAGCAGTACGAAGCTTTCAGTAATTATGTTTACGGCGAGTTATTGCCTAGTTTCCTGTCGGAGGCGTTTGCTAGATGCCAGTTGAGCCCTGGACAAACATTTATGGATTTGGGGTCGGGTGTAGGAAATTGTGTGGTGCAAGCTGCTTTGGAATGTGGCTGTGCATTGAGCTTCGGATGTGAGATTATGTCCAACGCTAGTGATCTGACTGAAAATCAATACCGAGAATTGATAGAACGCTGCAAGCTTTTCGGACTGAAATTAGCACCAATTGAATTTTCTTTGAGGCAAAGCTTCATTGCTAACAAACGTGTGAGCGAGCTGATACCTCAATGCGACGTTTTGCTGATTAACAACTTTTTATTTGATAGCAACATTAACAGAGAAGTTGAGGAACTCATACAAAACGCTAAAGTTGGATGTAGAATTATTACTTTAAAGAATTTGCGAACATCCGGCTATACAATTAATTTTTACAATTTGGAAAGCATACTAAATCGACTTCATGTGGAAAGGTTCGAGCTAAAAAATGATAGCGTCTCTTGGACCCACACGGGTGGCGAGTATTACATTTCCACAGTGATGGAGACGATGGACGAGACTCTTTTTGATCCTAGCCTAAGGCAAAGAAGCACTAGGCGCCCAACACGTTACACTCGATGAAAATAATTTTTTTTATTTTTTACGAATTTTGGGATTTTACATTTCTTATAAAAAGCGACCTGTTAATACGAATGAATAAATTTTGTGAATCTTGTAGCAAATCATTTAATAATAATTGAGCGCATCAAACTAAATCGCTCAATGCTTTAAGGCCTCCTTCTGCGCATTCAGTAGGGTGAATAGAGGGGCAGACAATTTTTCTCTCCCCTTCAAAAAGTCCAATTCCATGACAAAGTCGTATTCCAAAACATTGGCACCAACTTGTCTCACCAAATCACCAGCAGCAACAGCAGAACCACCAGTTGCGATAATATCATCGATTATAACAACATTCGAGTTCGCAGCAATGGCTTCCTTTTGCATTTCAAATACATCAGTACCATATTCTTTTTGGTAAACAGCTTTGACCAGTTCACCAGGTAACTTGCCTGCTTTCCTTACAGGCACAAAGCCCACCCCTAGCGCGAGGGCAACAGAGGGACCGAACAAGAAGCCTCTGGACTCTAAACCGACAATGTAGTCAATTTTACTCTCAGAGAAGGTCTCTTGTAAGTGCATCTTGAATGCATCGATCAATTTTTGGAACAACTCAGGACTTCTGAAGATTGGTAGAAAATCCTCATATAAAATCCCCTTGGTGGGGAAATTAGGGTATTGGTGTAAAGCAGCTTTTAATTCTTGGGCATACACCTCAATCGACATTATTGGACCCCTTCAAGTTGACTTGGAGCTGGCTCGTATGGCTGCAGATTTTGGTGATGAGATGCAGAGCTAAAATTTTTCATTTTTTTTTTTTTTTCAGTTTCTCGCGATAATTGTCAAACATTGGCTGAAACGAAAATGTAGCGAATTAATACAGCTCATCAGTTGCAGAGGTATTGGATGGCCTGCTGCGAATCTGTGGAGTTTGTTAAAGGTGTTAATGATATTGGTTTAGCTCATTATCATGTGGAACTCACGGAGGCCCAGTTGAACACGTTTGAAGCCTTAAATTCTATGTGTCTTCTGGACAACTTTGACCATTTGTTATTTTTCCTTGAATGTCAAATGTATAGTTGCTCAACTCTGGCGGTACCTCCCTTTGACATCATACTAGTCTTACTAACTTTGGCGACCGTCTCAGACCACTATAAGGACAATTCAACAAGGTTAAATGATCCTTACAACGTTTCAAGGGCGTCTCTAAGCAAAAGGGCCTTGAAAATTCTTTCTTTTTACTTGGAAGCATTAAAAGAATTCGATACTACAAAGCATGACCGTTATAAATTAGAATTGCTAAGATGTCAGCTCTTTTTGGCTTCTGACTCTTTATCACCTAGCGGAAGTAGATCTGGCAGGCCACGCAAACTTCGCAAAACCCTCACAGGGGTGGTATATGATGAAGAATCAAGAGACGTCGGGGATGTGAATTTCAAAGAACCTTACAAATCTTACCTCAGTTGCTTGGGCCAAAAGAGGGCAATTTTAGGGAACAGGATGATTAATGCACAATTAAGTTCTCCAGGAGAATTCCTCAATATGATAGTTTGGACCCTTTCTAATTCAATGCAAGAGCTGCCGACACTCTACTTGACTAGCCACGAAGTGTGGATGCCCATGTTGGAAATTATACTCGATTTGTTGGAACTAAGACAGGATTACTTCATATTACAAGAGACTAAAGAGCAGAAGCTAGGTAAAGCTGAATATGTGCAGATCTTAGGCCAAAGTCCTGTGGCGGTCTTTTTAGAGACCGTTGATTCTTTGCATTTTACGGAGTTATTTTGCGAGTATGTCTTCTCTAAATGCGATTATCCATTGTCAGAAAATGCGGCGGCAGTGTATGTTCATCCAGTTTACCGTGGAGAAGCTACTTTATCCAATACTTTTCGCTCAAGAACCAAATACACTAAATCTTATAAAATTAAAAAGTCCCTTGCACTTAGGAGGCGGCTTGTCGGTATAGCCTTCAAATTACTCTCGGAAGTACCGAGCGGCCATAGGTTGGTGTACCCTAGAATGGAAGCAGATGAATTGATTCATCAGATTTCGATAATCCTCTCCCGCTTCAGAAATTTGGAGCAGTTTCAAGCTTTCTTCTCCAATAATCCGAAATCGTCATATTTTTTGCCTTTGTTAGCTGAAGGTACACTTTTGCAAATATTTCACAAATTTAAAAATACTAATGAGTCTCTCAACTTGGTGATAGTAACAGATCTTTTGAACGATGCAAATGCATTTCTCAGTAAGTGCATCAACATTTTGGAAACTGGAATGTTTATTCCTTGGAACGAAAAACATCCTCAAGATAGCGCCTCTGACATCTGCAAAGCAGATACGTGTATGTTGGTGCTAATCAAAACTTTTCTTCGCTTGTGTGGTGTTCCTAGTAGCTCAAATAAATTAGAATTAATGCTTTCTACGGTGCAAACGGTCGACTCAAAAAGACAGGCCTGCCTGCCTCGACTTCACTCATCAATATTTAAATTAATAAATAGTTGAACGCTAATTAATTTTTTAGTAATGGAAAAGTATCTTCTTCGCTAGAAAATTGAAAATCTTTCATTCAAGTATTTTAACCCCTGTATGCACTAAGTTCTTCATCATCTTTTTCACCGCCAGGACGTGCCATGGTATGTGCGTCACCCCACCATTAGATATACCAAACCAAGTATTGAGAGCACTCAAATTCCGGAACTCTTCTAAGATTGTTTCCAAAAGTTTTGTGCTGTCAGAGTGGGGACAGTTCAGAAGATTGACTTCAAATTTGTCTAGTAGTTTGTCACCAGAACAGTCCTTATACTTGACTAAAGCCCCACTTTTGATTGCGCATCTGTGCTGCGAATTACTCAAAGGAAAAGAATTTCGAAAGATTACACCATGGACATTCTCATAAATATTCCTAATTTCGTAGCTGTCAAAATCAGAATCATCTAAAGTATTCTCCAGAGCTGTGTTGTGTAAAAGAGGTTTGAAACTTGGATAAGAATCATCTTCATCCAAAAATGATATTTTTGTATTGTCATCGACACAAACCACCGCCAAATGTACACTTCTTCCAGATAAACGCCTCCAATTCATTAATTCGTCATCTGGTAGAACACCGTTTAAACGAGTTAATATTAGGCAAATTTTGCCGTATTTCTTGCTTGCTAAATGAAGAGCCGAAGCCCAAATTTCATTGCAAGCCTCGTCAAATTTACTTCTTGACTTCCCGACATACAGAGTTTTGGTCGTATTATCAGTACCTGTGCTATCAGAAAGAGCTGCAAATACCCATTCTTTGTCAATGCTGCGTGCGTAGGCAAGATGGATAAATGCATCATAATGAATTGCAGAAGATGCACTGGTTTGTTGCATTGTTCTGAAACTTATTTTTTCCGGCGGAGTATGGGCTATTGACGTGAACTTGAGTGCCTTAGGAGGTAATATATTGTAAATGCTTAAACATAAGTTATTGTATGAATCTACTGGAATTAATGGATTTCTCACAAAATCCATCAAAATCAGTTTCAGAAATAACTGAGCATTTGGTATTTTAGAAAGCACTTCATTACGAATAATTTCAAATTTTGTCGTTTTGGTAACAATTTCTTCAAACTCGCTGGATTCTATCGGAAGTATTATCATCAGCGGTACATTCTTACCTGCATTTTTGTTCGTTGAGCAATATGAAACGATTTGGGCAGCTAGAAGTAGTAGTTTACTCTCTTCGAAGTCTTTCAAATAATTCAGACCCTGAGTATCCTCATTGGTTAGCTTGAGAAGCTCACAAAATCCAAATTCAAAATTAATATACGTTTGGGATAGCGTGGAAACAAACGAAGAGCATTCATGGAAAAAAGAAGCTGTCAACATTAAAAATCTGAAATTTTTTATTCCTTTAGCAGGTTTAACATTCAAATACTGGCTGAAAACTTGTGAATCCGCACTCATTTTGATAACTTCATGATGCCGTTTGACTTGAATGGCAGGCTCGCTCATTGGATAAATCTTCGAAATGATATCACTTCCCTTGATTCTAGTGAATTCACTGAAAAGTCCCGTCAAAGTATCGAATATCAATCCGTGCTCGAATTTTTTCAATGCAGAGTAGGTTATTTCTTGTCCTCCAAAATTATCAAACATATCGCAGTCGAAAACAATTTGCTCTGCAAGTAAGCTTAGTATGCTTTGATTTTTTCTCGTAATTGAAGCTGTAGTTTTTGAACAGAAAAACACATCTGGAATAGATGATAATGGCATGTGTCGTAGTAAGAATGGTAAGCTGCTAGATGATTCCGGCATTAATGAAGCCTCTGCAGGTGTGGAATCTTGAATAGACGCCTCATTATCTGGGAAAGAAGGAAGGAGTTTATTTTTTTGAGGGTTGTTAATGTTTGTGGACTGTTCTAGTGTATTTGCCGTCTTGATGAGTGCCCCGTCAGAAGCAATGGTATCACTTATTGCAGCAAGCAATGGCTCTGGCTGAGAAATATCAGGATGGGATATTTTCCAGATACCATTAGCTCCATCTCTTACTAATTCATTGCTACGCGGCATACTGCTTGGCATTAAATCGCTTCTCACTAAGCCTTGCGGTGCAGCTGAAGGGAAGTTTGGTACAGAACCTCCAAACGGAGCCTCTTGCTCGCTCAAATCCGTAGAGCGTATATTCAGCCCTTCCAACTCGTCGCTGGAGTCGCTTTCTTCTTCTGAACTGGAACTGTCTGCCGTTGATATGTCGAAGATGAGCGCCTCATCATTATGAGATGGATTAATCGAAAATTTTCCACCGTTCTTGTATTTGTTATCAACATTGCTCTCAATGATAGGATTAAAGTTCAGTGGTGCAAAAACACTTTTACGCTTGTCCCTCGGTGTTTCAATAGGTAAAGGAGCGCCAGGATCTGTATATAGCGGTGTGTGTGATAAAGTCATTTCTTCAATAGGGATATCCAAATATTTCCGTTTCACACTCGATTTTTTCATCGAGGGCTCTCCAACAGATGATCTTCCATTTTTGAAACTGTATAGGCTTTCATTAGAATTTGATTGACGATCCTGTTCCTCGTCTTCTGACATTCCAAACATGTCATCTGTAATCTCATCGGATTTGCTCTTCGGGATATGGGAGCCCTGTGGTGACCTGGTTTCCCCTCCGGAATAATTGTTATCATCGCCAAACAAATCTTCATCGTCATCTTCATCTCCGAAAAGTTCTTCATTTCCTGGAGAATCACTTACCGCGCCGTTACTATGTACTGGGATAATAGCCCGGTCGGGTGAAGCCATTGCCGAGGCAGTACTTATTTCGCCTTCTCGAAGCATGTGTTTCAGATTAGAGCCGGCATCCGATTTCAAGGGGCTTATTTCCAAATCATTCATTAAGGATTTTTTATCATTGAACAACTCGCTTTCGTTCAAATTTGGAGTGGTGGAATATGCGCCTGGCCCAAAATTCTCACCAGAGCCAGATAAGGGTTTATCAAATGTTAAATATGCAGGGGATGCATCTCTAGAAAGCGCTTTTGGATCGGAATTTTCTTTTGACAAGAGGTACGAAGTACTGGGTGCGCTACCAACTTGACCTCTGTAGTAATGCTGAAATTGCTCTGTGTAGCCACCACCAGAACTCAGGGGGTTTGTGGGTGCGGTGCCAAGACCTCCATTAGAGCTCTTGGGAGTCCGGTAGGCTGATGTTTGCTTCAACTGCACGAAATCGTCAATGACATCGAATGCATCGTTCAAATCGTGGTAGCACGGTCTATCTTTCGAGTCGTAGGAAACGTCGGAGGCTTTCTGAGCAAAGCAAAGATCGAGAGGCCACACGATAGTCTTTGTATCCGTTGGAGGATCCATATATGATGCAATGTTTGGCGTATGGCCATTTAAGTGGCCCAAATGCGGTATAAGCTTGACCCATTGTACCTCTTTTTTCTCCATCAACCTAATACCGTGAGACACATAAAGAGTCATGAGCAGAACTTCGGCATTTTTTGGCGGGCGTGTGAGGCAGCGTTGCTTGTTTGCCGAGGGAAGATACATTCTTATTCCTGAAGGGGCCAGATACAACGCATGATTTCGCAAGAAGTTGTCATCTATACGATCCACCGTCAAAGGTACCAGTCCAGGATTTTTTGTTGTTATAGTGGTGGCAAGTACCCCTACATCAAACAGATGTGGCTCGATGTGCAAAATCTGACATGATTTAGAATCTTCCAAAGAAATGCAGGCATTACCGTACGGCACCAATTTGTTGAAGGAATTTGCTGTGATGTTGATGTAAATCATCCTTCGCAATGCCTTGAGAAACAGAGCGTAATGTGGCGGTAGGTTTGGTTTAGAATAGTCTGCCGTGAAGTGGCCCTTTTTATCCGGTACCAAGAGCTCGTCGCTTCTGTCATCGCTACCCAATTTTGGCGGAGTAGGTACTTCTTGATCATTGATACTAAAGCACCAGAGCTCTCGAGAAAGCAATGCCACTAAGTTTCGAGGATTTTGTTTCCTTAGCAGCAGCTCCATCTGAATCGACCATTGATCTTCTTGCTTCTTAGGTACATATTGATGGAAGTTGACCTTTTCCAGTTTTTCAATTCGGTAAAAGCTTGACAGCAGGTTGTCCACATTATAAGCTGACAAACCCGTTGCCATGACCGAGTATATATCGTCTCTCTAGTTGGTATTCTTCACAAGATTCGCCTGGTTTGAAGGTGTGTGCTCATCTCGCGCCTTACAAAGTTTACGCCTTACCAGACCGAGACGTGCTCTCACGTGCAGCAAACAAAGAAGGCAAACGAAGAATCTTTCTTTGGCTCTTGCCGTCGATATGTGCACTATTAGTGCCCTTCTATTTACTCAAGACACGAAGTCTTGCCCTGCTTTCTATATTGTTTCGTTTTTATTACCTAGCGAATATCTTACTCTTGTGTGTCTATCTTAGCGTTCACAAGTTCTTGAATAACACCGTCAAGTGAAGACGGCTTTGTCGCCGACCCCCACCTCTGGCACACGTTACCATTCTTGTCTACGAGAAACTTCTCAAAATTCCACTTTATCCCTCTAAATCCTAGGGGGCCCGCCTTTTGTGACTTTAAGAATACGTACACTGGCTCTGTTTCTGATCCGTTGACTTCTATCTTCTTCATGATAGGAAAAGTTACGCCATAATTAAATTTGCAAAACTGTGCAATTTCTAAATCAGTCCCTGGTTCCTGGTGACCAAACTGATTGCAAGGGAATCCTATGACTACAAAGCCTGTGTCCTTGTATTTCTTATAGAGTGCTTCTAGTTCTTCATATTGAGGTGTGAACCCACAGCTGGATGCGACATTAACAATGAGTACTACTTTGCCCTTCAGTTTACTGAAAGGAAAGGGCTCGCCCTTGCCATCAGTTGGTTCTAACTCATAGAATTGCGACATTCAATTCAGTTATTTTAATTTTCAATTCAAGGGTAGATTTCGTTTAGAAAGTCTAGTATGTACGTACGTCATCTCATTATGCTTTAAAAACGTCGAAAAAATTAACCAAGAATTTTCAAGAAATTACGTTAATAAAACCCACTTTAAAAGCTTAACCGTTGAAAACTTGAGCACTACAGACTTTCGCTATACACTGGCTCCGCTTCTTCAGATGCGGTTTTTTTGTCCTTAGGAACCCAACTGCTTGACTGCCAAGGTCTGGTCCCTTCTTCGTACATTTCGTTAACTTCTTCGAGAGTGAGACCTTTAGTTTCGCAAACAAAGAAGAAGACATAAAAGAACGAGAAGATCAGGCAGCCCATGAAGACATAACCATAGTAAAAGTGGATAGTCCTGGTGATGAACGGCGTGAAAAATCCAATAAGGAACCCCCAGATCCAATTGCAACCAACAGCGATGGCCATTGCGCGGCTTCTTACGCGCAAAGGATAGCTTTCAGATACAATGACATAGGCAATGGGAGCCCAAGTAGTGGCAAAAAAGAAGATGAACAAGCAGGTGAACACAATCATCGCATTGCCTGCAGGTTTGGAAGATGGTTGGTCTCTTCCATGCGGCCACAAACTGGTGACGCCGATCGTTGCAAAGATAACGAAGCAGATGGACATAGTAGCAGACCCTGAAAGCAGACATTTTCTTCTGCCAAACTTGTCCACAATCCACAGCGCAACGAAAGTCGAGCCAAAATTGACTGCGCCGAGAATGATGGAGGTCTCGAAGGAGTCGTCGAGTCCTACAGCCTGAAAGATACTCGTTCCATAGTAGAAAAAGTAATTGTTTCCTGTTAACTGTTGTAAAGATTGAATCATGGCCCCCATCATGACACGTTTGAAGATCTGCCCCTTGTTGGAAAACAGTTCGGCCCACGAAGCATTACCCGCTAGGCGTCCTTTTTCTATGGCGAAATTGATACTTTCCAACTCACTTGTCACCATCGGATGTTCTGGGTCCAGTTTATTTGATTTGGCCAATGATTGACGGGCTGTTTCCACTTTACCCTTTTCCAATAGGAATCGGGGTGATTCTGGCACTACCATGAGTCCAATCAGCATGAAGATAGCCCACAGGAAACATAACCCGAGTGGCAGCCTCCACTGTATTGAGTTTCCATAGCGTTTTGTACCGTAATTTGTACAATATCCCGTAAAGATGCCCAGGGTAATCATCAGCTGGTAAAGCGATACGCATGCTCCTCTCAATTGCTTGGGAGAGATCTCAGAAATAAGCGTTGGTGATAGCACAGAAAGACCACCGACTCCGAGGCCTGCTACTATACGTCCGATAAAGTATTGGTACCATGCCTGAAAAGACGTGATTTGCAAAACGATACCTATTACGTAGACCAGTACCGCTAATCTGAGTCCTCCACGGCGACCATAGGTATCACCAAGTCGTCCCATTGTAAAACCGCCGATAGCACAACCTATATTGAAGATCGACACGATAAGCCCGGTTTTCACATCAGTGAGATCAAACGTCGACGTCGCTGGATTCCAAGTGCCAAACCTAGCTTTGAAGTCTGTCATATTGACAAAACCAGATATTGTTCCTGTATCCCAGCCAAAAACAAACCCTCCGAAGGCTATCATGAGGCATGAGCAAACGACAGAGATATATTTCGTCCATGAGCCACAGCTTTCAATGTCAGGAGTAGCGCACACCTCGAGTTCTTCAGATTTCTCGGCTGCCAGCTTGTGTAGGGAAGCTGAATAGTTGGAAATGCTGTTCCCTATGATCTCGTCATTGCTGCGAGCTGGCGTCTTGAGTTTGGTCACCTCATTGCTGAAAGAAGATGCACTGCGAAGTATATTTGAGTCTGACATAGTGTCGTGGAAATCACATAGTTGCCATTGGGAATAAACTATTACAGATATGGCTATTATATAGTTAATTTTTGTGCTTCAAATGCATTTATTTCTATAGAAACTTCTAAACTTGTTCCCCGAGAAACTTAATCAACGTTCCATGCGTCTCGCGTTCAGCCGCGCGTAATCTAGGCTAAAACAGTGATATGCCGAAAGACACCGTTAAATTAAGCCAAGTTAAAACTTGAGTGTGGGGGGACATAAGTATCGCTAAGCGTTTTTATAATTCATGAATTAATTCTGCTGCCCTACCGATAAAATTGCACTACCGATGGAGTTGCTGCCCTGTAAGCTGGCCAGGATATCGATATCAGAGTAATTCGCACTATTCGAATTACCAAATGTTTAAGAAATCAGGATACGCTAAAAATAACACGAGGATCTGACAAGAAGAGAAACCTCATTGTTGAAAGGGACGAGTGGAGGTCGCGAAATACTCCTGTTGAGGTAAGGTAAGTGCTTAAAAAAACGATAATTAAGGAGATATTTAGTGTTATGGAAGGTCTAAAATCTTCACAGTGTACCCTTACCAAGAAATTTAGCTCTTTTTTTTTTATATACCACTTTGTTTTTTTTTTGACGCCGTCACCAAATAAAAAAGGGCTCCGAGTATTAGAAAGTTGGCTGGGTTCCTTTAAATACTCAGAATTTTTGAGTAGCCAATTACAGGCTCTAATCACTTGAGTTTAGCCTCTGGAACCGATGCTGTATTCTTATTCCACTGGCTCAATTGTTGAAATCATCCAATTAAACGTAGTTTAATAATATTTTACCACGATATCTATTACCTTAAAGAAACAATCATAAAAGACATCGAAAACTCTCTGAAAGATTGAAAAAAGACTATCTCTGACCTACTCCCTGGCTCAAAGGAACTACTCTTCCATCTATGTGGCACTAATACAAGCATTGTTCATGATGGGATTTTTTTTTTCTGTTACCTGTAGCTGTCAAACTTATGATCAGTGAGCATATGATATCATTAAATTTGAGTAGCCTTGAACCAATTTGAATATAATATCGCTCCTAGAATTTACAATCAAATGTATCATCATCATGTATCGTCTCAAATCACGTGTCACATGAGTGTCTATTCGCGCTTTGTTGCACTTTCCGTGAGCTCGAGCACAATGACAAGACAAGTCCGTCAGTTAATGCCATTAGGCAAAACAGTAAAGAATATTGGGCATGCTGATGTGTCAGGATGGTGGTGACGACGATGAAGGTATTCTTCTTTTTGCCGACCGTCAATCAGTTGGCATGGGAGATCTTTGGCGGTACAAAATAACTGTCGACAAGCGTGAACTGGAGCCAAGTATGAAGCTACTTCACTTGAGGATCAAAAATACAGAAAATGCTCTCTTGCGTCCCGTCTACATTGCGGGACCTTACTCCTTCTATGTGGATGTAAGACCTTACAATTACGATGAGAGTAAGAAATTTGACGAACCAATCCAGTTTTGTTGTGATTTGAGACCAGATGAGCACTTTTCTGCTACTTTGCTCCTTAACAAGAATTCCCAAGTGAATGACCATGAATATTCCTGGACCGTAGACATTCTGTCACAGATGTGCGTCGCTCCCCTTCCCAGGGTAAAGTTCCGTCTCAAAGTGGGAACGACCAGAAAGTCCACAAAGCTACGGCATGATGAGAATTTAAAGCGCTTACCAGGTTTTGACGTTAAAATTTGGGACACCAATGAGTTGTGGAATGCACCACCTAAATTCCCCTCGAAGCCAGCGCATCTGGTGATTTTAACTCATGGTATCTTCTCCAATATTGGTTGCGATATGCTGTATATGAAGGAAAGAATTGAAAGAGCCGCGTCTGCGGTCGATGAAAGTGTAAATCCTAACATAATAGTTAGAGGATGCATGGATATTATGGGGAAGTCGTCTCACGGTATTCGTTGTCTAGGCGTCAAAGTTGGCAAGTTTGTGATAAAGATCGTTGATGAACTAAAGACTCAATACAAGATTGACAAAATATCTTTCGTAGGCCATTCGCTAGGCGGCCCGACACAGGCCATGGCCATTCATTATATTGCGTTAAAACGACCGGATATTTTTGACCCAATAACTGGGATAAAACCTGTGAATTTCATCGCTTTAGCAAGCCCTTTCCTGGGAGTCGCCAGCGATGTGCCTATGTTCGTCTCAATGGGATTGACTGTTGGTACTTTTGGGCTTACTGGCAGGGATTTGACATTAAGGCACACTCCAATGACCTCCAAGGAGGGGTTGGCGATAACGGACGCCGGCAAAACCTCTACTAGCCCGGTCATGGAACTTCTTCCATTGTCCCCCGCAAAAGAAGTACTTGAACGATTTGTGCATAGAACTCTTTACGCTAACGTATTGCATGATGGTATCGTCCCGCTGAGAACGGCGGCACTGCTATATCTAGATTGGAGAAGTCTTGCTCAGGTTAGCAAGATGCGAAACAAGTTCCAACACCCAAATCAAAACACTTCTTCGACTAGTGACTTATCTTCGACTGCTCAGTCTCATTCACCGCCATCGTCCTCGATGGAAAGTTCATCCAACCTTAAAACAGGCGTCATTCCGGAAAGTTCGTCCAATCCCAAGACAGGCGTTATTCCTGAGAGTCCTCTCGATAAGACAGCAGCAGCACAATTCTTTATGCCGCACAAGCTTGTGAAATACAGGAAATATGCAAGAACTCAAACCAAGAGTTCTCAATCTGAAGAGTCTTCTGAAAGCGATGAGAATGAAGCATCCCTCCCAAAGAATATCAACAACGAAGAAGCTAAATTTAATCCGCCTCCCGAGGCCTCTACCATATTAGCAGCGATTTCAGTGATCACTTCACCTTTGCCTACAGAGGAGTACATCATGAATCCGGAGGCAAGAACGGACTGCATTGTACATGACAAACTCTATTATCCTAATGAATTGCCTCCCCCTCATTACAAGGGACGGCCGTTTTACAAAAAACTAATATACCCCAACGAGTCTAGTAATAAGCTCCAGGAGGAGATTGCCAGGTCATGGCAAGAAAGTATGACTTGGAGAAAAGTTTTGGTCGACTTGAAGCCAGATTCGCACAACAACATCGTTGTTCGCCGCAGATTCGTCAACTTGTTTGGGAATGTCGCTATCGATAACCTTGCTGAGTCTCACTTTGGTCTTGAAGCTAGCAAGCATTATGCCACTCTATAAATCATCGTGTATTCTTATTATTCACCAAATAATCCTCTACTGGATCGGCTGGATCGATCTGGAATACTTTATCGGGATTTAACAATCTCTGGGGATCGAGAGCCAACTTGATCCTCCGCATTACATCGATAGTATCTGTTCCTAATTCCTTTTCCAAAAACTCACGTTTGCTTAGTCCCACACCGTGTTCCCCAGTACACGTACCTTCGTTATCCAGTGTGATATCGTTCATTTCTTGCACAACGCGTTTGCACAAGTGATACTGATCTGGCTTATAAAAAATGTCACAGTGGAAATTACCATCACCAACGTGTCCTAAAACCATGAATGGCAAGTCATTCGGGGTTAAAAGGTCGCCCGCCTTCTCCAGGGTATTGCTTAACTTTGACAGTGGAACTGCAAAATCTGTGATCCACATCTTGGCATTTTCGTCAACTTCATTATAACCGTAGTCCATCATCATGTATAGGGCATTTTTTCTCGCTGCAAAAAGCTCATGGGCTTCTTCATCGTTTGCCGCAGACTCAAACTTTGTGCAATTGTTGGCGCGAGCAGTCTGTTTCAGCTGTTTGATGTACTCACCGGCAACCGTTTCATTGAGGCCAGCTACCTTGAAGAACAAGGTGGGAACATTGTCGTACTGTCTGGAAACCTGATTGCTGTAGTTAACACATTCCATCATTTTGGCATCTAGCAGTTCCACAGCGTTGAATTGCAATCCCTTTTTGAAAAGGTCAGAAACCGTCTGCACGCTATCAGAGAGAGTAGGAAATTGCACAACGGCAACCGTCTCATATGGCTGCTTAACTTGCAATTTTACTGTTACCTCCGTAACGATGGCCAGCGTTCCTTCGCTCCCTACTAGTAATCCAGTCAGATTGTAGCCTGCACTAGTTTTTCTGGGTCTTCTTCTAGTCTTTATAATCGTGCCATCAGCCAATACCGCCTTCAAAGATATCACGTTAGCGCTCATTGACCCATATCTGGTGGCACCAATGCCAGAGGCGTTAGTATTCACCATACCACAAACATGGGCACCAGGACCACAGTCGCATCCGAGCATCAAGTTTTCCAGTCCCGGCTGCTCACTCAAGTACTCGTTCAGCTGCTGCCAGCCGACTCCAGCTTGTAAAACAGCATCCAAATCGTCTGGATATACTTGCAGAATTTTGTTCATCTTCGAGGTGTTAACAATGATGCACGGCCTCGTAGAATAAGTACTACCCTCCAGACAAGTCCCACCAGAAAAGGGGACCACAGGTATGGAGTATTTGCTAACCAATTTCATCACTTGCGAAACGTCCTCAGTGGATTCCACATAAACCACACACTGGGGCTTTTGTTCTGGCAGGGGCTTTCCGATGTTGAAGCCATTATCTGTGTGAAGCCCGAGCACCGCTGCAGTCGACTTGACCTTTTCTTCACCTATCGTTTGTCTTATTTCAGCTACACAATGTTCCAAGTCCTGCTGGGTGCCGTAGCGGGGGCTAGCCAACTGGTTCAATGGTGTAGTTGATCCTGGGGGGAAGCTTTGAAACTTATTATTGCTTAGATTCAGCTCTGTGAGTAAATAGTAGCCGGTAAGGCCGCCCAATGCAAACGATGCCACAGTGGATGCAATGGATGCAATTGACCGAAATTTGGGCGAAGAGGCACTTTTGATCGTCTTCGAGCTCTGGTATCTCACGCAACGCAATTGTGCTCTGGCGCATGCAACAGGAAGGCGACCAAACATTGTTGATTATCCAATCGAGTAGCTATCCAAAATGGAGCTCAAGTGGATAAACTGTCGGTGAATTCTATATGGGTAGCAGTGGCCATAGACCAACTGAACTTGCAGAAAACTGACAAGTAAATAGAGTATTTTCAGCAACTGTGGCGTCCTCAGCAGACACTGGCTCACAAGAGCAGGTGATGATAAGGATAATTTGCCAGAGAGATGCGAAGGAGTAGATAGGAAGTATAAAGTACTCTCTGTCAAGTTAAGATTACGGTTCGTTAGTCAAAAGAAAAAAATTAGTAAAACTATTTGCCGTAAGCCCCATTGCAAGAATCAATATGCCAGGGTTTCGCCAAGCTGCTTGTTGCTTTCAGTTTGCAAGTATGTAATAGAGTGCTGCATGATTGCAAATTCAGATTATCATGCATGATGGCTGCAGCTTCTTTTTGTCGATTTTTTTTTCTTCTTTCAGTACATTGAAAACTCATTGTTGTAAGACGAATCATCTCACAGATGCATTTCTACACACTGAGAGGAGGGTGTGTTGACTAGAGTAATATGAACTAAAGTTGAATTTCGGGACAGCTTATTTGTTCAAAATTCGTAACCAACCAATGAAAAGATAAAAAATATAAAGCCCTGCAGGGGGCTCGAACCCCTAACCTTGTGATTAAGAGTCACACGCGCTACCGATTGCGCCAGCAAGGCATACTAATCTGTTGTCGGGGGAAAAAGCCAAAGAGTACTAAGGAAGGTTTTTTGGGTCATCTGATAAGTACGCTTTCAACGCTATCTGGGTATTGAGAAATCCTGCTAAATGATGTTTAATTCCAGTTTATGCAGTTTGCTATGCTTTTGTTCACTGTCCGTCATGATGTGTTTGCTTCCCAGTGTCTTGTGACTCGCTCATTTATAAAGGCTCGGGTTCCAAGGCGGCTATTCCCTCACACTTCACCGGCGACAACCACGAAAGCATCAGAGTGTTAAGACATGACGAGGGTCAAGTCAGAGCCGAATAGTGACAGCATCTCCACAACCCATGTACACGGTTCTAAGGGAGTAAGGTTAAGTTCGAGCGGTAGTCCCAGTGACGGCTATCATAGCCGCCAAGCGTTGGCGAATAAACCGGTCAACCACATCAGCGGCGCCCAAAACAAAGACAAAGAGAGCCAAATTCGAAAGATTGAGAGTTTCTTGTTGAAACCAGGACAGGTGGTTTCAGGCAAAGACATGCTAGCCGCGTCGATTAAAAAAGAGAGAGAACAAGAAAGTCCTACTAGGGAACTCACTGAGCCCTTGCTTGTGCCTGCCGAAGTGGCTGCCTCCAAGACAGCTGGGCCTGCGAAAAGACATGCTCAAGAAGGTTCTGAGAGGCCGCCCAAGAAAAGAGAGCCAGACGACAAGTTTAAGGAGTTGTCCAGCTTTGTTGAAACGGAGAAGAAGAGGGATAGGGAGCCGCGGCAGGCCACCTCACCAGGGCCGTATACTCCTATCGACAAGCTGCTTTACGAGACCAGGGGCGAAGAGAGCGCGTCTTTATTCCGCGATTTGGAACAGCAGTCTGAGAGAGACTTCTGCAGCCTGGCGGCATCGTGGACGCTCGCGGAGTGGATCGAAGAGGGCCAGCATTTACTCGACACGCACACGAGACTTATCAGCCGACTGGTGCAACACAGAATCGAGCTCTCACTTAAACTACAAGTCATTACATCGGCCGTCAACGACAGGGCCGCTGCACTCAATGAGCAAGGCCTGTTAGTCGACCGGAAGCTGGAGAAGATCAAAAACCTGGGCGAAGAGATACTGCACATTATCTAGCACCTTTCCCCTCCCCTCGGATCTTCTTCTTCTTCCGGCTTTTTGCTAGTAATCAAAGATTATTCGTGGTTCTATTTAACTGTACACAGAAGTCCAAAAGCTTAAATTCTTCTTCTGAAACGTCTCTCTCTCTGGGCAGAGACGTTGGTGACGGACAATGGCAACTTCAAACCTAGAGACTTGACCAAGTCGGCGGTCTGGTTGTCCACGTTCAAGACACCCTTAGAGTGAGACAAGTCCAAGGCAGACACTTCTGGAACGTACTGGTCCTTTCTTTCTCTCTCCTCCTCTTGCAACTTGAAAGAGATACCTCTGACTGGACCCTTCTGGATTCTCTTCATCAAGTGGGTGCTGTAGCCAGCGATCTTGTTTCTCAATCTCTTGGACTGGATGGTAGCAATCTCATCGCACAATCTCTTGTTGGTCTGGAAGTCCGAGGTCAACTTTGGATAGTAACGCTCAATCAAAGCCTTGGAAGCACGCTTAACGGTCTTGGTTCTAACTCTACCCATCTTGAATCACTTGTCTCAGGTCTTTTCCTTCTCTTTGATTAATATCAGAGGTAAATTTTCACTGATTGAATTATAAGAATGATGAGTTAGGAAAGAGCCCTATGCGTAGTTGCGTCTGTCAGGCCGAGGGAGAGGCCGGGAGGGAGAGCTGCAAGGGTAGGAGTTTAGCGGAGCAGCACGAAGCTCCAGGCAGAGAGGCCACTGGAGCCATTGGAGCCAGTCCGCCTAGGATGAGAATTCCGGCTCACTGGACGGAGGGAACGGGGGACGGGACTGCCTGCCTGCCTGCCTGCCTGCCTGCCTGTCTCAGCCTACGAAGAGTTGCCACGAGCCCAGCCCAGCCCAGCCCGCGTTGCCCAGCCGAGTTGCGCACCGTGTGTCGGCTGCCGGGCTGGGCCCGACGGGGCGCGCGGTGGCAAGAAAGAAGAGCACAACTTTCGCAGACCCACGCAACTTTTTTCCATACGGAGAGAAATTTCAAATTTTTCAAAAAATTGTACAGATGTATAAGGTGTTTATGGGTGTTGCAGTACAACGTTATGTAAACGGCGGATAAAGTAGTTGTCATCCTTGATCCTGGGGCAGACTACATGGCCATTAGTACAAGATATAAGCATAAGAACATTTGAATTATCAAATCTTAAAGTGTAGCACAGTACTATGTAAAATGCACAGATCTTGAACACGATCAGACTGTAAGCAGCCAGGAGCTTCCCCAAAAAGCGTTAAGAGAAACCGTTGAGTGTAAGAACGGATATTCTTGCCAGCTTTTCAAAAAAAAAAAAGAATAAAAATATAAATAAAAGAGGACAACGAAAACTCTACGTTATCTATAGGAATGGTTACTGGCGAGATGCCTGGGGAAGTAGAATCGATTTTACTTGGGATGGAAGAAAAAAAAACTGGGGTTTTCCACTGGGAAAGCTTGTAGACGAATAAGTGTCTGGCAGTACGTCGAGAAGCGATGTAATTATTGCAAGTTAGTAAGCGCGGAAAAACTTGTTTCTGGCGGCGTCACCGCCGCTACGGTGCAAAAACGAGAGCTTTTGTGACAACGCCGAAGTGAAGTTGACGGGCTTTGGAAGGCGTAGTGAGTCAGGTTGTGGCATGCAAACGATTAATTCGTGCGTTAAGCAGTATGAACAGCTACGGCATTTGATTAAATTAGGAATAATATACGATGCGAGAACTCTAAACCGCAGGTTTCTTTCAAGGAACCGTTAGATGACGTTAGTAGAACGATACCTTCGGTATTAAACTTGTAATGATGTACATCTCGGACAATGCTGGTTATACAGGGGAATTTCTTATAAACTTATTGTGAGCAATGAGCCCCGATGAAATGCTCTTTCATCGATTTTAGGCAAACGAACCTTTGATTCTTACTTCTTGATTTGAACATATTCCTAAAAAATTGTTGCGACGTTAATGGGTCGATTTTATTTTGGCTGGGAATTTCAAAAATTCATGCTGTATTAAACTTTAATAAGTATCCCCTTTACATTTCGGAAGTCCTCTGGTTCTTCTGCAGGTTACTAGTAGCCCCAAACATCAGCCACCCGCCATGAGCAAACTATGCAATTGTAACGCGATGTGGGCGACAAGTACATACTTTTAACTGTGAAACCTACCCATTGCACAAGTACACCAGGTACACTGGTGGAACACCAAAAATAAAGGTTATATACACGTATAAAGATAAACTCCAGTTTACCTGACATATGAAGGTAGATGAAATATCAAGATTTGCCCCCCATCCATTCGCTTTTTTGAGCTATCCTCTACCTAAACGTAAATCCGTGTATCGCGAAATTGAAATATATATCCCTGGGAAGGTAGACTTCCTGTCATTGATAAGTTCACAGTATAAGAGACCAAACCTTAACTATAAGTATAAATTGATCGATGATTTGTTCGTAGCGCATTTGTGTAATTCGTGACGCCCACGGGAGCTACAACTTTCACATATTTTGAACGCCCGTCAAGGTGCCTGTTACGTGCAAAGCGTGTAGCAATGAGCACCTACGAAAATCCCGCTTTGCATCCTAGCAGCAGCATTCCGAAGCTTGTCGTGTAATCGATATTACTGCAGCGAAGCTGTCAGCGACTGCTCAATTGCAAAGTCAATCAAGCTGCATCCTCCCTTAAAGAAAAGAAAAAAGGGAAAATTAATAAACAAACTAAAGTCGGGCTTCCGTAGAAGCAAAAATAAATGCTCTGGTTGGACTCTTCTGTAAATTTGACCCAATATGTTTGCGATGACTAACTCTTCATCTCAAGATTTACTGACGCGCTGTTTTACCCGGACGTGCCAAATTTCCCCAGTGTCGACTGACTGCCAGCATACGAAAAAAAAGAATAACCGAACTTCCACCACGTAGTAGCCGGAGCCTGGACGTGAAGTCGTGGTATGTAAAATAAGGCAGCGGGAAAGCATCGCGCAAATCTCAGCATGTCAAATAAGTTCCACTGTGATGTGTGCTCTGCAGATTGCACCAATAGGGTGAGGATATCGTGTGCTGAGTGTCCAGAGTACGATCTATGTGTGAACTGTTTTTCTCAAGGTTTATATAACGGGAACCACAGACCGTATCACGATTACAGAATCATAGAGACCAATTCATACCCAATATTATGCGAAGATTGGGGCGCGGATGAGGAACTCGCCTTAATCAAGGGGGGCCAAAATTACGGGCTGGGCAATTGGCAAGACATAGCGGATCACATCGGTAGTAGAGACAAAGAGGAAGTCGCAGATCATTATTTGAAGTATTACATATACAGTCCGTACTATCCAATACCTGAAATCACAAAGGACATACATGTACCGCAGGAAGAATTTTTGGAGCAGAGAAAGAAGAGAATCGAAAGGTTCAGGGAAAAATCGCTGCAACCTGTAGGCAAACCCATGGCGTCCGTACCAAGTTGTCACGAAGTGCAAGGGTTCATGCCTGGTAGGCTGGAGTTTGAAATGGAATTCGAAAACGATGCAGAAGGTCCTGTTAAAGACATGGTGTTTGAACCCGATGACCAGACTCTGGAAATAGAATTGAAACTGACGATTTTGGACATTTACAATTCAAGGCTCACCACAAGAGCAGAAAAGAAAAGACTGTTGTTTGAGAACAATTTGATGGATTATAGAAAATTACAAAGCATCGATAAGAAAAGATCCAAGGAGGCCAAAGATCTGTACAACAAGATTAAGGCCTACGCGACTATTATGACCGCGCAAGATTTTGAAGAATTCAGTAAAGATGTACTCGAAGAATTACGCTGCAGGACTCGAATAGCACAGTTGCAAGAATGGAGGAGTAATGGATTGACTACGATTGAGGCGGGACAAAAATATGAACGTGATAAGCAATTAAGAGTAGCCGCGCTCGAAAGATTCGGTACTTCTAATTATATGTCTGCGGGGGCGAATAATAATGGCAGACATAGAGCATCTTCAGCACATCGGACGAGTGCAGATTACTCTCAAAACTACAGCGAAGCCGCGGGACGAAAAAAGAATATGACTATCAGCGATATCCAGCATGGTTCAGATTTTAATCTGCTGTCTCCGGGAGAACAGCAGTTGTGCATTCAGCTCAAGATACTGCCCAAGCCTTATTTAGCCATCAAAGACCTCATGTTTAGGGAACTGCTGCAAGCGGATGGCTATTTGAAGAAGAAAAACTGTAGGGATCTGCTCGATATCGAGCCACTGAAGGCAAATAAAATTTACGACTTTTTTCAATCACAAAATTGGGTTTAACAAAAAAAAAAGTATGTTGTATTATTAGTATATATTTGGTTAAAGCTTTTTTACGATTAATTGTAAAATCTTGTGCCGTGGATCATTTTCGCTGTCCAGCTTTTCCAAATACGATTCTTTAATGAAGTCTGTCATACTAGATTTGAGGGTCTTAGCGGCTTGCGGGTCTAATTTGGGTACGTATGCGAAATATTTCTTGACTGCTAGCTGTAGTTGATTCACATCGAGGTTTTCCAAGGACATGTATCTTATGTTCAGTGTCACGTCTGCAAATATTATTTCCAAATATAATTCAGGATGTGTAGTCTCCAAAGTGCTGTTTTTCCAGTATTGCAAAATGTGATTTATCAAGTAGTCCCTCTGCAAGTCTTGGAACTGGTCGATCAGCTTCATGTATTCTTTGGATATGTCAAATAAATAGACCACGACTTCGCGCTCGATGTCTTCGTCGATGGAAGAATCTGTTGCAGCAATATATCCTCTGTGTTTCTTACGGTACTCGTCGCCTAGTGTTTTCATGGCAATATCGAAAATTGTCAAGGCTATATCGCCACGTAAAGCAGGATTTGTCTCTTCATTACCCAACATGTTCATATCAGCCTCAGGTAGTTCGTTGAGACTATCCTTCATGGAATCGCCCGTGGAGGGCGTCTTGAGGCTTGAGGTGATTCCCTCATCTCCATTAGCACCTGATCCATTCGCCATATCCATTTCTTGTTCTCTCTCGTTAATTAGCCCCATCACCTTTCTTCGGTTGATCAACTTAGTGATAAAATTCAGTTCAAACTTGACGTACTCAAACCATAATTTAGGCACATTCGAGTTGAACCTCAACGCATTTTGGAAAACAGTCCTACAACTTTTGAAATTGGCGTGGTCTTCATATTCATATTTGGCACAACTGATCCAAACATCCACATTCGTAGGGTGTAATTTCAGCAGTTGGTTGTAAATATCGTGAATCTTTTTGTATGATGTCCTAGTACCTCTGGTCTTCATGAAGCGTAGGTACATAGCCCAGAATTTCATATCTTGCGGGAACTTATTGCAACCTCGTTGATAGATAAACGCTATCCTCTGTTCTATGGACCAGTCAGAGATACTGTTGGTTTTCGAGCTCTGGAGTATCCTCTTCACACGTTTCTGACGCAGCTTCTCCACTTGCGTTTCGTAGTTGATATACTTGACATAGTCCTTGATGGAAGAACCTCTAGAATTGAGACAATGTTCGAAATCAGTTCTTTTCTTCATGATTGATGAAACTTCACTCTTTGTGAAAAGGCCCTTCTCTACGAGATCTTCTACTTCAGGAATGCATTGTTCCAAATAATATCTGGTCTTTGAAGACATGTCAGTGTCTCTGAATGGATTCTCTAATCTGTTATTTCACGACAGGATGAGCCTGTATAACTACGAGATGATGCGATGAGATGAGATGAGTGTTGAAATTTTTCTATTACCCGAACGAACCATTTCGTGAAATTTCAGAACGTCAAATATTGCATTACTATCAGAGCACAATTAAAGACAGATCATAGCGGATCTTATAGCTCGAAAAGCCATGTCTTTGAGATTACAGCTTGGCAGAGTACGTACATTCATTTATTCTTTGGACAAAGTCTTTTTTTTTTCTCACGCAAGCGTTTTTACTAACTTTATTTCCAGCTAATAAACGTGCGCTGCAGCTCAACACTGCCCAATGCAGCAATTCCGCCTAAGTATACCCTAGCAACTGTGCGCTCCTTCCCCTCCTTAGAACCACTGACGTTTGCATCGGTTCCCGCAGGTGTCCTAGCCGCACCCCTGAGAAGAGACCTCCTATGGCGAGCCATCGTCTACGAGAACGACAATAAGCGCGTGGGGTCGTCTAACCCGCCCAGCAGAAGCGAAAACGGCTACTCCAGACGCAAGCTCCTCCCCCAGAAAGGATCCGGTAGGGCCAGAGCTGGTGACGCCAACTCCCCCACAAGGCACAACGGTGCGAGAGCTCTTGCCAGGTCGGCCCCCAATGACTACACCACAGTTTTACCTTCCAAGATATACTCGGCTGCCTTTAGAAACGCCCTCAGCTATCAGTACAAGCATGGAAACCTCTTCGTCATTGGTGGCCAAAATTTGCTCGAGGACACCAACGAGCTGGACTTGAACGAGCTGGAAATACTGCCCACTAATCCCGAATCAAACGATGGCGAACTCGTGTTTAGGAAGTTTCTCAAGGAGCATAATCTACAGGGCAAGAAACTCTTGTTCATTACGAGCGAGCCCAGAGAAGGACTGTTACAATACACGGAGAAGTTCGAAGACACCGTAGACATTGTTCAGCAGGAGTTTGTTGATGTCAACGACTTGCTCAAGGCTCGCAAGGTATTTATTGAGCTTGAAGCGTTGGAGTACCTCTCTGTGACACACTTCCAGTGAACCTACTGCCCTACCTTATCCATCTGTATATATCTAAAGCGTCTAAAACGAAAACTCCGATTCTTGTGACTGTTTTTCCAACACGTGTACATTCTGTTATAAATCTATACACCATCTAAAAATTATTTTGCGAAAATTTCAAATGTGAAAAATTTCTGCGTCGGTGAAAAAAAAAAAAGCTGCGTCGACCGACCAACGTGGACCATCGGGCAGAGTTAGTCTGCTACCCACGGGCGGAGCTCCCGCCGGGGGCAGCTCGCTGGGCTCAACCCTGTAGCTTCTAGGCAGAGACACGCGCTTGCTGGGAGGAGAGACTCCTCCACTAGCACCGGCCGACTCCTGCCTGGGAATAGACTCCAGGCTGGGCGGAACCTCGCGCCGTTCGCCACCGACTCACATCGTCAATTTTCGTCAGTGCAAGAGAGCATTGGCCCAAATAGCATAACGAAATTTATAGGTATTGATTAGGTCTATCTCGGCAGCCGAATCAGCAAGCAGAACGGGTAAAGATGTCTCTAGTTGTCCAAGAACAAGGTTCCTTCCAACACATTCTACGTTTGTTGAACACCAACGTCGATGGTAACATCAAGGTCGTCTACGCTTTGACCACCATCAAGGGTGTCGGTCGTCGTTACGCCAACTTGGTCTGCAAGAAGGCTGATGTCGACTTGCACAAGAGAGCCGGTGAGTTGACTCAAGAAGAGCTTGAGAGAATTGTGCAAATTATGCAGAACCCCACCCAGTACAAGATCCCCACTTGGTTCTTGAACCGTCAAAAGGACATCAACGACGGTAAGGACCACCACACTTTGGCCAACGGTGTTGAGTCCAAATTGAGAGACGACTTGGAGAGATTGAAGAAGATCAGAGCTCACCGTGGTATCAGACATTTCTGGGGCTTGCGTGTTAGAGGTCAGCACACCAAGACCACCGGTAGAAAGAGAGCTTAAATTGACAATTGTTACCTATTTGTACACGTATATATCGATTTTTACTCTTAAAACCATAGCTTTGTATTTTGCACTTGGTCGGTATTGCCTAGGTTGGGCAAGCCTACTCCAAGTCCGTCCTGGAGGTGGTCGTAATGCATACTAGTATATAGCAATAATAAAGAATATCAGAAAGGAAAAAAAAAAAAAAAAATAAAGACAAAACAATTTGCTAATGTATGTAGTAATGATATTGCTAGCGGTACAAAGGATACCTAATTTTCGTGTCAAACCTTTTAATAATACAACTCCGAAACGGTTGACGGAAACATGGAAAATTATTTTCTTACTCATCAAAATCAGTGGACCATCGTGTTTGTGTTCAGCTCTTGCAGTGGATTCTTTTTCGTAGGCGTGAAATCCATCTTCATCTTAGATGCTGAGGCGGAGACGGCTCTGCGCCTACAGGGGCTGCCCGAGGCGGCACCATTTATGAGTTTGTTGACCCTGTTGTTGGGCGATATTTTTAATGGTGTCAGAATCTTCTTGTCTGAGGTCAAATGGAAAGTAATGGCCTGTCCGCGCTTGGCGCTACTTTGCATGGAGGAGCGAGTAGGTGTAGCATTGCCTTGTGTTTGCTTCTGATGTGGAAGCTGTGTCCCAGTGGGCAGACAAAGCATTGGCGTCTTTTCGCTGTTGGTCTGGGGGGTATTGATAGTTTTGGATGCAATTGGGGTAGATGCTGTGACTTGCTCCGGAATGTTCTCCTTCGAAGCGTCCGAAAGATCCGTGTTCGATGCCTCGGAGGATGCCACGACACTCACAGTGGCTGCAGCCGCCACCGTAGAGCAAGGCTTGGCTGGCGTGGAAGTAGCTCTAGCGTTTGCCTTGTTGGCTGCAGCATTCTTTTGCTTTTTCATAGCCTGCCTTCTGTTTTGGAACCATATTTGCACAGCCTTCTCAGACATGTTGCAACGTTCAGCCAACTCTTGTCTCTTCTTCTTGTCAGGAGCAGAGCAGATGTCAAATTCGGCTTGCAAAATATTCAGCTCCTGCGTAGAAGTTCTTCTTCTCTTGCGACGTGCCAAGGGTGCATTATCAATCTTGGGCTCTTTCGTGGGGAATGTTTCTTGCGAGTGGGTAATGAAGGCGAAGGCGCGCTTCTTGTCATTGGCTGAGGGCGTTATTATAGCTCTGGCGGCCGACAACGGTGTGAGCATGTCTGTCCTCTTAGAAGAGTGTCCCAAAGGTTTCTTCTTCACGACCGGCGTGGAAGGTGGGGCGCTCAGCGAAGCGGGCGCTGAAATGGGCTGTGTGGCTTCGGGCAACGAATGGGCCCTCACCCGGGGTACACAAGCATCAGCGTTGGCCGTGGGGACATTGGAGACCGTTTGCCTCATGGCGCTATCTACCGATCTGGGCCTCGCGATACCGGCGCTCAGAGGTGGCAGCCTGATGATGCCGCGACTGTCGCTGTAAAAGCTATTGTTGATAGTTTCCAACAGCGGCGAGCAAGGCTCTGACTTTGGCTTTTCCCCATAAAGGATGGCAGCTAGCGAAGGAAGTAGTGGTTTCTTCTCGATAGACATGTTCTTGATTCAAGGATGAAATGAGCGGATGCGGAGACGATGCGATGCGATGTGATGCGAAAAGTATACTATCTTAATGCAAAGGCGATGCGGTGTAGAAGCAGTGTAGCGGTGTGATTTAGTGTTTGGGAATGTTTGAACTCAAGACACAACCTGGGGAGGTTGTGCCATCGGATCCTGATCCCAACACTTTTATAACAAATTCAGCTCCCATTCTATAAACACCATGGCTTTACAATATCGTATCCTATTCCAGCATGCAAATTACACAAATCGCGTCTGTTTTGGCATTCGTGTGTTTGTTTGTTGTGTTTTGGGTTGCCCAGTGGAAGGCGCATTTGACTCTCAAGATTCGTGTCACTACTAAACACAGCAGGAGTTTCACCCGCAAAGGGTTACATGATTGTAAATGGCGTCGAGAATGCCATAGTGGTTATTTTCGCTTCCCCCCAACAGCTTGATCGACCATTCCGGAAGTCACTTTGACACTGAAGTACCCATTAGGCAAAGAAGCACAATCCACCGCTAAATCGTTGCGCACCAGGTGGAGGCGCGCGCGTCTCAGCAGTTTTGCGTCGTGCATTCGAGTGTGTTCGCGTCGTCGCCCTTTTCCCAGCGTGGTAATGCCGCGCTTCCCGGAAATACCCAACAGAGAATTCTTGATTGCGTTCTGCAGGAGCCTGTTTGTTTGCCAATTCCCTGCTAAATGACCATCGAGTTGCCCTTTACTTGTTCAGGAGATATGCATACCGATTAGTGGACAAAAGTAGCTTCCATTAGCCACTGGGACCTGGTGCAGTCTTCCAATTCGTGAATTAAAGTTTTGCGACTGCGTACACGCGTATAGCATGTTATTATCACGTGGTTTAGAAACTTGCAGCGCCAGCACATGACTGACCCGCCTTCGGCGGCTAAACCTCTTGTAATATGTTTCAGTGCATGCTATTCGGTTGTTCACCTAGCTGCCAGTTTTGTGTCTTGAAACGCTTTCTTCCTGCAAAGTTGTGTTTAGAGGGAAACGGGAGAAAAAAGTGTTTGTTTTTCCTCCCTCAAATAAATATACTCATTTTTCGCCTTGTGTGAGCCATCATAACTTTCTAAAACACTGAAATGTGAAGGCAGCCAAAAACGATATAGATGAATAGCTAGCAAACTGGTCCCAGAAACTTGTTCTAATAATGAAGCCCTGTGCCTACCAGCGTATCGTAATCGCCAAATATTCCAGCGGTTCTGAACTCACTTGAAGTAATTTTTTTTCCTGTGGTGCCTATATTATCCGTATGCATTTCGCATGAAAAGTTGTGTCTTCGCAGTGAAACAGAGCAGCTGCTCTGGCTCTACTCTCTGGTTATGCTTACCAAATCTATATACGATTTTTTTTTTTTATATATGCATTTTTTTTTTCCAAAGTATAAAAGATATACAGTGTGAAGACAAGCACAGGATCGATGCGTATCTGATAGTTACTTTTTGGAATAACGTATTTAACCATCGCTACGTCAATAAATTTTCGAGACTCACATCTGTGGGATGCAGGCTTGTACAAGGCAAGAACTAGGAATGCACCTTCTTCCACTCCTCATGTGACGCTCCCTTTTTTCAAAGTACTTGGAAGGTCTTCCGAGGCTCTCGGGAACAACTTTGACAACCTGAATACTCGCATATCAGTTACAAAAGCCTAGCCGCAGTCCGGTAATCGTTACTGGTTAGTTTATTTGGGGGCTGGCCACAGACTCGAGTGACTGCTTGCTTCTTTTTCTGCTTGTTCAAGAGCGCCTGCTGTTAGAGATGATAAAGGGCGATGAGCTTGCGTCAAGAGCTTCCACACGGGGTAGCCACATATGCAGGTATATTGCCGGAGTTTTCGGTTTACTTGTGATGCTTTTGATGGGGTTGGCGTTAGCCTGGACACCGGGTGTGGCATTGCAGGAGCAGCTGCAAGAGGTCCCAGGGCTAGTGTCACTTTCCATAGAGGAAACGCTGGAGTTGGAAAAACTGGGGCTGACACCGAGAGAGCCTGTCGTAATACGTGTTGGCCAGGACAAGAAGCGGAAGCTTCATGGCAGATTTTTACACATCACTGATATGCATCCGGATTTGTATTACGCTGAGGGAACTTCCATCGACAAAATGTGCCATAGGGGCAAGCCCTCGGGAAAGAAAGACTATGCGCCGAGGTTTGGTAAAGCTGCGAGTGGTTGTGATTCACCAGTGACACTCATAAACCAGACCTTTGATTGGATTGAAAATAACTTGAGGGACAAGATTGATTTTGTCATCTGGACCGGGGACAACATTCGCCACGACAACGATAGAGATTTACCTAGAACCGAAGATCATATTTTCTCTCTGAATATGCTGTGTTCCGACGTAATGCGCAAAGTATTTGGAAATCGTGAGTCTCAGAATCGAAGGGATTTTGACGTGGACGTAGTCCCCAGCATTGGCAACAACGATGTCTTTCCGCATAATATGCTGGCACTGGGGCCCACTTTGCAGACTAGAGAGTACTATCGTATTTGGTCGTCTTTTATTCCACAGAATCAGGTAGGAGTCTTCCACCGGGGTATTTGCTTCATATCTGAGGTAATTCCAGACAAGTTGGCGGTAATGTCCATCAATACTTTATACTTATTCAAGTCGAACCCACTCGTGGACACCTGTGATTCTAAGAAAGAGCCTGGTTACCAGTTGCTGCTCTGGATGGGTAGCGTCCTGGAGGAACTGAGGCAGCGGGGTCTCAAAGTATGGCTGTCAGGCCACGTCCCACCGATCTCCAAGAACATGGAGGGCAGCTGTTTCCACAAGTTCACACTTTGGACCCACGAATACAGGGATATTATCGTTGGCGGGGTGTATGGGCACATGAATATAGACCATTTCATACCTCTGGACAGCGAGAAGTCATGGGAAGCTGTTCTGGAAGAGGAATCAGAGGCGTCAATAGGGCAAGAGCAAGGAGATGATGAGCAAGACGAGCTGTTCTTGTCGGCGGCAGACCTGGTGCATGACTTGGGTGCCAAGCCAGTCAACAAAGAGTCTTATATGCGTACCGTTCGCGCTGATAGTTACGTACCGGTTCATGATCAGTTGAAGGAAGTGAATTCTGACGCCAAGAAAAAGAGCAAGAAGAAGAAGAAGAAGCATCAGCCGAAGACGGTGGAGGAGATGTGTGAGCGTTACACTATCGTAAACATTGCGGGCTCTGTCATTCCCACATTCAACCCATCATTCCGTGTATGGGAGTACAACACAACCGGGTTAGATCTAGATTCGCCTCAATCAGAACCGGAACAACAAGCGCAGTCATGGGAGCGTTTCTACCAGAGACTCGAGCAGATCATGGATAATGAGGAAGAACCGGAGGTCCACATGGACAAGAAGAAAAAGAAAAAGCCAAAGGTCGATAAGACGATTCCCAAGCGGATGCCCAGCGATTTACCGCTGGGTCCAGGATACAGCCCTCAGTTGTTTTCGCCGACGAAATTTGTACAGTATTACGCAGATCTGGCGGGCATCGACAAGGAATACAGGCGCCTCCTCGATAAGGGGATGGACAAGCAGACTGCGGGAAAAGAGGCATTCGAATACCAGGTGGAGTACGCATCTACAGACGAGCCATACCCGATGAACGGGCTGCTCGTGAGCGACTACGTGGCACTGGCGTCAGAATTGGCAGCCAACAAGACCAAGTGGAAGGATTACATGTACCGTTCTTTCATGTCTTCCGGATACAGCGACAAATAGACGAGGATCGACCTGCTTTATAATCTCTAAATTCTCTATTTTCTTATAAATTCGTTAGACTACGTTACCGCCTATTTGTTGGCAGTAGAGAAGTACTCCTTGGAGTCCTTGACGTCTGGCTTGATAGTGGCAGCGCCAGGGGTCCAGTTGCATGGCAACACGGTACCGTGCTTGTCAGTCCACTGGAAACCTTCCACGATTCTCAATGCCTCCTCAACGTTTCTGCCGACTGGCAAGTCGTTGATGGTAATGTGTCTCACCACACCAGTGGGGTCGATAACGAACAGGCCTCTCAAGGCAACACCCTCGTCCTCCAACAAGACACCGTAGTCTCTGGACAAAGTGTGGTTGTTGTCAGATAGCAAGGGGATGTTGACCTGGCCCAAACCGCCATCCTTTCTGGCCACGTTGGTCCAGGCCAAAAGGGAGTACTCGGAGTCGGTCGAGGCAAACAACACTTCCGCACCCAAGTCCTTGAACTTCTTGACAGAGTCAGAGAAGGCCACAATCTCGGTGGGGCACACGAAGGTGAAAGCCAAGGGCACGAAGGCCAACACAACGTACTTGCCCTTGTACTGGTCTAGCGAGACCTCTTCGAACACACCGTCAACGACGGCAGTCTTCTTAAAGTGTGGGGCTTGTTTCTGAACTTGAGCAACCATTGTGTGTGTGTGTGTATTGGATCAATTGAGTTGGTAGTTTCAACAAAGACCGTTTAGGTATCTTGATCCTCGAGAAGTTTCAGACCCTTTTTATACTTTTCCCAAGGTTGTACGACTAGGGGAGCCAGATCCTTAACGTATAAGGTTACCCGGTCTTGTAATTTGTAATGGGCTTTCAAGTCTCGACCACCATGAAGGTGCGTAGTAAGCGAAAGGGATAAGAGGTAAGCAGTAAGACTGCAGGTCGAAGCTGGCCGGAATGGCTAGCGAAGGTGATCGACAGTTGCTGCTAGCGCCGTTCGTTCATTGACCGGTGGGGGGAGAGGGCTTGAGTAATTATGTATGTGTAATGTGCTACTAATATTATTCATCTACATCGTGCGGCGCGGCGCCAGAAGCGCCGGGACGGTCTGGTAGCAGTTCTTGTGGCTCCTGCTGCTGGGCCTGCTGCTGCTGGCCGTCCTGTTGCCGGTGGTCTTGCTCTTGGCCGTGCTCTCTCGACCGCTTGCGTTCCTCGAGGATGGTATCCACGCGGTGCTTTAGCGGGGGGAGGAGGATCAAGAAGAATAGGGCGAGATTCTTGGCGAGTCCAGCGGCGATGCTGTCCTGGCGTGGGTCCGGCACGACGTGTTCCAGTACGATCATGGCGACCTGTGATTGCCTGAGGGTTTCTACATGGTTTTGTATGGCTCGCAAGGTGCGTCTGTGACGAGGGAGCTGCTGGGACGGAGTGATCCTTTCCATGTCCTTTTGGCCCAGCTTGAGCAGCTGCTTCCAGGGCTCGGAGTAAGCTTCGGGCATGACGTCCCTGCTGTTCTCATAAATCGTTAAGCAGCTAATGAGGTATTCGTCCAGGGGCTCTTTCCTGATGGAGCCCTGACCGACCCCGCTGAGGAAATGGTGCCAGGCCTGCACGCCGTTTTGCTCGTTTAGCTCTTCGAAAGTGTAGTGCGACAGTAGTCGTTGGCGCTCGTCGCGGAGGTTGGAAGCCATAAAGATGTCGATGACCATTGGATGCGCCAAGCAGTCCCTGTAGAATAGTCTGGTGACTTTTTTGTCGAGGATGTGGCGTTTTACACTGCGATAGGTTTCCGGACTGATATTGTTCCAATCGAAGTAGCTGATCCACATGTCCCATAGCTCTCGAGTACTCCAGATGGTTCGGAGCAGGATGAGCACTGCGATGCCGGCCGTGTAGCGGTTAGGCAAAACTGTGGAGAGTTCCAGGACAAAGAAGAATGGGATTACTGAGTAGTTCGCGATCAAGTAGAGCGTTCTCGCGATGAGTAGGAGGCCTGAAAACAGTCGGGACCACGATTGGAGACGATCTGGTGCTGATGTGCTCCTACTTGCAGGTCTCAATCCTGTGGTTGTTGCGACAGAGGCATCGGGTTCTTTCAAACGGACCCCCAAGATCGATTCCACCTTAGAAATTAGATGCGGGGCCAAGATGACGTTTCCGTTGGCCATGACGAAATCTTGTGCGGATAGCTGCAGCGTGTGTTCGCCGAATGTCAACTCTGTCTTGAACGACTCTAATTCTTGTGTGGGCACAAGCACCTGCTGTCCCAGCAACATGCACCGTGTGTAAGTCTCTTGAAGGTTTTCGAGAGGAACCCCAGCGTCTGTGACCAGTTGGACCTTAGGGCGACCAGTGCTAGGCAGATTCGATCCACTCTCCGGGGCAAATTTTGCCGTCGTCTGCTCTTGTCCTGGTGCTGGTGCTGGTACCGGTCCTGGCCCTAGCCCTGGCCCTGGCGCTGCCGTCGACGTTGACGCCGAAACCGATGCGCTCGACGCATCTGCCGCGGGTGACGCTCCTCGTGCCGATTCTGGGCCAGCCGCAGAGGCGGATGTGGATACGGGTACGGATGCCGGCGCTGATGCTGTTGCTGATGCTGATGCTGATGCTGATGCTGATGCTGATGCTGATGCTGATGCTGGAGTATGTGTGCCTCTCGTGCTCATGAAATCGAAGCGGTCCGGGCTATGGAATAATTCGTTCCAGAAGCCTGGCCCGGGCTCCGTGTACTCCTGGTTGATGTAAACGTGCAGTTTAGCGCTGGCAGATGTTTCCTTCATGTACTCCATGATCTTGCAGGCGTTGCCCGCGAGGTCGAGCCTGTGGATCAGCTGTCCCTTGTATACCAATCTCACGTCCGCCGGCGAGAGACGCAGCGAATGCGTGTATGCGGAGCATACAAACTCTTTGACCTGCTCGACGGTGGTTTCTGGTGTCACGGCCATCTGGTTCATTGCCAAAGTGGCATCAGAGACAAATTCGATGGTGAAGCGGTCCCGCTCGTCACATTCGACGCCTCGCCTGTTGCCGTGCCTCACTCTGAACACCATGTTGAAGAATCCTGAAGGATACGGAGCAAAATCGATGCCCAGCAACTGTGAAAGCTTCATATCCCGATACGACGCGCAGCCGTAGCCGTTCTCATCGTCCAAATACAGCGGAGTCTGTCTGCCCTTGACAAAAAGCATGATGAAATCCGCTGCGCTGTGCTCCTCTCGCAACCCGCACAGGTTCTTGCCGCTCGGGTTGCACTCGTAGTCCGTCAGTTGGTCCAGCGCCATTGCCTTCAACCGGCCTATCGTCACGTCCATGCGCACCCGCTGCGTCTTGGACATGACTTTCTCCACGGACAGCGTATTGATGCTGATTTGCAGCCCCGTGGTCGCGAGATCCTCGGTCGCATCTGCGCGTTCATCACGCCCTTTGTCCTGCTCCTGCTCCTCCTGGCCCCCAGCAGCTGCTGCTGCTGCTGCAGCGTCGCGTTTCCTCAGCTGCAACTCAATGGTGCTATCCTCCGCATCCGGTTCGATATCCTGCAGGTACGTCCCTTCTGCCAGTTCGCGGTCTGCGTGGTGGAATGCATACTCCCGCCAATGGCCAGGCAACCCCGTCTTCCAGTGCACGTACTGCAGAAGTCTCGCCACGGTGGCCGCAGGGTGAGCGTTAACCAACACGCTCGTCGGTGCAACCCCCACTCCGTCGGCACCTCCAGATGAACACACGCTAAACTTGAGCGGTGACAACGCTAGGCACTCCATTCTTGTTCTTGGTCGCTTTGCACTCTTTGTAATGTGCACAGTTTGGGCTTTGGTTTTGATTTATCTTTGAGGTGGCCCTTAGAATATTGTTGTATATATATACATATACGTTTTTCGTGAAAAAGTGATACTAACAACAGAGTGGAAAGTACCGATGATGCCGTTAGACTTCTGCCCCCTGCAACGGCGTTGCAGCCGGGAGCCCCAGACTACTTGCTGTTCTTGATCTGTTGCTCAAGCTCTTTCAAGTCCTCCTGCAAGCGCGAGACCGCGGCCTCGTTCTCCTGCATCTTCAAGCGGGCCAACTCGGCCCGCTTCTTGCGGTACTGCGTCTCCTGGTCCCTCCTCTCGAGCTCTTGGATCCACAGCAGCTCGCGCATCTTGGCCTTCTCCCGCATCACTTCCTCCTGCGATTTCTTCTCCGTGACGGACGTGCCGTATATGAATGATCCCGCCACGAGCGCCACGAGCGTGGCAGCCTGCAGCCCGACACGCCATCTGAACCAGACCTGCGCCCTCTTCTTGTTGCCGGTGCGCACGTTCTGCGCCGCCAACACGACGGCTCCCGTCGTGAGCAGCGCCCCCAGGGGTACCAGTGGCTGCTGCTTGCAGTGGAACTTGACCTTCTCTAGGAAGGGCAACTCGTCCACGCTGGGCTCCCTAGAATCAAAACTCGATGGCAGTCCCGACATGCTCGTCTAAGCTACAACTATACGTCTATATCTGCCGATTTTGGTATGGTTAAAATGTATGAAAAGTGCTGTCCCATTTTTTGGTTGGTGTGTTTTTGCAGTTTTTCAAAATTCGTGGAGCGATGAGCTTGCTCCCCGATATGAGAGAGAAAAAAAAAAAAAACTACTACCACGCTATAGGCAGGCCATCACTGGAAGATGAAGCGCTTCATCTCGGCGTAAGCTCTGTCTAGGTCGTCGTTGACCAACACCTGGTCGTGCGCGTCCGTGGCGGCGAAGTCCATCTCGCGCTTGGCGGCCTCCAGCCGCTTGCTGATCGACTCCTCCGTCTCGGTGCCCCTGCCCCTGAGACGCTGCTCGAGGTCCTCAAGAGAGGGCGGAGCGATGAACAGGAAGCGGGCCTTCAGGTCAGACTGCATGACTGCCTTGACACCTTGCATGTCGATGTCGAGAAGGCACACCCTGCCCGACTCCATGACGTGCTTCACCGAGTCCACGGTGGTGCCGTAGTAGTTTCCCGAGAACTGCGCCCACTCGATGAACTTTTTCTGCGCGATCATCTCCTGGAAGCGTTCCGTCTGCACAAAGTTGTAGTCCTTGCCATTGACTTCTCCCGGGCGTGGTGCCCTCGTGGTCGACGAGACGCTGAACCCGAACTTGTCTGGGTAGTCTGCGAACAGCTTCTTGAGCAGCGTGGACTTGCCAGTACCACTGGGACCAGAGATTACGATAAGGCGCGACATAGCGAATGCGGGTGGATGAGCAGCAGGTGGATGAGTGTGAGATACGCCGCCCGGTTGAGATCTGTTTGTTGTTTGTTATTTATATGAAGAAACAAATCGTGTGCTCATCGCGAGATGCAAAAAAATAATGCAAAAAATAATGCAAAAAATGAAAAAATGAAAAAAATAGAAGTATACACGAGGAGAAACAATGGCCATGAAGCTCACGGGGAGGCGCGAAGCTCGTGCAGGCGCAAAGCTTGGTTTTGTGACCTTTGGTCTTTCCCATGGCAGCTGGGCAGGTCCTCTTGACACGACAATTTTTGCGTCCTTTTGATCCGACCAGCGTGTGAGCCTGCCGTAAAACAATTGGCAACATGGGTCCGTCAATTTGGCTCGAATTCTGCCCACTGTGTTCCATTCAGTGGGTCCGCAGGTCCACCAGCGCTTCGGCCGCTCGTGGCAAGGCTGGGCAGAAGTTCGAGGCTTCAACGGGTGCTTTTGATCCAGCGTTTGTCGCAAGAGCGAATATTTGAGACGTTTGGGAGCTCGAAGAGGCGCCACTACGGCGCATGCACTTGATACTGGAGCGCCGCCGTTAGGCGATCCAGTGGCTACAGACGAATCTGCGACTTGGGTGGTGTGACAGATACCGTAGGCCGTGCAAGGGCCACACGTAGTTGTCGCTGGTGGGGGCGCTAGATAGAGAGGCCGGAGATCTTAGACGAATTAGAACAAAGTACGGAGGTATATATCGTTAACGCACAATTCGCCACGAGTCGCAACTGCGCAGGCCAACGCCGTGCAAGAGCGGCGAGCACAGACGCTCGAAACGCTCGAAACGCTCTGGGCACATAGCAGACCCCCCCGCCGCTAAGAGTGACCCGACGACGCATATGTTGCAGACGGTGTCTTTTCGCGGCAGCCGTATATTGGCATTGTGCCGAATGGCAAGAAGCAACCGTGGGGACAGAAGAGAAGGCTCGAGCGTGAACGAACTCGCACAAATCCACCACCTACCAGCTGCAATTGCTGTAGCAAAGACGGCGCCCACTCCTGCAGGCGCTGCTCCATCGCGGATCTGCCAATTCATGCATTATGCACCTCGCTCCACGCACCTGTAAGTTTACGGTCACACGCTACGAAGGTATTTTCAATTTACGGGGCCACACAACTCACACTCCAGCCATGTTACTTGTTGAATAAGCGACAAGTAAGCGCATTGGTGATCGGTATGAGCTCTGTTGTGCTGTCACTGACGCTAAAAATACTGTGGTCTGCCTCTAGGGCGGTTGCGCAGGGCAAGAACCAAGATGAAGACGATTTGCTGCCCATGCCCAGTGGACCAGACAACGACGCCCCTATTCCAGACGATCCGGGCCAAGACGTGAACCCGGTGACGGAGGAGATGTTCTCGTCGTGGGCACTGTTCATCTTGCTGTTTCTGCTGATATCCGCACTGTGGTCCAGTTACTATTTGACGCAGAAGCGCATCAGGGCCGTCCACGAGACCGTGCTCTCCATCTTCTACGGGATGATCGTCGGGCTGGTGATTCGAATGACGCCCGGCCACTACATCCAGGATACGGTTACTTTCAACAGCTCTTATTTCTTCAACGTGCTGCTTCCGCCCATCATCCTCAATTCCGGCTACGAGTTGAACCAGGTGAATTTCTTCAACAACATCCTGTCGATCCTCACGTTTGCCATCCCGGGGACCTTTGTGTCTGCGGTGGTCCTCGGTGTGATCATATTCATCTGGACCTCGTTGGGGCTCGAGGGCGTCAACATCTCCTTCGTGGACGCGCTGTCCGTGGGGGCCACGCTGTCCGCGACGGATCCAGTGACAATTCTGTCGATCTTCAACGCATACCAGGTGGACCCCAAGCTCTACACCATCATCTTTGGTGAGTCGCTTCTGAACGATGCCATCTCCATCGTCATGTTCGAGACCTGCCAGAAGTTCCACGGAAGGCCGGCAAAGTTTTCGTCATTCTTCGAAGGTGTGGGACTGTTCCTCATGACTTTCATGGTCTCGCTGCTCATCGGGTTGTCTATCGGTATCCTGGTGGCCCTCATCCTCAAGCACACCCACATAAGGCGCTACCCTCAAATTGAGAGTTGCATCATTCTGTTGATCGCTTACGAATCCTATTTCTTTTCCAACGGCTGCCACATGTCAGGTATCGTCTCGCTTCTATTCTGTGGTATCACTTTGAAGCACTACGCCTACTACAACATGTCGAGGAGGACACAGATCACTATTAAGTACATATTCCAACTGCTGGCACGATTGTCCGAAAATTTCATCTTTATCTACTTGGGGTTGGAGCTTTTCACCGAAGTGGAATTGGTCTATAAGCCATTGCTCATCATCGTAACGGCCATCTCGATCTGTGTGGCACGCTGGTGTTCCGTTTTCCCACTCTCTAGCTTTGTCAACTGGATGTACAGGGCAAAGACTGTGCGTTCCATGAGGAGATCCTCACCCGCTGCGACAACCACTGCTATGGCTATTCCCGACGAAATTCCTTACAACTATCAAGTTCTGACATTTTGGGCCGGTCTTCGCGGCGCTGTCGGCGTCGCCCTCGCCATGGGCATACAAGGTGAATTCCAGTTTACACTTCTAGCTACGGTGCTCGTCGTAGTGGTCCTAACAGTGATCATCTTTGGTGGTACCACCGCGGGAATGTTAGAGGTGCTCAACATTAAAACGGGTTGCGTAGACGAGAATGACAACAGCGATGACGAGTTTGATATTGAAGCACCGCGTGCGGCTTTGAATGTGGGACAACCTTTAGCATCCATGATACAGTCCCCTTACTCAGATGAGAACGCCATGTTGGATTCTTCCGCAAACGTTGTCAACGAAAGTCAAACGGATCTGCTTTCGGACTTCCCGCCAAGTGCTAATCAATTAAATTCGCCCAATAGTCTCTCGACCAATAGTTTTTCAAGGTTATCTCTGGATAGACAGCAGTTAAGGGAGACTTTAGGAAATATTTTCAACTCGGATTCCCGTTGGTTTCAAAATTTCGATGAACAAGTCTTGAAGCCTGTCTTTTTAGACAATAACTCGCAACCTTTTAGAGAGGGAGATGACTCAAATTCATGAAAAATGAAGCCCAAAAAATAAAAACATATGGGTCCGGAGAATATAAAGATAAAGACGAAGCTAGACAAAAAAAATTTTAAAAGGAAATTATAGCTTGCCTTGTATTTAACACTGTAGTTTATTTGTTTTTCTGTTCTTCCATTTTTTTTCTTTTGTAGCTCGGGTCGATTGTGTATTTTAATCATTCACGTTTAGTCGCCAATAGAGTGCTTTTGTCAAGACGACATTGAAAATTGATGCCTGGATTGCAAATAAAAATAATCGTTGTTCAATTTCTTTTTTGTTCCTATTTACTACACATGTCTAACACCCACTTGCTTAACTTGACCACATCATCATCTAAATAGACGTCATTAAGAAGCACGTTGTATTTGAGGACAATTTCTAAAAATGCACTGATTGACAAGTCGTACAGGATGGATATTCCATCTGTGGTTCGCTTTTCATCTTCCAATTTACCACTAGAGTCAGGGTTCCAATCGGCAAATTTACCCAATGCACCAACTGATCTCTCCAGTGTTTTGAGGACTTCACCAACAGATGACACTACACCACCTTTGGGATCCTCATCAATAGCATTAATTAGTAGTCCCATCAAAGATATTATGCATTCCGCGTGACATACAGGTAGCGGAACAAGCTTTTCAGCTTGTCTCTTCTTCGAGATGCCCCAAACTTCGACGATGGACAACTGCGGACGTTGATCTTGAGAAGATACAGCAGATGGGAAAAAGAAAGAGCTCAAGCTAGCCTTAATTTTTTGCCACATCCTGTCTATGATCATCATAAGCGTCGTTTCATGTGTTATGATCGGTTCATTGTAAGAATGCGAAGCGCCAAAAACATCACCACTAAGCGCACTACGGCCTTGCTTGTGCATACTCTTGGACAAAAGAACGTTGTCATCCTTTAGTGTAATTCTATGTGAGACATTCTCAGGAAATTTTTTTGGTGCAGAACCTGGAAAATTCGTCATGTCAAAGGAGGAACCCGTTGACGTAACAGTAGCTTGGTTACCAAATAGCTTTTCGTTGTCATTACCATATGAATCATGTAATTTATACTTAAGTCCATCTTGCAAAGACATGCTGTTTTCCAATTTATTCAAATATTTCGTAACAGCGTCATTGGTCTCTTGTATGACCAATAGAGACTCTCTCAAAATTACAGGCCATATGTGCGTATTTCTATAGCGCTTGTGATAGAGTGGCAATCTTAGTGACAGATCTGAAGAGGTGGCTCTATATGATAATTCCTGGAATGCTGTCAACTTAGTGAATTGTCTCTTTGAACTTAACCCGGTGACCAAAGTTTCCATCGGTGTAGAAGATAGAGCTGAAATGGGCTTACCCTTGTGGAGGCAGCCTATGGACATATGAGCGTTGAATGCAACGTTGACGAACTCCAAATTAGCAAATATCCAAAAGGCTAACACGATCAATTTAAGATGACTTGTAAAACCAATAAACCAGTGAGTGGTACCTAAAGCAAATGCAAACGGGGAACTTATAGCCAAAGACGTGGTCAAAATAGAAGTCTTAACCAAAATCCGCTGCATACTGGAGGCGATGTATTTTTGAGGTGGTTGGAAATGAGTCTCGAAGTTGAATGACAATCTGTCCAAATCAAACAGACTATGCTGCAACGTATATATTGTGGGTATTAATATCCAAACGTACAGCCGGTAGCATTGCGTAAACGAATGAGATGAACTCATGGAGCCCAATCCCAAACAATCACTTACCGTCAGCGAAAGCAAAAAGCAACAGAAACAGTAGACCAATTGATAAACCACAGTGGAAAGACTAAACATTTGTCCCAGTACTAGTCTAATTAAATTAGGATATCCTTTGAATTCAACATGCAAATAATTCTTTCTCGTGATAACTATCAGAAGTGATGAGAGGTACAGCAGCATAAACCTCATAGGAAACATAAACGCCCACTCCAAATGCGTACCATATCCTTTTGAGAGCAGTGCTATCGCTAGGGCCTGGAAAAACGTCAACGTCAACGACAATCTAGTCGCTAAGTGGTTAAACCGCGTTTTGCAGATATCACTGAAAATAGTGTGGTAGCTGTACCTGGATGAAAACGGTACTGGGGCGTCTATCATCGTAAGGTCTGCGCGTATTTAGGAGGTAAACACAAGGGCTGCTGTTTCTTGGTCTTTATTTTCACCTTTTTTTTTTTTTCTATGTAGGTCTTGGAGTGTCTTGAACTTTTTTCAACTTTTACAAAGTACAAATCGAGAAACAAACCTTAGATGATTCTCGCGTTTTGCCACACCATTCGAAGCTTAACGAAGACAAAAAGAGTCGATTACGGCATCGCTGGAGCGTGTAATCCGGTGTCGCTGCCGTTTGAGTATGGATTCGAAAGGTGGCATTAAGGCGAAAAGCAATGAGGAGATCCAAGCAAAATTAGACAAGAAACTTGGTCCTGAATACATCTCTAAGAGGATCGGATTTGGAAGCAGTCGTGTTGCCTATATCGAAGGATGGAAAGTTATCAACCTTGCGAATCAAATATTTGGCTTCAACGGTTGGTCTACTGAGGTAAAAAATGTCACGGTTGACTTTTTGGATGAGCGGCAAGGGAAATTCAACATTGGCTGCACCGCGATTGTACGGGTGACTTTAGACAATGGTACTTATAGAGAAGATATTGGTTACGGAACAGTTGAAAATGAACGTCGAAAATCAGCAGCATTCGAAAGAGCGAAAAAATCTGCTGTAACGGATGCGCTCAAAAGATCGTTAAGGGGTTTTGGTAACGCCCTGGGAAACTGTCTCTACGACAAGGAATTTTTATCGAGAATTGACAAAGTGAAGTTTGATCCGCCAGACTTTGACGAGGGCAATTTGTTCAGACCCTCAGACGAGATCAGCGAGGCTTCAAGGGCCAATACAACTGAGATGACGGATGCAGGCCCGCCTAACAAAAGGAGACAATTGGCGAACAACAAGATGGAGCCTCGGCAGACATCAGTGCTTCAACGAGATGCACAACGTGGATCAGAAGCACGAGAAGGCCAATTAAAGCGTACAACGGTCGATCCGGATGCCGACCAGGACGAGTTGTTAGACGATTCGCTCATGTTCAGTGACGACTTCCAAGATGACGATCTAATAAGCATGGGAGAAAAACCGGAGCTACCGCCTCAAAACCGCCCTGAAGCCACCGTCCCGCAGCCGTCGACCGGTGACGATCCAGTTACTTTCGTCACAGCTAAAGGTGCCAAATCCCTACAAGATAGAAGTCCTGTTTCCGAAGAAAATATGTTCGACCCTAAGTACCATGCGCAATCAATCAAGCATACAATCGATCAAAGTACTTCAAAACACGTACCAATGAATGTTCTCAAGGAGAAGGGCATAGAATTCTCAAGAGATGCGGTTTACCAAGATTTTGCTCCAAAGGGCAAACAAATAGGTTCTACAAGTCCCACTGAATCAAAACCAGCTGATACCCCACCCATAAACGGCATCCACAAAACCAGCAAATTTGCTCCACCAACATCCGTGGTTCATCCAAATTCCTCTGTGCTCATGGCCCAACAACCTAGGAAGGCGACCATGCGCAGAGAGGTTGGCAGGCCCAAAGTGAACCCACTACACCTACGAAAGCCCAGCCCGTAGTTTTTATTAGCCCCCGAATTAACAACCAATCAATATTGCCCGGCTTCAGTGCTATTGATGTTCCAACTTATATAACGTCACCACTTATTTTGTTATGTAAAAATTGTAATGATAGGGTTACCCGGCTGAAGGAGTGAAGGTTATACCACTTTTTAAAGGTCCCTTGCGATGAAGAGTTTGACAAATTGTTCAGCTCGTCACTAAGGATTCAAGACGTGACTGAAAGCCAGTCGTCGTTTCACTGAACCTGGAATCAAGCTTTAGTCTTATCGCTAAACTTGGGATACCTGGACTGAGTGAAATTTTTTGTCAAAAGGAAAGCTCTTTACAAAAATCCAGTCATGGTGAAACTAACGAGATATGAAAAACTGCAAAAGGAGCAGAATGCCCAGAGCTTTAAGCATTTGATGGATGAGTTAACTCAGTGTTCCGAGGATGAGTTTGTTGAGAAGTTGAAAGAAATCCGTGAATGGGACAGATCAAGGGATGATCTCTTCATCTGGATACCAGTCCTGAACAGAGTTGATGATATGCTGTCTAGAATAGTAAAAAAGTATTCCTATCAAACGACGGATCCAAAAAAACATCCTATCAAGCTAATTGAAGCTTCCAGGGAGGATGAGGCGCTATGTGTGGATTTAGCACAATTCACATCCCGCCTACTTTGTAACACAGAAAACAGGTTCATTTATTCTTCAATGGATGTGATGAATAATTTGTTGAATTGCCCCAACTTCAGAGTAAAATTGGAAGCCATCAAAGTATTGGCTATTATGGGCGAACGGTATGTCATTTCTCGTGAAAGATTTGATCAAGACAATGTACTAGCCAATCCTCAGCTAAAAAGAAAGACTTTAAGGTTAGCATTGTCAATTCCATCATCTACTATGGATGAAGAAGCAGGCGATCATTTTTCGTTGGTGGAATTATTCTTAGACAAGAAAAAATATCCAGCTAAATGGTCTAAGCTGAAATATACGTACTATACTGCCGGTTCTTCCAGTAATAAGCGCCCTATTTCTTCCTCTAGTCTAAATAGAGACATGGCGCAAAGCTCCTCCATGAAGAGACTTGTGTTATCAAAGGAGGATTTGCAAAGCCACTCTTTGCAACAGTTGTTTGACAAGGGCATGGAGGCTTTACCATCTGATGACTGGTTTGACTACTCCATCAAAGTAACTATGGCAAAGGCATTCAGTGATGATTCTTTTGAAAATATAGAATTGCGGCAATTGCTAATAAGAACAAAGTTCAACGCCACTGCAGTTGTCAATACCATCTACGTCCCACCGCAAGTTAGTTCCAAATTGTTTGAAGTAGATCCTTATGCGTTTAACACTTTGACTGAATTCGTATCGCTCTCTGAGGAGAAGATACCAAAACGCTTAAGACTAGACTCTTTGTTTGCATTGGAATGTATTTCATTAAAGCATGTATGGTGCTCTGACATTGTGAGAAATTTGGGAGGTAATATGTCCCATGGGTTATTGTTTCAGATTCTACGCTATATCAGCAAAATTTTAAGAGAACAGTCAGAAGAGGTTGATGAGGAGTATAACGTGAGATTCTTCTACATGATTTCCAATCTTACTGACGTGAAAGCTCTTCACGAGTCCCTTTTGTCTGCGGGCCTAATACCTAGTTTGTTGGATATCATGCTGGTCAAAAACACTAACTACAGACGTACACTGGCGTCCGCCACTCATCTCCTCGAGGCTGTGATTAATGATGGTGATTCAACTTCAGAATTTATTATCAACGATGGGTTTGCAGTTTTAATAAACTCTATCACAGAGGAAGTTGATTTTGCACTAGAACATCCAGAATATGGTGCTCCTCCCAAATATTCTGTGGTATACTACTCCGTTTCTTTTAGGCAGCTGGCGTATATCAGAAGCCTATTAAAGCTGGTTTTGAAACTGTTAAAAACAGATTCAGGCGATAGAGTAAGAAATCTGATAGACTCCCCCATTTTATTATCGCTTAAGAAAATTCTAGAGAACAGGCCTGTATTTGGTTACACTTTAATAACGTACGCGTTGGATATTTTTCAAAGGGTGATTAACAGTGAGCCCACCATTTACTCGATCTTAGTGGAAGCAGGTCTAGTTCCATATATTATCGACAATTTCTTTGAAATGATGGGACCTTGTGCAGAACTCTTATCCATTCTGCCAGATGTCATTTCGGCGTTGTGTTTGAATGCCGAAGGCTTGAAAAAGGCTAAGGAAAACAACATGGTTAGATTTTTATTTGACGCCGTTACCAATCCAGAGTACGCAAAAATTTTAATATGGAAAGAGAGCGCCACAGACCTAGGAGCTTCCATGGATGAACTTGCGAGGCATTATCCAGACCTAAAGCCACAAATTTTGGAGTGTTTTCATGACATTGTTCAAGAACTGCCACGTCGTATTAATTTCAAGCAACCATATCTTTACGAACCTTCTCATGACATTGACTTCTTTTATCAGCACAAAGACGAAGAACCATCAGAAAAGGAAGAAGGCTCTGGTGAGTTAGCTTTTTGGGAGGTGCAGGAGTCTACCCCACTCGTAGATTGCTTCGCGGATATAGTATATGGGATGACTTTAGATAACTCGACTTTGGAGAATTTGCCCGAAAAGGTTCCAATAAGGGATCTTCTTTCCATAATTGTCATGGAAAGACCACCTTTTGATTATACTACTTCTCAAGCGTTACTAAATTTCACCGATGTATTACAGCTTTTTGACGAGCAAAAACGAGACTACGCATTTCCCCAAATGATGGGTGTTTTGGAAGAGCGTTTACATGGGATAACCAATTTTTTGCACTCTGATAATGAGGAAAGTTATCTACTCAGAGCAAAGAAAGGAAGAGATAATTCAGATGTCGAACATCTTTTGGGTGAGTTTTCTAGTCTCACTGCGTTGCTTTACCTTATAACAGATGTTTACGTTAACATCACTTCTTTGTCGCCCGCCAGAATTCACCAAATTATGAGTTATTTCCAAGAAAATGGATTGGGTCTTATCCAAAGTTTAAGATTGCTTTATCAGAAATGTGCTCTCGAAGAAATGTATTTGACGAAAAACATGCCAGATAAAGTTTTGACGGAGACGACGCCAGAGCCACTTGGTACTGCTTCTCCCATTCAAATCCACTCTTCGAAACCAGTAAAACGTCCTCAAAAGGATGACTTTACGTCTGCCAAGTACAAGAACACTTTTGAAGTTAGGTTTCTAATGAACAAATTACAGTCTTGCACAGCTATGCTTTTCAGATGCTTTTTGAGATTGACTCACGCGAGGAATATGGAAGTCGAGAGCCAAGACACTGCAGTTGAAGTCCATATATTTGACGAGGTCACACGACAAGTTATTGAAATGATGCACGCAGTAAAACTCCAAGAAAACTTACAATACTTCCTCGTTATTTTCAACTTTAACACTTACATCTTCACTTTCCCCAAAACTACTATAACCGGTGCTGGAGTATTACAGAGTGCTCCTGCTTACTTGTTTTATCAGTATGGTGGATACAAATTCTACTCTGATTGTATCAGAGCTCTTTTCTCAAAAATGTCGACCTTCAAGAATATCACCGGGATTGAAGAAGTGGATTATATCAAAAACTCTGATGATGTGCTAACGTTAAGCTGTCTCCTGAATTTGCTGACCTTTTTCAACAAGTCACTTCACCTTGATTCAATGGAAAATATTGGTTGCATGATGGATTTTCATTTGCATCCTCAGGATGACGATGATTACCACTTCACCAGAGCACTCATGGACTTTGTCAAGAAGTCGGCTTTATGCCTCATTTTCGAGCTTAACAACGATGGGCTTTTGTTCAATTCGCAATCAAGAGTGGTTCCATACGCCGTATTCAAGCAAGTTCTTACTATGCTGAAAAACATTTTCACAGACGTAACCATAGAGGAAGAGGGTGTTATAGAACTCTCTTGGGAGTTGATACCTCCATCTTTCAAAACCTTGGAAACTTTGAAATCGTGCGGCCTGTCCAATGAAGAAGCAATGAGCTATGCAAAGTGGGAAGAAGGAGCAGAGTACGCGCGAGATATGAAAGGGCCGAACGATGTGACCAATATGGTGAGAAAGCCTGACGCTTTCAGCGAGGAAGGATGGAATCACTACAAGTCTGTGAAAAAAAGTGGGTCACTTGATGTCCATACTATACCAATGAAGCCCCGTTACGATTACCATATGTTTTCAGGCAATCGTTTGGACACTATGGTTGATGAATCCTTCGATTACGGATTGCCTCAAAAAATTTTTGATGTCTTACCTTTTTATCCTAAGTTAGTCAACGCCATTGCTAGAACATTATTGCAAATTTTCCGTAATTATGATGAACCGGGAGAAGATTTTGCTAGTAAGGTTTTGGACAAAGTCCTTCAGACAGATCTTGATGAGGCTGCCACATTGTCATCGTTAATTCATCTATTTGGTATTTTTTTGAATGAAAAGCATGTTTACGAAAACACAGGCGGTTTGATCTTCAAATTCCTGCTGTATTTGCAAAAGTCTTTGAGTCCGGAATACATTAATAGCGCATGGTTCTCCAAAGCTTTGTATGTTTATGAGATTATATTGGCTAAATCTGAAGTCCCTGTGGTAGAGAGCATACCGAGCGATGTTATCCTCCGCTATCGCCTTCCTCCTCCACCACCCATTTACAGGATTCCACCTGAGATAAAGCAAAACATCTTTGACTGCTTGATTCGCGTAGGCGAGATAACGAATTTTTATTCTGCTTTAGCAACATGCAGAATTCTAATTTTCTATGCTAGAGATGAGAATTACGCAAATGAGATCGCACGTTCAGGTACGCTGTCCAAGCTTTTAAGGGTAATAGGAATCTTTCAAAAATCAGAAAAAATCAATTTCTTGGAGTCTTCATTTCTCTTACTTGTGAGAAGATGCTTTGAAACCGTTGACATTGTTTCTGCCTTAATTTGTTGCGAATTGAATAAAAGTTTCACTACAAGAGTGATAGGAGATCACAAGGAGAAGGAGCGGGACTTGACGAATCTGATTGAAGAAAAACCCCATGTCGTTATGAGAAATCCTGAGAAGTTCGTTGACAATCTTTGCGAAACTGCAAGGTTTCAATCATTTAGCGAGGATGGCAAACTTCAGGAATACAATGTCTACAGAAACTTTGATGATCGACCTGCCGAAAAAGAAGGCTCGGAAAATAGGAAGAGGCCAACCACAGGTGTCCAGAATAGAACTGGAATCATTCACCTTCTTTTGTCTCAACTAATGGCAGCCTACAAAAAAGACTGGACTGCAGAACCTTCACAGAATGAATTAGAAAAGGAGAATTCTAATGATAGGCCAGAAAAGGTAGAGCCAACAAAGAATCCCGTTTGCGCTTACATGATGTTTTTATTAAAGGTTCTCGTGGAATTAGTGAGCAGCTATAAACAATGCAAATTCGAATTTCTGACATTTGAGAGGAGGAATCAGTACACGGAGTATCCTAAGCCTAGGTCTACCGCCTTGAACTTTTTCCTATATCAACTGCTAGATAAGTCCACTGCTCACGAACAAAACAAGTACGAATCCAAAAGAAGGGAAGTGATTAGCATGCTGGCTAGATCTGTTATCGTCGGTTTTGTTGCAACAGTCCAAGACGATAATAATAAAAAGAGCGATCTTAAAGCGATAGATCCAGATATGAACTTCATAAGGAAGTTAACCATCGAGTCCATAGTTAGAGCTTTGAAAAACACTACTGCCTCTTCTAAGTTGTTGGAAGCTAACGTTAGTAAGCTTGAAACGTGGTTTAAAATCGTGTCATCCATGGTATTCGTTCAAGCACCTTATTTGAGGTTAATTTTAGATTCTAATAAGCTTGATGCAGACCAGTATCAAATTTGCAAACTAATGATTGATATGAACGTACCCGCAGCAGTTACTGAATGTCTTGCAACAGTGGACCTCAACTATCCCTTTGCCAAAAAGCTGTTCAACAACGCTGTGGATCCCTTGAATTCCATAAATTCAGTCAGAAATACCTACGCTGACTTATTCAAAATCGAAAGTAATGACGACGAGGAGGATGTTGATGAAGAGTCCGACAGAGAAGATCCTCCCGATATGTTCAAAAATTCGGCTCTGGGCATGTATGATGTGGAAGATATTGAGGAGGATGATGACGAAGACGTATCAATAATTGGAGAAGATGATGACGGTATCGCATTTGTGGATGGCGACGACGGGGAATTCGAAGTTGTATTCAGTGATGACAATGAGCCCCATTCTGATCGTGAGGAGCATTCTGAACTAGAAGAAAGTAGCGACGAAGCGATGGATTACGATAGCGACGGGCACGAACTCGAGCACATGCATCACAGGCATGAAAATGACGAAGAAGATGACGGGGAAGATGATTCTGGCGGATCTTTCTACAGCGAGGATCCCGACAGTGACATTGAAGTCATTGATGTGGATGTTGACGCTGATGATGGGTTGGAAATTGAACTAGGCGACTACGATGTTGATGAGTCTGACTGGGAATCTGGCCTTTCGGAATTATCTGCCTCAGAGGATGAGAATGATGATGGAGAAAATGAGGAAAATGACGACGATGGACATGTTGGAGGCATCAGAAGAAGATGGACTACAGCTGACGGATTTGACATCATGGAGGATACGTCAGATGAAGATGAGGCTGCAGGTGTTTTCCAGGGACTGGAACACGTTTTCCATGGAGAAGGGCAACCTCTGATCAGAATTCAAGACGCTCGTCGTCATAACCGTCACCATAACCACCATTTCCGCCGCAATCATGGACATTCTCTTCTTGGCGCACCTTCTCTCACATTGCTCAATGGTGGCCGTCGCCACCAGAGTAACTTGATAAATCCTTTGGGGCCATCTGGTTTAGAGGAAGTTGAAAACGGCATATCTGATCAGCTCATCAATGTTGGCGCCGGGTCTCGCCACAGACCAGAACACACTCACTTCTCCAGTGTACTTTTTTCTGGAGAGTTTTTTGACGAGAGATCTCCTGATGGCATTCTTCTTAAGCCTACGGTGTCTCGTTGGAAAGACATCTTTGATATGTTTTATGATACAAAAAGCTATGCAAGCTATGTTATCCCAACCGTTATTTCCAAGATTTATAAGCCAAGCCTGAGGTTGTATCACGAGGCCGAAGAGCGTAGAAAAGATGAATACAATGACCGGATGGAAAAATTACGGAAGCAAGAAACTGAAAGAGCAGAGCAATCCACAAGATCAAACTCCGAGGTTGCCAGAGAGAGCTCTTCGGTGGGTGCCAATGGTCATCAAGAAACTCACGAGCCAGTGTACGTCAACATCGATGGCGCTGAAGTCGATATTGGTGGTACTGACATTGATCCAGAATTTCTGAACGCTTTGCCTGAAGATATGCGAGCGGAAGTATTTGCTCAACATGTGCGCGAACGTAGAGCGGAAGCAATGAGGAATGATGTTCACTCGAGGGAAATAGATACAGACTTCCTGGATGCAATTCCGGAGGGGTTGCGAGAAGAAATTCTGGAGCAAGAAACCGCAGAGACGAGATTCTCGAATATTATTCATTCCATGCGCGAGCAAACTAATGAGCAAGATCAGGATGAAGACATGATTAGTGATGAGGAAATGAATGATGCCGACCGTGCTAGCGGTGCCCATCAAAGATCTGAGACAGACAAGAAAAAACCAAGTCGCACATATTTTTCTCCACTTGTTGATCGTGCTGGCATAGCTGCAATTATGAAATCTATATTCATATCCCAGCCTTACGTTCAACGCGAAATCTATCATGAGCTTTTCTATCGCTTGTGCTCCAGCAAGCAGAGTAGAAATGAAATCATTAACATGCTTCTAATGATCTTAACTGAAGGTATCACAGATCAAAACTCCTTGGAAAAGGTTTACAATTTATTAACTTCTCGTGCCAGTGGTTGTACCAAGTTCCAAGGATCCAATTCGGGGGGCCGTCAACTGCCACCTGATTGCTCTCCATTAATTGTTTCTAATCAAGCAATTGAAATATTACAAAATCTCCTCGATTCGGACAATAGGTTGAAGTATTTCTTCATAACTGAGCATGAAAATTTGATGGTTAACAAAACTCCAGTGAAAAAACAAGACTTCTTTAATAAAAGCCTAAAATGGCCGATCAAATACTTGTTTGGATTGTTGGATAGAAAAATCATCACTGATGAAAGTGTTCTAATGGATTTGTTGACAAGAATTTTGCAAGTTTGTACGAGGCCTATTAATGTTCTCTCCAAGAATTCTGCTGCTAACGATGGATCCAAGAAAAAATTTCAAGTACCTTATTTTGATCGTAAGGACTTTGAAAGAATTGTATCCATAATCAATATGGACAGCTGTAATACAAGAGTATTCCAACAGACCTTGAGTATTATGCATAATTTGTCGATGCTTAAAGAAGCTGTCCAAATTTTCACCGAGGAATTGGTTTCTTTAGCTCTGGAAACTGTTAAGAATTTAGTTACTGATTTGAACTCTTTGACCGAGAAAGGTTCTCTGGCGCCCAATAGCACAGAAATAAATGCGGAGCTAATTCAAAAATTTACCATGCCCAGTTCAGATCAAGCTAAGTTACTGAAAGTACTGACTGCTGTTGACTATCTTTATACGCACAAACGACAATTGAGTGATGAAGACGTGAGTAAACTGATGGAAATTTACAAAAAGATGCAACTTGGGCAGATTTGGTCCTCCTTGAGTAAGTGCTTGTTTGAATTTGAATCTCGCAAAGGTCTCAACACGTCAGCGACGGTACTTTTACCCCTCATTGAATCTTTAATGGTGGTTTTCAAACATATCAAAACATCTCAGAATGGTGGTAAGAACCCTGCTTTGAAGTATGAAGAGGAGAAAAAATTAGACTTCTCCAATGCAGCAACAGAAAATTTCTTCTTCAAATTTACAGAGGCTCACAAAAAGTTGTTAAATCAAATGATTCGTTCGAATCCCAAACTCATGAGTGGGCCATTTTCCCTACTGGTAAAAAATCCCAAAGTGTTGGATTTCGATAATAAAAGGTACTATTTCAATGCCAAATTGAGAACTGACACTCAGGACAGACCAAAGTTAAGTATTTCTGTGCGTCGTGATCAAGTCTTCCTAGATTCATACCGGGCACTGTTTTTCAAGTCCAATGAAGACATAAAAAAATCAAAATTAGAAATCACCTTCAAAGGCGAAAGCGGTGTAGATGCAGGTGGATTGACGAGAGAATGGTACCAGGTTTTGTCAAGACAAATGTTCAATCCCGATTATGCCTTGTTTTTGCCTGTCGAATCTGATAGAACTACTTTTCGTCCAAACCGTACATCTGGTATTAATCCCGAACATTTGTCGTTTTTCAAGTTTATTGGAATGGTGATAGGCAAAGCAATATGCGATCAGTGTTTCTTAGATTGTCACTTCAGCAGAGAGGTATACAAGAACATTTTGGGCAGACCGGTTTCCTTGAAAGATATGGAATCGTTAGACTTGGATTATTATAAATCCTTGATTTGGATCTTGGAAAATGATATCACCGATATCATTGAGGAGACCTTTTCTTTAGAGACCGATGATTATGGTGAACATAAAGTTGTAGAGCTGATCCCCAACGGTAGTCAAATCCAAGTAACCGAGGAAAACAAGCAAGAATACGTCAAGAAAATTGTGGAATACAAGCTCCACTTATCTGTAAAAGAACAGATGGACAATTTCTTGCAAGGTTTCTACGCGTTGATCCCAATTGAACTAATCTCAATCTTTGACGAGCAAGAATTGGAACTTCTCATTAGCGGACTACCTGATCTCGACGTGGACGACTGGAGAAACAATACCAGTTATGTGAACTATACCCCAAACTGCAAACAAGTGAATTACTTTTGGAGAGCAGTTAGATCTTTTGATGCAGAAGAACGTGCTAAACTGCTGCAGTTCGTAACTGGTACGAGTAAAGTGCCATTGAACGGTTTTAAAGAGCTGACCGGGGTTAGTGGTATTTGCAAATTTTCTATCCACAGGGACTATGGTCCAACCGACAGATTACCTTCTTCTCATACTTGCTTTAATCAGTTGAATCTTCCATCGTACAATTCTTACGAGACTTTGCGTGGGTCATTACTTCTGGCTATCAACGAAGGTCATGAGGGTTTCGGGATTGCTTGAAGGTTAAATTCAGGACGCGCAGTTTTATCATTCGGACGACGAATCATTATTATATTAATCTAAGCTATAAACGTTTATATTTCGTTAAGAAAAGCAACCTGTTAATCCAACCATCCAAGATCCTCAATTGAATGCAGTTTTGCTAGAGCAGCTTACTGAGTTAAGGTAGTTCTGCTTCTTTTAAATAAGGGTTTTTTCTTCTTCAAGTATTATTTACGTTAAAGTCAATGACTACTGGTTTGTTTCTCTTCCGCACTTTCTTCCAGAGGTCCAATCCATTCCCAACATTTCATGATTTCCCCATGTATTTCTACCAGGCTGGATTTGACGTTGGTATTGTTATGTTCCAACCTTTTGGCGGTTTGTTGCCACAAATGATTTTTGTATTTCAAATCTACTACGTCGGAAAGAAAGACGTCTCTCAGCTGAACAGTACTCAAGAACCAAGGTCCTTCTTCTTTTGAACTTTTCACACTTTTCAATTTGTGAACAACCTTTTTAGTTAGTTTATCAATTTTCTCCCTTTCTTTCAAAAGTTTCCTCAATTTGAATTCCACAATTTTGGCAAGAATTGCTCCAAAAGAAGAGGCCCCAATCAAATATCGATTTTTGTAGCAAGTTTGATAAACTTCTCTCTCAAACTTACACCTCAAGCCGATGTACTTCTTGGATGTCGAGCGAAAAACCCCAATTTGGTCCCCTGCTTTTGAAATATATCCTTTCTTCCCCGAAATACCATTGGCCCTGGTCTTGCGCTGGGGGTCTCCGTAAGATCTATTTTCACTTTCTGATAACTGGTTCAAGAAAGATTCACTGTTAGTATTATAAAACTTTGCAAAAATTTCAAAATTTGTTAAAAAATCAATAGTACTCACTTGCCTCCATGTTATCTCGGGCTCTTTCTTCAAATCGGCTACTGCTTGCGTCCATAATTCGTCAAATTCTTGATCATTAATCCAAGGTGCTCTCGATTCGTAAAAAATCTGGTATAACTCTTCTTCGACTATGCCACTTCTCATTTCATCCTCACATTCACCACAGCTCGCTTGAGCGTTTTTCACTCTCAGGAATTCCAAAGACTTTTTGACAACCTCGGCAATTAACTTTTCCCTCCGACTATCTTTCACACACGAATCACTTAGTGGTAACAATCCGTACAGCGACCAGGGGTTACGGCTCAGCGCATATTCTGGCTTACATTTGATTTGCATGCCAGGATAGCACAAGGCATTATCAGGGCATTGTATACAGCTGGGCTTTGGCAAATGAGCTTCAAACTGACTCCAGGTTGGGCTTGAGAACTGTAGAGGATCCAGTTCTTGTCCGCAATAACCAACAAGAATTCTTTGCTCACGATACCAAAGCCCAAAGAGGCAGGGCACAACAATAACGCAGAATAGGAGCAAGTTATAAAGAGCCTTGCCTGCAAATCTTAACGAACGTCTGATTGCACTGCTACAAATGGAAACAGGAATCACGTTTTGCAATTTTGACACTTGCGATTCGGCCGCTTCTTCTCCTAGTTTCTCTTCCTGTACTTGCTCTGGCTCCAGCTCCTCCTTTAGCTCCTCCTTTGGCTCCTCCTTTAGCTCTTCTTTTGCCTTTTCCTTTGGCTTTTCCTTTGGCTCTTCCTTTGGCTCCTCCTTTGGCTCCTCCTTTGACTCCTCCCCTCGTTCCTTCGGTTTGGCCTTTGGCCTCTCGTAGCGCTTCTCCTTTGACTTTCCCCTTGGCTTTCCTCTCGACTTCTCCTTTAACTCTGAATCTTGCCCATGATATTGGTTCTGGTTATGCACTTGCACTTCCTCAGGTTGTTGTGCTTGAACCGATTCCCTCAAGTCTGCTTTCGAGGGTTCTTCCAACTTCACTTCCACCGGCTGGTCAGTAAACATCCTTGCACGCTCTACACGCTCTTCACTTTCTTGCACTTGTCTACTTGTGGGCAGTTCTGGCGTAGAAATCCTCGCCAGGGGTCCATTTTTGAAAGACCTAAATGTATCCTCCACACCGTCTTCAGAACTGGCCACTGTTGCCATGGCACTCTCCGTCTGATCGGGTCTCGAGTAATCGCCTTGCTGCTCATCGTCCTGGCTCAAAGCCATTCTTAACTGTTCCGAAAACGCTTCTGACACCTTCAGCTTGGTCACATCGGGTGACTGCTCCCGGTTCTCCCTATTACTGGGAGAAGAAGATCCCGACGAGGAGTCTGACGATTCGAATTTTTCAATAACCAGTGACTTGCGGGGCGATTTGTGAGGGCTCTTCTTGGCCACTCTTTCCGTTATCGGCGTGTGCTGACCTTCTCCGATTCTCTTTCTCTTCTTGCCCCTAGCGCTGTTGGGCTTCGTCTGCTCCATATCCACATCTCCGTCAGCATCGCTAGTACCGGCCTCAGCAGCACGTCTTTTCCTCGACTTTCTGTGGGCCCTGGAGTCGTCAGAACTATCCTCAGACTTGGTACGCACCGAAGATCTTGTCCTAATTTTAACGATATCTTCATCGCTGGGCGACGTCCTGGCATATTTCTTCCTCAATTGTGAAACTCTAGGGGCAACATTTTCCTCAAAGAGCCTAACCAGTAATGCTTTCTTGGAGTGAGAGGGAAATTCTACCTCGTTTTCAGTCAGCACTCTTCTCAACTGTGCAACTTTCATTGACCTGGGATCAAACCCGGGTTTTAAATACTCTTCAACCATCACAATCGGGAAAATTTGCCACCTGACGTGAAGGAAAATATGGCACTTTTTTCCACTATTTATCAAGCACTTCTCAGTAGATTCGATCTGATCCAGGTTTGGTTGATCATTTGTTTTTGGGATCCTTTATTTCGTTTTGGGTCTTCCTTTTTTTTGTTTTTTTTTACCCTTTCTTCTGTCCTTCACAACAAAACCCCAAACACCGGTAAACAAAAGTATACCCTGTCTTATTTTCCACGTTAGGGCAAAGTAGGGCTACAAGCACTCTGATAGGGCTTTAGCAAGACCTAACGATAAAAGGTAGGGTACACCTAAATTTCCGATGGCAATTCAGGGCACAAACAAACCGTGCGATCAAAATTAGGGCTCAGTGAATATCAAGAGCAGAAAATAGGGCAAAGACACATGGCTTAGGGCTTATTATTGTCTTGTCCAATCTTTCACATAAAATCGTAGAAAGCTATTCGCTGCATATAAAGAAATGTCATCGCTGCTGCCTGCTTGAGGGGGACAGCAGGAGCAGAAGTAGGAGTAGGAGCAGGAGCAGCAATATATACAGACGCACGCTTGTAAGCTTTATTTATATTTATTAGTTTTGATTTTTTTTTTTGGAATTATCTGCCTGTTTCCAGCTAATTTGTCAA
>PPKA02000022.1:126355-136369 GCA_003707595.2 Zygosaccharomyces bisporus
TTTTTTTTTTTTTTTTTTTTCCTGCAACACATATTTTTGTACTGAAATATGCTCGAAAGATATTGCAGAGCGTTCTCAGCGCAAAGCTTGGAGGCCAATCCCTTTTTTTTATTTTTTCATTACTCAAGATCTGACAACTTCTTCATGCCATATTTTCTAGTAAACGTGGTATTTTGCCAGGTATTTTTTATTTTTTCCCTACTTCACCAAAACAGACAACATCCGAGCGCATTAACATATTGACTCAAAACTCCTCTACTACTTTCGTCAAAAGACCGTAGAAATTGCAGGGTTGGATTCAAAACCTGCTCAAATACATACCACTAGATTGTATAACCCAAAGATGGAAGACGACAGTTCTTATAGAGACTTGGCGGAGCTCTCCTTGGAGCCTACTGCCTCATACGATGTTGCCAACCCCGAAAGTGCTGGTCTCTTTGCAGAAAGTGATAAACCAGACACAGTGCCTGAAGGGGTGTCTTTGGCATCGGAGGAAGGTGATGCACGCTTCTCATACCGTGAAAATAGAGACTTGCTGGAGAACGACTCCAAGAAATTTGCAATTGACCACCCGCAATCCTCGGGGAAGTCAAATAAATCCTCCCCCTTGGACGGGACGTCAGCGGGCTCTCAGAAGGGAAGGACTTTGTCTTCAAGTGCAAAATTTACTGTGCCCGATCTGCCCAGCGACGTGTCACAGACTCCACAAAAGTCGTCTGCCTACAAGATGGGAGTCTTTGCAGATGATTATAATCAGCGCTTCTTGGATGAGCCCTCTCCGGAACTTGTGGGCCTTTATTCGAACGTTGCAGAGTGCAGGGCCATGAGAGCCAAGTATCAGGCAATTTCTCTGCAGCGCGATGGTGACAACCCTAAGAACCAACCTGGTTGGCTAATTTACCCTCCACCTCCCAGACCCACTTACAATCAACAAACGAAGACTGTGATGAAAGTAGAGAACAAGCCAGATAGTGAAGTGTTTGATTTTGAACACTGCGTTATCCCCGGAGAAGATCCTACCTACCACTTCTCTGTTAATGATGACGGAATCTACGTGGTTCAAGACCGCAAAGATCCCTCTAATTTGCTTGCAGAGGTTCCTAGTTTACGAGAGTATTACATAGACCTTGAAAGAATGGTCGCGTTATCCTCGGATGGTCCCGCTAAATCTTTTGCCTTTAGAAGATTGCAATATTTAGAAGCACGCTGGAACCTTTACTATTTGTTGAATGAGTTTCAAGAGACTGGTGTTTCCAAAAGAAATCCTCACAGAGATTTCTATAACGTCAGGAAAGTGGATACTCACGTTCACCACTCTGCTTGCATGAATCAAAAGCATTTATTACGTTTCATTAAGCACAAATTGAGACACCACAAGGATCAGCAAGTCATCTTCAGGGATGGAAAAGTTTTGACTTTGGACCAGGTGTTCAAATCTTTGAACTTATCTGGTTACGATCTGTCCATCGATACTTTGGATATGCATGCCCACAAGGATACTTTTCACAGGTTTGACAAGTTCAACTTGAAGTACAATCCAATTGGTGAATCTCGTTTAAGGGAGATTTTTCTCAAAACAAACAACTACATTCAGGGGTCTTACCTCGCAGAGATTACTGAGGAAGTGATCTCTGATTTGGAAAATTCTAAATACCAAAACTGCGAATACAGGATATCTATTTATGGCAGATCAATTGATGAATGGGACAAGTTAGCCAGTTGGGTCATTGATAACAAGCTTATCTCACATAATGTTCGTTGGCTGATCCAAGCTCCACGTCTCTACAGTATCTACAAAAGTACTGGTCAGGTCAAAAACTTTCAAGACTTAATCGACAACATTTTCAAACCCTTATTTGAAGTGACTCAAAACCCGCAATCACATCCAAAACTACACATCTTTTTGCAAAGAGTCATCGGATTCGATTCTGTGGATGACGAATCTAAAGTTGATCGCCGTATCTTTAGAAAATATCCAAAGGCGTCTGAATGGGACAATCCAAATAACCCACCGTACTCTTATTACTTATATTACATGTACGCCGGTTTGGCTACGTTAAACCAGTGGAGAGCTAAGAGAGGTTTCAATACCTTGGTTCTAAGACCGCACTGTGGTGAAGCAGGTGATCCAGAACATTTAGTGTCCGCCTATTTGGTTGCTCAGAGTATTTCACACGGAATTTTATTGAGAAAAGTTCCATTTGTGCAGTACTTATACTACTTAGATCAAGTTGGAATTGCAATGTCTCCATTGTCGAACAATGCACTCTTTCTAACTTATGACAAGAACCCATTTCCTCATTATTTTAAAAGAGGTTTGAATGTCTCACTTTCAACTGATGACCCACTGCAGTTTTCTTACACCAGGGAACCTTTAATCGAGGAATACTCCGTTGCTGCACAAATCTACAAGTTATCGAATGTTGATATGTGTGAATTGGCTAGAAACTCTGTACTGCAGAGTGGTTGGGAAGCTCAAATCAAAAGTCATTGGATTGGCAAAAATTTCGAAAAAGAAGGCGTTGAAAGTAACGATGTAGGTAAAACTAACGTACCCAACATTCGTATAAACTACAGGTGGGACACGTTATCGACGGAATTGGAGTTAGTCAACCATTTCTCGAGTTTCAATGAAGCTGTACATGATTAATGGTTTGAATAACTGATAGAATCTCAAGGGTTCTCCGCATGATTTTTTGTTTTCTTTTGTATATATCCTATTTTATTTAACATGACGTGAAGTGGTATTCTCTTCCAACCAAGCAATTTTTCATCGTGAAGATTGACTATCAGCACAAGTCTGGAGTTTTGTTAGGTACTCGCTTTTGGATATTTTTAGCTTGATTAGGTCGATGGCATGATCACCCAGCCGCTCTTTATATGGCCCTATGATATAATCCGCAGAAGACATCCCATTTTCATTATTTCCCGACTTGGAATCAAATCTGGGCACTGAGCTCCCCAGTGGTATGAACCACATCAAAAAGTTTGATCCTAGACTTTCTACAGCATTTTTCCACCAATTTTCTTTCGACCAACAATTAGCATACTCTTTCTTCGTAAATTCCACGACATACCGACTTTCATCCTCTGAATTATAATAACAAAATAACTTTCTTGTTGAAAAAGCTTTTCTTCTTTTCTCCATTACTTCCAGTGACGTCCTGTTTTTGATGATACAATTCAGTTGGGTGACGAACAGTGAAGTGATCAGCATCCAGCATGCCGTAGTTAGAATTAAAATGGCAATAAGATTCCCGTTGAGATGTGAGCCTCCACCCTTATAATCTCTCACAATGTTCCGAATGTATGCTACAATCGAAGTCCAAATTATGGCGAGCCAAATGGTCATAAACACACAAAATTGAATAAAAAGTCGATAGTTATCCTTGCCGATAATAGATCCCAACCATATGCACCGATGATCGAATTTTGGCACGCAATAACCTAATTCTCTTGAATGATGAGCTCTTTCAGTCTTGAGACCTTGACAGTTACTACACCACAATGGCCAGCCATTGGGATCACACTGATAACATATCGGTGCAGATACAGATTCATCTGAGTGCAACTTTTCCCTGTCCTCGATATCATAATCTTGATGTGTAAATATTAGATAGGGAGATACATGCGGAAGCTTCCCTGGGCCCACGATCACAGCCAATTGTAGCCATATTAAAAAAATAATAATGTAGAGGACGCAAACGATGCATATGAGCCCAATGGCCACTGATTCATGCTTGTAATGCTTGTATATTTGATCATAACATAGTTTATGGGAGAAAGCCCAAGTGCCGTAGGCCATTAACCCAAACATTCCTATGGGCATTGCAAAGCGAAACCATCTTGGCAGCTGAACATTAGGCCAATGGAGCCTCATTCCACGACAAGGTGGAGGTTTCGCTTTTTGTTTGCAAATAATACTCATATTTTGATGTAAACAATATACCTTTTTTTTTTTTTTTTTTTTTTTCGACATGATTGAAAAACTAAGACTTCCATGACTAAGTGGATACCACTGAAAGAAGGGTACAAGAACACAACAAGTACGTACACTGATCTTCCTTTAATTTACTCTCAAAGCGAAAATACTAACTACTTTGATGTATAGTGGATGATTACTATGATAACAGGGACATGTGCCCGATCTGCAAGACAGATCGGTATCTTTCTCCAGATGTGAAGTTCTTGGTGAATCCAGAGTGTTACCACAAGATTTGCGAATCATGTGTAGATCGTATCTTCAGTTTAGGTCCTGCACAATGTCCTTACAAGGGCTGTGATAAGATTTTGAGAAAGAATAAATTCAAGACACAGATATTTGACGACGTCGGTGTAGAGAAAGAAGTGGACATCAGAAAACGTGTATTCAATGTGTTCAACAAGAAACTGGAGGATTTTGATGGAAATATTGATGAGTACAATAAATATCTTGAGGAAGTTGAAGACATAGTTTTCAATTTAGATAAAGGCGTTGATGTGCAAAAGACTGAGGAGAAGCTGCGTAGCTACGAAGAACTAAACAAACAACTGATTATGACCAACATTGAACGTAGCAAGCAAGATTTAGAGAGCTTTGAGCAGAGGCAGCAGTTTGAAAAGGAGATGAAGATGAAAAAACGAATATTAGAACGACAAATTGAAGAAGAAGAACGTATGAATACTGAATGGGCTAAAAAGGAAATTGTTAATAGGTTATCGAGCGCCGATGATGCCGATGATGTTATAGAAGGAGTGAAAAATACCGTGAAGCTGAAAAAATCTAGCGCCAGAAGGAAATTAGAGGAACTGAACCGTGTGCTCAAGAATAATCCCTACTCGGCAGCCAACAGTGGAGGTCCAAGAAAGGACGCTGTTCCTTTCACGCCATTTAATGGTGATAGAGACCTAGCGCCCAGGTACACTTACGATGAGGCGCTTTACCACGATCCTTTCATCCAAGACTTGAAAGACCGGAAAGATTTTATTGCTTCAGGCTTCAGAACAGACTATGTATATAAAAGAGTCTTAACGGAGGCATTTATGGGTTTGGGATGTGTTTTCGCAGATGAGCTGCCGACCGCTCAAGCGGTGACTGCATCATCACAAACCTCTTAGCTGGATGCTATTTACCACCGCCCTTGATAGCTCCTCCTGCGAAGTTTCAGGGAAGTTATTTAGTTTATAGATCTGCATGGCAAAAGTTAGTACTCTCATCCTTAGTATAGACAGGAGACCAAAATATAAACATACTTTTTTCACCAACGAATTGTCCATAAAATGCGCAAGTTTCTTATCGTCGAGTTCCACTTCGTCTCCCTCGAGATCCAGCTTTTGATGCCCCTCATCCTGAGTCCCATCGGTCAAAATTCGTATAACCACCAATGCCGTTGAATCATCCTTAATACCAAAATTCCTAAGAGCTTCGCCAATGTTAGACGTGGGAGACAAGCAGTAAAGACATTCAGCATGAAGACTTTTGGTCTTTAACTTTCCGTATCTCGATTCAATGAAGGCCCGGTAAATTGCAGAGTAAATTTGCTCCATTGAACAGACCGTTCTAGCATCTATCAGCGCATAGGGCAGTTCAGATATCCTAGATCGTAATTGACTTGCATTAGAAACTTTTTGGTACAGTGATACGCATATTTCCGTCTCTGGGAATTGCGGAAGCCTGCTGACGATCGCCATATTTGAATACTTTTCACCTTTTCACTTTTGTTCGAGGTCGAAGCCATTGCAACTTTTCATTATCGGATATCGAATTTAATTAGATTTACTAACGAGCGGTACAAAACATATATTCGGCGCAAAAAGGCTACAGATGAGTATCTCCACTTTCAATGACGATGTTAGAGTAAGCCAGATTATACAGGAGCTTACCCATGCCAGGCAACCGACTTCAGAGGTGCATCTAGGAAGTGAAGATGCCGCCCTTTATCAAATACTAGATGAAGCTGAGCATGGAAGAAAGCTAATGAACTATTTGGGCTATGCCAAAAGCATCACCAAAACGTTAGATTATAATCACAGTGCCATTCGAAGTGCATCGCTCTCCATAGGAGAAAGTTGGCTCCGTAAAGAGAAAAGGGCCAGCACACAAACTACACCAGCTGCTCTGCAGCTTGAAACTCCCGTGATATTCTCTTGGAGCAAGAAAGTCAATGGTGCAAGAAAAGATCAGTATAAAGACAAAGATCTTCAAAATAGTTCTCAGGCGCCAGAAACCACTAATAATGCACTGTACAGAAAGGTCGCAGCTACTTTGGAGCAACTTAGGGCCCAGCAGGAATGGGATGAACCATTGAGACCTTCCACAAATGATGATGATGGTTCACTTTCACAAAGATCTCAATGGGCCGGCTCTTCATTTAAGGTGGATCCATTGCAACCATTTGTTGCTAGATTAGTCAAAGAACCCAAAAAGAAGGCACCGAAGAAGGAAAAGAGCCCATCTAAAATGAGAAACCTGTTCAACTTTCTGAATAGTGGTAAAAAGAGCAAAGCAGAGTCTACAGAGAATGAGCCCAAAACCCAAGATGACACGTTAAACGCCCTGGAAGATTCCCAAGAGCTAGATGTTCCAACAGTCACCGAAGAACCTGCTACCACAGGAATAGGAATTTCTAAGCAGGCCTCCTTGCCGAATTCACAAAATAACTCGGAGGGTCGACCTCTTGAAGCTCACACAGCCCCCCCTAAACTTTCAACCTCGCCATCCCTGGAGTCAGACAGTCCACTAAGCATGAACTCATTCGTTCCATTAAAACCAAAAAAGAGAATTTAGCATACATAAGAAAGTTATTCTCAATTATGAACTCATACCTGACTCTTTATTAATAACTTTTCAGATGTCTGTTATTTGTATTTTCTTTCTAAGCTTCTAGATTGACTTATCGACAAGAGGGGGATCCTGCATCAGGTGTTGGCTGCAATAGCGGGGGGTTTCGCTGACCAGTTTTTCTTTTCAGAGGGGGGTGCGGGTTTGAGGACAGCTCTTGGCAACACTCAAAAAGCATTGTTGGGTTTAGTGTAGAAATTTCTAACCCTAGGATTGCCATTGCCACAGACAGCGTATCAATTAGAGGGAACGATACTAGCAAATTAAAACTAGGAGCGAAGCCAATGCTGAAGGGGTGCTCGGCCACGAAGGCGATAATGATATGGAATTAGGGAAGGAAATACCGCATACGACCAGTAGTGGGAATTGCTCTTCAGGATCTAGTCTTCTGTGTATTTCAGGAGAGTCACAGGCATGGTCTAACGCGTAGCTGAATGAGTGAAAATACAAAAGTAGGAATTATATTTATGGAAAAAATACGGGCTTGAGATTATTAAAATTGCTTTATGAAAATGGTTTAACATTATTAACGCTACTTTTTTTTTTTTTTTTTTTTTTTTAATATTTTTTTTAATATTTTTTTTGTGGATTAAAAACAATTGCATGCTCCGGTATTCCGCATTTGACGTGGTTTATCCGTCGTCAGTCTGACCTGGAAAAAACATGCTAGGTCTAACCTTATGTCAACTATTCACCTGCTACTTTGGAAACGAAGCAGAGCAATAACTGGATCGATTATACAAAAAAAAAATACTTGAGCGTCGTTCAAACTGCATAGGATTTTTTATTTTATTTATAAAACACTACAGGTCCCTCGAATATTACCTGCCATTTGAACTCCTAGCACGTTAGCTAGAAAGCTTTATAAACACGTATTTTTATGCTAGATGTAGTTCAAATGTCCCAATTGATATTTCAAATTAGCCGAGAAACCTTAATGGTGCTTCTTCTCAATCTGGAAGACACTATACCGGCGTCTAAACAATCGAAATATTTGAATCTCTAACAATTCACTTGAAAGCAATTTTAGTACAATGGTACATCGATCGATTTACGGCTTGCCTGTTAATCGTAATACCTTATCGTTCCGTTGTACGTGACTTCTAGTTATCACTGTTATTATTTTTTTTTTTTTTTTTTTTTTATATTTTTTCACTCTTGAAAAGAAAATTGAATCTAAAAAAGCCCAAGTTATACCGGAGTCTATTCCACCTAATCAAAACACGATCATCCCCATGTTCCCATCTAAGCTGTCTGGAGCATATGTGGGTACCCCTGCACTGAACATACATGCTAAGCAGGTATCGAAGCTCGCTCCCGCAGTTTTCACACGAGGTAAAAGAACGAAGAGCAAGGGAGGCCTCCCTCCACTGGTGCAGAGAGCAATCACGCAGCTCAGCGTTTTATCTGCCAGTAGGAAACAACCTAAACTACTTAAACTCTCTCGCGAAGACTTTATCAAGCATCAAACAATACAACATTGTTGGGCAACATATCAGAAGGAGCTGCGCGACCATCGCAATGAACAATTGAAGCTACAATACAAAAGTGCACAAAAGGCCATGGATGCTTTGCAGTCACTCAACCCTGCACTTTTCGAAGCGGCCAACACTCCGGAGGATGGCAAAAGATTCCCGATGGAACTCAAGGTACCCACAGAGTATCCCCCAAACAAAGTGTGGCATTACGAATTCAAAAAGGAATAAACTGAGTAAAGCTGGATCATTCGGAAACAGTGCTCTCATGCTGCTCACAGTGCTCGTACCTGTATATATGGGAATAATCACATCATTTTTGACGATTCCAAAATAGCGACCACAAAAGGTTTAAATAGATATTCGACCTTCGAGTAATAACAAAACATGTTTCTTAATTGCCGATGTCTTCAGGCTTCAAGAGTGTCCTCATAAGCCCTATCGAAAGACCTAATGAAACAACGTCTGGCGGTCCTTATATTGGGATGGTACCTAACATCGGTAACGCTTTCGCTATACAACAAATGGATGTTTGATCCTAGTAAGGGTCTACAAATTACGTGTCCCATCACAGTCACTTCGTTCCATCAGTTTACATTGTGGCTCTTTTCATCATTATATGTGAGGTATCTTGATTTCAAGAACAAAACTCTTTTGAGGCCGTCGTCCCGTAAGATTGGGCATTCCGATTGGTCTTTCTATTTGAAATACGTCGTACCGACTGCAGTGGCCAGTGCAGGTGACATTGGTTTTGCAAATGTCTCGTTCAAGTTTGTTACATTGACTATCTACACGATTATCAAAAGCGCTAGCATAGCTTTTGTTCTTTTATTTGGGTGTATATTCAAATTGGAGCAATTTCACTGGAAGTTGGGAATGATTGTAATCGTGATGTTTTTCGGTGTGGTTATGATGGTTTACAAGCCCTCTTCCAAGGATCAAGAAGTTGAGGATCACGTTCGTACGCTCTTTGGATCGCTTTTGGTCCTTATGAGTTCCTGTTTGTCAGGATTGAGGTGGGTTTTCACCCAATTGGTACTAAAAAGAGACCCCAACCAAGAAGACATAGAATCAGAGTCAGCTGAATCCGGAGAAAGTACCCCAGTTGCAGTGGACCGGAAACCGCACCCGATTTACACGATAAACCAATTTGCACCAATTATGGGAGTTGTTCTTCTCGCTACTGCTCTCGTCATAGAAAGGCCTTTTCCTGATTTCTGGAGTTCCAGACTTTTCAGCTCTGATGCAAACGAGGACAAGCACACTTTCCGGTCTGTGACAAAAGGTCTTCTTCTACTCATGTTTCCCGGGCTAGAGGTGTTTCTCATGACCATTTGCGAGTTTGGCATCCTGCAAACAGCACACGTACTGACACTTTCCATCGCCGGCATCATCAAGGAGCTACTCACAGTACTTTGCGGAATTATGTTCTTCCATGAAAGACTCAGCGGATTCCACAACTGGGCAGGAATGTCCATTGTGCTATTAGACGTCGCTTACTATAACTATTTCCGGTACACTCAAGATCAAAAAACGCATCCTCCTGAGAAAGACTTGGAGATGGACCAAGCTTCTGAACTGTACTCTGAATCATGTCCTGACACAGCAGCCAGTTACGAGCTGGAGCATGTAAACAATAAAACCGCCTAGGTCTTTATATCGATTATATATTCTGACGGCGTCTTGATATGAGGGAAAAAAGCCGGCTTACCTCGCGTA
>PPKA02000022.1:136469-156220 GCA_003707595.2 Zygosaccharomyces bisporus
TTTTTTTTTTTTTTTTTTTTTTTTTTTTTTTTTTTTTTTTTTTTTTTTTTTTTTTTTTTTTTTTTTTTTTTTTTTTTTTTTTTTTTTTTTTTTTTTTTTTTTTTTTTTTTTTTTTTTTTTTTTTTTTTTTTTTTTTTTTTTTCTATCTTTATTTTTCATTTGATTTTTGACCTTGATGTCGTAAAGGAACAGGTCGTCAACTTCTTGGTTCTTCTTTTTTCGGACCCAAAAACAGGTTTCCTACATAGAGAAACGATAAATAAGCTACGGCATCAGGGCTACATGCAATTGGTACGTACTGTTTCTCATTGACTCTTCGCACCGCACTGTTAGCGAATCGTTTCAGCAAGCTAAAGCTGATCTCCCTACTTAAACTTGAATTTATTTTCTGTGGCAGGAGAAATCCACATTAAAAATATCTTGATTATCAAACTACCTTCGTAATGACACAGAAAAAGTCCCTCGAACATATCTCGCATACGTTTTAGACATTAACTTGTATATAGCTCGAAACTCGTAATCGGGTTACCCTATCACGCCAGATGACTGAAAAGAAATTTCAAAAGCGGAGCGGAATTCCCGAAGACAACTTCCCGGCATGAAAAAAAAAAATAGTCGACTCAAGAATGGTTGAGGAAAGTCAGAAAGAAACACTCCTTGCTCAACAAACATATTAAAGACATTCATAGCAGGGATTTACTGACTGGTGCCAAAGAAGTTCAAGGTCTCGCTTCCTAGTATTGTTACTCATTCCAGTTATCAGCGACCTTCCTAGCCTCTCTCCCAATCCCGGTTGGATCTACCTACCAATCGTTTCGCATACAAATAAAAAAAACGGCTCCCCCATGTCTTCTGTCTCACTATTACTCAATACCCCGCTGAGGGTATTGACTCTGCTATTTTTCGGTATTATCAAGAAACTGGTGGATGCAATTGTAATCCCGGCAGTGGACTACTACAACAAGGGACACGACGATGAAGAGACGAAAGAGCCCGCCTCTCTCTTCCCGAAGAAGCACAATGTGGACGCATCGTTGTTCGAAAGTGCTTCCGTGATCCCGTGCTCAATGGATATTGCCTCCATGGACTCCCCCATGACGATGTCTATGACCCCGGAGGGCAATTTTCAATGTAAGCTAAACCACGCAAATGAACAGCTAGCCAATCAGGCTACAAACAAGTTCGTCATGGCCACTCCACCAAATAGTGTGGATGAGAATGGGTTACCTGTTTCTCCGGAGAGTAATGCGTCCTGCACGTCCTCCAAAGAAGAGGAGTCGCTCAAGACCGACGTTCCCGAGGAGGCCAATAAGGATGGCCTATTCGTGTGTCACTACTGCGACGCCAAATTCAAGATTAGAGGCTACCTGACGCGGCACATCAAGAAGCATGCGATTCAAAAAGCTTATCACTGTCCCTTCTTCATGGCTGACGTCCCACCTGAACTAAGATGCCACAATTCCGGTGGGTTTAGTAGAAGGGATACATACAAGACGCATCTGAGAACCAGGCACTTTATCTATCCGAGAGGTGTTAAGCCACAAGATCGCAGCAAATCTTCGGGAAGTTGTGCGCAATGTGGCCAAAGATTCGAAAATACAGACAAATGGGTCGAGCAACACATCGAAAGTGGAGAATGCAGAGGATTACCTCAGGACTATGTCAGAAACATAAAGTCAGAAAGAAAATCAGGTAAACTCAAGATGATAAAGACGTCTACCGGGCATTCTCGATTTATTTCCACGGCCCAAAGCGTTGTGGAAGCCAAAGTGCTTCTCAACAAGGATGCTCTGGAGGCGATGGCCATCGTGGCCCACAATACCAACAGATCAGACATTCTATCCCGCTATGGCAACAATAAAATTTTAATGAACTCTGCCAATTTTAAAGGCGAACCAAAACCAAAGAAAAAATACACAAGAAGAAAGGCTACAAATGCCAAGAAAAACGACAGCGCTGCGCCTACTCCAGCTACGCTGCCTTCTCTAGAGGAATCGCCAATGCGCATGTCCTACGGTTATGAGGAGGATAATTCCGCCATGGATTCTTCCCTCATCCCATCTCCCGAGCAGAATCATTCCTTGGAACCCATTCCTTCGGCATCTTCGGAGTCTTCTCAAGAATGCCACAATTCTGGAAAATCTGAAAGCATTCTGTTCAACGATCCATTCAGCATTCCACTAGACATGGAGCAGTCTCCACAATTCGAACTGGCCGACTACAACATTGCAAATAGCCCCGCCAACGGTGGTAGTATTGGCATCTCCATAAATGAAACTTTGAGGAGACAGATGGACCCCATAACGCTGGGGGAAGCCCAACTGCGGGAAGTGGAACAGTACGCCGATTTCTATAAGCATACTTTTGGATACAATCTCTGAAGAAGCTTAAAAGTATGGATCTTTGAGTTTGTATAATGTTTTGAGATTTTTGGAGTTTTGTTTGGTAACTAAAATAAGAAAAAAAAAAGAATTAAAAATTGATAAGTGAGCTTATGCAAGTCTTGGGAGTCTGCTTCCATGTTTAAAGCCCTTTTTTTTGTAGAATATATATTGTCTGGTTGTACTTTTCTACCAACCCGAGTGTTTGTCGTTTTATACGTAACGAGACATGTTCTGAACCAACCATCTGAAAAGTTGAAGATAGCAGCTCAAACAATAGCAGAGTAAGCTCCTGAAGTATCGGAATCTGTTTGAAAGACTTTGGACGCGTTTAATAACTGATATTTGCTAGATTACACCTAAAATCTGAGTCGCTTGTGTCCCAGCTATGTCGGAGGATCACGGCGACGATTTAAACTTCAACGAACTGGTCGGTAACTTGCTGAGCTCTCACAATGCCACTGAAGATCTTGGTCAGGCCATGGAAGAGGTCCAGTATCCTCAGGATGAGCCCGAGCACACAGAGGGGACTGAGGCTCATTCTGAAGCAGAGTTGCCCGATTTTGGCGCCGAAGAAGAGGATTTGGCCGCTGTGGTAGCAAATGCTATACAGAATATGAATGACCAACAATCACCAGATAATGAGTTATCGGTAAATTTCCAGGAAGAGGCACATGAACCACAACAGATACATCCTGAAGTGGGAGAAGAAGGAGAACAGGTAGAAGAACAGGTACCAGCGGGGGGTGATGAGGAACACCAACAGAATCAAGAATGGGCACACATGCTGCAGCAAGGTCTGATGCAAGGAAATGAAGAAGCACCTCTGCATCCAGAAGAGCAGTTGGATCAAGACGATGAGAATCTAAGGAGGGCCATCTTAGAATCATTACAAGAGTTGAATGTTAAGGACAAAACCACTCCCCAGGAACTGCCGAAGGATAAAAAGACCAAATCAAAGAAACAGTCCAAGAAGTCCTCATCCAAAAAGAAGAAATCAGAGGAAAAAACTAGTGGTAAAAAGAAAAAACACACAAAAAAGGACGATGACGATAATCTGCTCAATTTCGAAGATGTTATTAGGGGGTTTATGCATCCTGAGACTGATGCTGCAGATGCAGATTCTTCTTCTGTGCCAGATGTTGGTGATAAGGAGACACAGGCTCTTGTAGAGGCAACATTGAAGGCCTTTGAACGAGAGCTGCTGGGGCCTGCTGCAACAGCTCCCAAAACTACTAACTCTAATAGCACAAGAAAAAAATTGCCTTCTTCTTCAAAGAAATCTACAAGCAAAAAGTCGGGGGAAAAATCTAAATCCAGGACATACAAGCCCTTGGATTTCTCGATAGATCAGCAAAAGGCTTCTTCAGATAATTCCACGTTAAAGTCCAGAAAAAAGAAGAAGAATCATGCTGAAGAGCAAGACCAGTCTGAAGAGGACGATTTTTCCAAGCAGCTGGTCGAAATGGTCAATCAAGTGGTCAATACTACTTCAGCGACAGATGCAGAGACCGAAGAACCGAATGATCTAAGGTCCTCAGCAGAAGAGGCTTCACAAAATGTAACTGAAGGATTTGCTCCATTGGAAGTGCATACGGATCCGGCTGGACTGGAAGGAAATGCAGATGAAACGTTTGACTTGAATCAAATTATGCAGAGAGCCATGAACTTAGCTTTTCAAGAGCAACAGCATGATACTTTTGATACCTCAATCATGGAGGAATTCAACCGTGGCCTTGCTGACCTCACTGTTACGGGTTTAGAGACTCCCACTACTGCCAAGTCGAAGAAAAAATCTGGTGACAAGTCTTCTCGTCGTAAGAGTATACCACAGGAGGAAGAGATTGAGCAGAAAACCAGCAGTGAGGTTAAAAAACCATCAAAGCAGCCTAAAGACGTATATTCACTAGAAAAATCTATCAAGAAAAAGTATTCGCAGGTAGCTCTAGCGGCTGCCTCTGCGGCCAAGAAGCGTCTCTCAGAGAAAAATAAGGTCAACAGACTCAAGGTAAAAGAGGAACGTCAAAAAGTACGCGAGAGTAAAAAATCGAAGAAGAAGGAGGAAAGGGATAAACTAGAAAAGGAGAGAAAGGAATTAGAAATAATAGTTGCCCGGGGACCGCCATATCCTCCTGACTTAAGACTTACTAAGAGTGGGAAGCCTAAAAAGCCTTATAGACGATGGACCCCAGAAGAGATGGAGAAAAGAGCCTCTATGCCTCCTGAAGACTTGCATAAACCTGAAAAGGTGAAAAAGGTTAAGAAAAAGAAGTCTAAGAAGCTGAGAAGGGTACCATTGTACAATTTGAAAAATATACCTCTTTTCAATTTCATCAAGGGAAATATATCTAATGAGCTGAAGGCAAAGCAAAAGTTAAATGGCATTGAGGACACTTTGGATAGAATACATTTGCAACCTCGTCACTTAGATATCAATAAATTAGCACCTCCTAACTCCATGACTCCGGAAGAAATGGCAAAGGAGAAAGATCAAAATGATGCGAATAGAAATCCGGTGTTTAACGTTTCCCAACGTAAAACAGTCGTCCACAGGGAGAAAATTCCATTCCATCCTCCATGGATTCTTCCTCAATATCCACCGCTCGCTTTACCGGTTGCGAGAAGAAGGAGAAAAGAGAAGACAAAAGTATCAAGGGAAATTATTAAGAATAAAACCTATTCTGAAGATAAAAGGGTCTCTGAGGCGTTCAACATTCGAAATAAAATTATACCCGCTGTTTTACTACCGATCATCAATACCTTGAAAGCTGCCGCGAGGGCGAAAGCTGCTTCTGGTGCTACTTCAGAGGAATCAAACAAACATTTGATGAATATAATCAAATATACCAAGCACACGATAGCTCAGACGTTAGATAGCTCAAGGAAAAGTGCGATTAAAGATCATTCGGGAACCGACATCGAAGGAAATCTCGAGCAAGAAGAAAAAAAGGTAAGGAAAGTCCCCATCTTCAGCCTTGCAAATATCAGACAAATAGACACAAGTAGCGACAGACGCCACGCGGGGCAAATTGATGATAAAGCAGTAACGGGGCCATCTCTAATCAAACTTGAAGATGCTGGAACTTCAAGCGTACCCCCTCGTTCTGACGAGGCTCCAGGGCCTCTACCACATGCTATTGGAAGAGACAAATCGGTTGACACTCAGACCTTTCAAAATAATGAAGAATCAGACGAAAATGGCACTACATCTGAAATAAAAAGTTCTGCAGTGTATGACCCTGAAGTCACTGCTCAGAAAGCAGAAACAGCTCATGAGGAAACAGAGAACCTTAAAAATGACTTTGGGAATGCAGAAATTGACGCGGCGAGGGATGAAGTTTCAGACGGTAGAGAACATGTATTAACCGACAACCAGGATAGCGCACCGACTTCTTTACCCTCAGTTTCTGAACAACGCCCAAGTGTCATTCGTTCGAATGACACTCATGTATCGGAAGTCGCCGTTAAAAAGACAGAGCTGCCAGTCCTAGTCAAGAATGAGGGGAATGAGACCCTTACTAGACAGGAAGATTCTCGAGAACCAGCAAGTGCGGACGAACCTGCATCTTCTGTTAACTCTCTCGAGCATATGATTAAGCAGCATCTGGCACAGTCTCATGATGACAATGTTGATTTGCCCGATAATTTAAGTGGTGTCCTTTATGCAACATTGGCAAATATAATCCCAGGGTTCACCGAGAATACAAAAATGGAAACGGAGAAAGTTCCTTCTCGTCCCGAAAGAAAGCCATACAAAAAAAGACCTCCTCCAGTTTTAAACTTAGATGGGCTGGTGCCTCCTAGTGGACCTCAGGTTCCACCAAAAATTGAAATTAAGCAATCTTTGGACAGATCTGTTCCATCGGAAATGCCTAACATTGTCAGGAAGCCACGCCAGAAAACTGAACCGCCAGTACTTTTGCACACTTTCCATGTACCCAATTTTAAGGACATGCAGGGAAGACGTACGATGCTTTTAAAAAGGGCTAAAGAGCATCTGAATGCTGAGGAGATGGCTATACTGAAAAAAGAAATCAATAAAGAACGTAAAAGAAAATGGAGGGAGGCCAATGTCGAAAAAAATTGGGAACATGACTTGCGTGCCAGAGTTAAAAGGCGTGCCAGCTCGAAATTCGGTGAAGCTGATTCCGCTGAAAAGACGCGGTGGTTTGAAAACGAAGTTTCTAAAGGTTTAGCCGAAAGAGGTATCAAACAGGAAGATAGTACTAAGCCGGAGCGCAGCGTAAATGGCGTTGGTAATGGAAGGAAAATCACAGGGTCCACTAATTTAAGTGATAACGAGGTCTTGAATATGATAGCAACGGCACTAGGTAAACTGGACGTCGCAAGGGCTCTTGAACGCGAATTAAATGATATTCACAGGCCGCGAGAAGTACTTGGAAATAAACCGAGAAAGATTGAAGCACCGACGCCGGCTGAACATCCGGTTGGCGCCGTGGAGAATTCGGTTTTAGAAGCAACAGAGTTCACAGCCGTTGAGCAGAGCAAACATTCTGACGACATGGATGAGGTAGACGAGGATGGACAAATCAAAAGACCATATCCTGATGACATTCCAGTAATGGTTCCCATCCTTAAGAGGCCCAAATTTTTAAACGCGGAGGGAAGTTCGTGAAGCGAGCTTTTATTCATACAAAGCGCATGATAGACAGGGAAGCATAGGGAGGACATTTAGTAGCCTATGTGATAGTGTAATAGTAATAGTAATAATAATAATAGTAATAATAATAACCTCGATATATACATATATATATATATATATATATATATCTTCTTATAGGTAGGTAATAGTATAAAGGCGAAATCTAGAAAATAAATATGGATAGTAAAAGTTAAAATTGCAAATCAAACTTTTTCCTCTGGAAATCTTTTCTCCCAGATAATTTCAGCTGGAGTCTGGGGCAAAGTGACCATACTTTCAAAATCAGGTTTGGGTAAAGTCCTGCCAGGAGCAAAATGCCACTTTAGAGTTCTAATGTATATGGACATGATGACACCCAGTTGTACGTAGGCGAATTGTTCACCAATACATCTGTGCCTGCCACCACCAAAAGGCAAATAGGGAGAAGAAACACCTTTAGAAATAGCACCAAAACCGTAATCGACCTGTTCACCGCCAGAAGTCGAAGAAGAAGGATCTTTGTCCCAACGGTGCATATCGAAAGTCTTGGCTTGAGGAAAGTATGCATCTTGCAAGTGACAGTAGCCGGGAGAAACAAGGACATGATAGTTCTTGGGCACGACATATGAAGTGTTGGGTACCTGAATGTCTCTCATGACCTTTCTAAACAAAGAGTGCAATGGGTGGTGTAATCTCAAAGTCTCCTTGATCATCTGGTTCAAAAATGGCATCTCCTGTAGAGCTTCGTAGCTGAGCTCCCTGTTCCCATTGTCCAAGACGCGCATTTGTTCCTGGTACAACTCTTCCTGCACATCTGGTCTCTCCGCCAAGTGCAAAAGGGCCCAAGAAGAAGTAGCCGCTGAAGTATGTTGACCTCCCATCAATACGCCGATGAGTAAGTTTGCAATCTCTTGGTCCGTCATCTTGACACCATCTTTGTAAGTCGAATTTTTCATCAACGAGTCTATCAGATCTCTATCCTGGATGTCATTATTTCTGCGCCTTTCACGGATTAGCGACATATAAGTGTTAGAAATGGTCTTCTGAGCGTGGTCTCTTCTGTGGTTCACGGGCAATGGTATACTGGGGAACACAAAATTGATCGGGGTGAAACCTTTGTCCAAATCTCCGTAGAGGTAGGCGAAGCCCGTATTCAATTTGCTGCGCATCTCTTTACCTAAAAGTGTTCTCGAGGCGGTGAAGATGGTCATCTCCGGCTGTGTCACCATAACATCCACCTCTCCGCTGGACCTGTTGTTCATGTCAAAGTTTTTCGAATCACGGAAGTATTTGGTAACTTCGTCCACGAGAAGTGGCACGTATTTCACGAATGCATCCTTTGACAATGCACCTTTGACGAATTTTTTCTGGTCCATGAGACGATTGTTGGGGCAGTCATAGACTACACCTTTGCCAAATACGGGAGTCGTTAGGTGGGTGTATGCTGCCTCGGCAGACACGTCTGCCAATTTAGCATTGAAGACAAACTCGTGGCCCTTTACGCCCAGGTAAACTGTCATAACTCTTCCCAGCAGCACGAAGGAGAAAATGTCGCCATACTTCTGCTGGCATTCGGCAAAGAATTCGTAGGGCCTGGTGCCATACGCCACGGCACTACCAACCCAGGGGATCCAGTAAAACACCAGGGGTGGACGGTCACTTCTCAAGGAATAAAGTAACTGCCACACAATGTTGTACACAAACGGAGTGATGACGCAGATCGAGATTTGCTGAGACAGCGGCAACGCCAAGAAGGCAGATAATGCCAATTGGCCGTTGTCTACCAGTTTCGCAACGAAGGATTGAGACTCGGACATTGGAGAGCTCACTCAAAAGGGGGACAAAAGAGCAGCAGCGATAGTAGGAAGGAAAAAGGAAACGAGAAGGGAAGTTCTGAAAAATCTGGCAGTCCCAGCAACCTAGAATTGAGTTGGCCTAGAGATCTTTTATATATTGTATCTCGGTTTAAGTTTGTTATGGCCAGCTCTTTTTGTATGTACTAGGTTTTTTTTTTTTTTTTCATAACGCATCTTTGCTCGTAAAGAGGAAAAAAAATAGCAGCTAAACGATACGAACGAAAAAAAAAAAATAACTGAAAAAGGGCAGACCGCGTCACATGATGATACCAGCGAGTGTCACGTGGCAAATCGTCTTGGGAGTTCGCCATAATTGCCGATAGTCGCGGCTGCGAGCTCTTGTATTGATGCGAGCACAGCGTGCTTCGTGGGTGGCTCAACTGTCGCTGTACCTAATATTTTTTTTTTTTTTTTTTTTTTTCTAATTTACTGTCGCGGAATTACAGGCATACGATGTAGTTCTTTGACCTGAGCCGCTAAATGGCGAAAACTAGAGAAACGAACTGGAGCGTAACGTCTTGCGGGACTGAGCCAGGCTTGTACGGCTTGACCAAGCCCCCGTCAGTTTCCGGCGGGCAAACCACTTGTGGGTTCTAAAGTAGTATACGAGAGGCGCTCAGCCGTATCCGAAGAAAAGAAAAAATAACATAATTGATTAATTGGCAGAGCTCGAGCTGCATCGAGTTGTTTAAACTTTACGAGTTAAGTCCGAGACCCCCTCCCCCTACCACAGGACTTTAACGACGCGTTTATCATCTCCAGCAGCTGTGGTCTATTTCTTACGTCCGATTGTTCCTCGTTGCAGTGGAACGCCTGCTGTCGTTCAGCGATCTGGAGCGCGCGTTAGCTCCAAGCGACGACTTCGTTAAATCGGCCCAAGAGGTCTGTGCGCTATGCCCAGGAGCTTAACGACGTTGCGTAGTGTGGGCGGTGCGCGCTAGCACCGAGGCAAGTGCTAAGCCAACCAACTGTCTAGATGCCATCGCAGCCAGACGGCCGCTTTTCCTTTTCTCTCTCTTGGTCACGTAGGCACAATGCGATTCCAGCACGTAATACAGGTGCGCAAGACAGAGAGAGGCTCGACAAGCCACTCGTAAACGAGTGGGCGTGCAGCAAGAGTAGCTAGCTAGTGTAGTACTTAACGCACCGACTGGCAGCGGCGAGTTCAGGTAGTCAGACGGTACGTGCTCGCGCTGCTGGCGCAAGAGTAAGAAGGACTCGCGCCGCACACGCTGGCGTACAAGCGTGTACGCAGCGAGGCGTCCAGTGCGTAGCGGGATCTCGCAGTGCTTGCAGGGTGAGACCCGCTAATGGTGGCAGGACGGGCGGCAAGCGCTACTACGCCGACGCATGCTCCTCGGCATCCCGCTCACACAAGCAGCGTTATACGCTCGCCAGTAGCTCTCTGTACTCAACTTGAACGCTGAAAACGCCAAAAACGCCAAGAAGAAACCGTTTCAGGCTGCATGAACCGCTACGACTCTACGTATCTATCCTGCATTCGAAGTCACATGCATCGATTGCTTGATCGTAGCACTTGAATAATTTAATAATATTCTTATACTTTTTTTATGTTCTAGACGGCGGAGGATCAATCGGTCGACCGATTCGCTAAAAAATTCGAAGAGACAGTCAGATTCCAGTACTAGTCTCGCGGTGCCCGTAGCTGGTACGGTTTACTTGCACTGCGACTCGCCAGCTTGGATGACCCATTTTCCAGAAAGGCGCACAAAGTCTTGGCAAACTGCGCTAGCAAGGGCCTACTTTTCTCTCCCTCTACAAGAACAAAAAAAAACGTAACAGAAACAGCAAAAGCCGCACCGGCTGGGGAAAAGTGCTGACACAAGATACCGCTGCTCTACTCTAGCCACCTAGGCATACTCTATTACCGTTATTAAAATTATTATTATTATTATTATTATTATTATTCTTTTTTTTATTTTTCCTTCGCTTGTGCGCGCATATACGGACGGATGTCACATAAAAAAAGCTTCTATAAGCATAGTGTGAATATTACAGGCGGTTGAACATACTACAGATATCCACACACCCACATGCATATATATTGATTAAAATAGATATAAATACGTATAAGTATGCAAAAAAAAAAACCAGCACGCTGGATGCATTACACTCGCAGCGCAAATAACTTTTGAAATAGAAAAGCAATGCCGCCGCGCCCCTTCATTCTGCTCCCCCCCACAGCGTAAAACTCACCGGATTTCTGGTACTCGATGTCGAGCCCGCAATTCACCTCACTGACCACTGCGCTCTCCAAAAATGGCTCGAATAAATCGATCTAAAATTATTTAAAGGACTGGATTTCGAACTTTTCATAACCAAAGGGTTTTGCGTATTTTCCCGCCTTATGCCCGCTCCGTCTTTTCTTTACTTCCCCAGAACTTTTCCAGACGGGTATAAAAGGCCAAACCAAAGGCACAACACTCGCCACCCTGATGGCACGGAGCTCATGTTCTTAACGACATTTGGGATTTGTTTGATGTGAGAAGAGTTCAGGTTACTGCACCGTCTCATCCGTTAGAACTGGCGCAGACATGCAAGATAAGGATACGAAAGTGCCACGTAGGCGGCGGAAAGTCGTCAAGTCGTGTACGTTCTGCCGCAAGAGGAAGCTTAAGTGCGATCACGGGAAGCCCATGTGCAAGCAGTGTATGGACAGGAAGCTGCCCAACTGCATTTACACGGACGATTTCAACTTCCAGCTGACGACAGACGAGCTGTTCAGCTCTGCGCCCAACGTGGAGCTGATGCAGAGAGTGAAGGAGCTGGAGTCGCGACTGGCCGAGTTGAGACAGAACCTCGCGGACCAGCAGCCCCAGCGGCAGCAGCAAGGCCCAACTCCGCCCTCGTCTATCTCTTGTTCGACAAACTCTACCAACTCGAATTGCGTCTCTGCCACGATACCCATGTGCTGCGGGGCCATCAAGCTGCAGCCTTCGCCTGAGGATAGCCAAAACAACCCGTTGTGGGAATACCGCATTCTGTACAGTGCCAAGGGGCAAAGCATCGTTTTTGGCCCCACTTCGTGGCGTACCATGGTGGCAGCGCAAGGTGAGAGATTCCAGCAGGAGTACAAAAAGCTGTGGGAAATGATAAAACCCGAAAGAGATAGATGGGTCGTGCAGAATCTCTCCCCGTCGCAGATTAAGAGCAGCGCCTCCGACGTGCTGCTGTCGACCAACGAGAACGACACTTTGATAAACGCGGTATGCAAGTATTTGCCCTCGTACGGAGAAATCGAGGAAGCGCTCAACGAATTCTTTGACGGGTACATGCACGATTTTTTGCAAATTCTAGACAAGGATAAAGTGCTCAAGGATTTCCGCCAGTGCGTCATCCCCAGCGAACGCACATTCGTTGGGTTTGGTCAGCCCGTTGCACAGCTGCTCGCACCAGAGAACGATGGAAATTTCTACAAAGTGGCTGTCGTCCTCATAATCATGTACACAGTCAAGACTAACGGAAACATGCCACCCGTGGTCGATAAGTTTTTCCTTTCTCTAAGTGCCATTAACACAGCGGCCAAGTTAAATTTTGTGGAAAGAGCCCAATTCTTGCTGCTACGTTATTTTTGCAAAGTGTACTGTCCGAACGAGTGCAGCGAGACACCTCAGGTCGCCAACTTGGTCGGTGAACTCTGCGAGTGCTCCTGTACTCTAGGCCTTTCGAATGCAGACTGGTGGTACCGGGACAAGCAGGAGATCGCCGGCCCGCTCTACACACTTCGAAACATGTGGTATTGGACACTCTACGCAGATATTGCGGTCTCGTTTGAGATGGGCAAGTCGCTGTTCATCTCAGATGACCAATTCGACCCTGCGATCACATTCTCCACCTCCGAGTCACACTCCGCTTCCCCCATGGATTCCGCTGCTTCGCTGCAGGAAGTATTAGAGGGAGGTTCCCTGCGTGGAAGAAGACTCTCACTGCTGCTAGAATACTTGCAACTCGGGCGGCACTGCGTAACGGAGATCAATTCGAGATCTGCCTCTGGAAACATTGAACATATTTCAAATGAGCTTATAGCATTTGTGGAACAAAGACTTCTCCCGATCAAGAATTACACCTGCAGGCTGATGTTGCAAAAGACGGATATGTTCGACATTGTGGTGTTGGCCCCCGTACTTGGGATGCTTCTTAACTTGCACAATGTTGCTCGTATCGCCCTCAAGAGTACTAATACTTTGACGAAAAATCGAATCATCAAATTCGGTCTGCTCTCCCTATCGCTCTGTGTTAATACCATTCTCTGCATGTTCGAGAGAGAAACTCCGGGTCCGAAGGGACTAGTACTGGCACTGCTCCTCATAAATCCGCTGTTAATGCGCGTGCTTACGGAGATGTACGCCCTCTTCTTCTTCAGACTCACTCTTTTCGAGAGGGGTATCGTCATCGCATCAGATCAGGGTATTCGCGACTTGGGCCTGCATACTTTGGATGTGCCTCTCGAAGACTATTATTCTTTCAACAAATCTACAGCTTTGTTTCGCGAGATCATCGACCAACTATTCGACCCGTCCAGATCTCAGCTGCAGAAGGCCATAAGCCAGTCGTATCAACTGACTACATCATTGGCGTTGGAGCGGGTGAGCCGCACCGTTTTTGATAAGGGGTGCACTTCCAGAACAATCACGGAGAACAACTGCAACACCGAAGGGGCCATATGCCAAGACACGCTAGATCAGATGACCGAGACGTTTTGGTCCACCTACGAGCAACAATCACAGGGATTGTGGTCTATGAAACCAGAGGATTTCTACACCGATTTCAGCAGCAATAATAATTTCGAATTTGATTTCGACTTGAAATAACCCCTAAATATTTACGTACTACCACATGTTTAACTTAATGTCGTTGCCCTATTTTCAAACAATCAGTCACCAATAATACGTATTAATAATCTCCATTTCACATGTTCTTCATTGTTTTCTATTTTTTTTTTTGGGCAGGGCTGACAAGTCTTTTGATTTTTTCCTTTTTTCCATTTTTCTCCGGCAGCGTATATAAATAAATAAGGTTAAGCCTTAGCTGCTATTGAGGTGAGAAAGATGGCCCGATAGACTGGGATTCTTTTTCAGTTCGGGTTTTTGGCTAATTGAAAAATTTTGTCTGCAAGAAAAAGTGTAATTATCTGCCAATGGCCATAGAACGCGATCAGTTTGGTGATCTTTATTCCGCATACATCGGAAGCTCAAGTCCCAATGGGAATGCGAACTCCAATTCTAACTCTAGAGCAAGTGCTAATACAGGATCGGTGACGACGAAGAAGAAGAGGAGGAAACCGATTAAATCATGTACGTTTTGTCGCAAGAGGAAACTACGTTGTGACCAACAAAAACCTATGTGCTCCACCTGTCTCGCTAGGGGGCTTTCTGACTGTGTTTACGTAGAACCAGCGCCTATGCGACACGCGGTGGTGCAGGCTGGCATTGACTCACGAGCATCGGAACCGGATACTAGGTTGTTGCAGAAAGTTAATGAGTTAGAAAGGCAACTGCAAGATGTGGCTAACAAGGTCAATGGATCAAACGCTCAAATCCATATCGGGGAAACATCGTCGCACAGCAGCAGGGAACCTCTTGCCGGTCACAGCTCTGTTGATCACAGTTCTGTTGGTCACAGTCCTGCCAATCCTGTCGGTCACTGCTCTCCTGCTAGCTCTGGAGATCCAACTTTGATGTTTTCGGCGGCTTCAAACCAGGACAACGCGAATCCGTTTCGGGATATGTATTCTATCCAATCGAAGGAAAATGGTAGAAGAATTGTATACGGCCCCACTGCCATGCGGACGTTTTTAGCCAGTGAATGCTGGGATTTGATGGGACGTTACAAACAAGTTAGGGATAAAGTTAAAGTGGCCAGAAATCAATTGAAGAAAAATACTGGATACTCAATGCTTAGGGAAAATGGCCTTCTGGAAGAGCCGGAGACATTCGTCAACCATAGCCTGGTGGATACTTCGTTGGTAAAACAGCTACTGTATGTACTGCCAAGTTACGAACGAATTGAAAAAGTCCTCAAGCTGTTTTTCGCCACGCCAGACCTTTTTGAGTTTACCGATGCCTTTGATAAGTCGAAAGTGCTCGCTGATTTTAGCAATGGATTTGTTGCCGGAATTCCATCCTTATCTACTGGTGAGAGACCAATTGTGAATATTCTGCCCTATAAAAAGCTGAACTACTACAAAGTCGGTGTAGTGCTTGCAATTTTTGCCCTGGTGGAATATGGATACCCTTCACCGCCTGCGATGGAAAAATTCTTTGTATTTTTGTCAGGGTTATCTACCGCTAAGGTCATGTATGTCGAAAGAGTGCAGTTTACGCTTCTGCGTTATGCCTTTCGAAATTCAAAGGGCCTCGATGGAGGTGACAACTCACACATGATAATCCTGATTGACTCTATCTCGTGTGATGCAATATCTTTGGGATTAAACCGTGATATTGAGAAATTAGTTATGGATGCTGAGGAGCAGCTGGGAAGCGTCGAATCATTACAAAATCTCTGGTATTGGGTTTTATACCTAGATCTCACCATTGCATTCCATATAGGTAGACCATTAAAATTGAATGATGACAACATCTTTCAAAAAGATTTTCTGGAAGATGACAGCCGTGGATTTTATGGTCTGTTAAAGAGATTTTTGAGATTAGCACGTCCCATTATTGTTTCAATTTTTGACAGAACTGCTTTTCCTGACCTGTACAAACACTGCGATACAATTTTGAGTTTTATCGAGGAAGAATTCCCGCCAATCTCCTTCTACACCGATAAAAAACTGATTCACAAGGTCAATGTGCGTGAGACTAACATTTTATGCTTTTTGCTCTCGATGCTCTTATCCTTAAATGGTTTGAAATGTTTGGCCCGCTCTCCACACATCTTCAAGACAAAACATCTTTCCTCGATGAGTGTTATAGATGCAAAAACTTCTGTTGTCAAAATATCCCTAATATCGTTTGCCCTGGGCAGTAATCTTATGGCTCACTGTGTGGAACTGGACAAGCAACACTTTCCGGAAACACTTCAAACAGATTACCGTATGACCTCGCCGTATTTCTCTGCGGCCATGGCAATGTTACATACTCTGTTTGCCCGAGCGATGGTCATGCCCTACGTATTGGCATATCATAAGCTGACTGTCTTTGAGAGTTCGGGTTTAATGTTTGAAAACACCAACGAGACCTTCAGCTGGGACTTATCTACCTTACGCGTTCCAAAAGGTAGGAGATACCCAATAATACCGGCTCTAGCAATGTATTGTGATATTTTTGATTCCATGAGTAATTCAAAAGACCCGCAGTTGAATAGAAATCAGAGACTTTCGCGCCCCCTGTGCATAATAAGCACAATGGAAAAAGTGCTTAGAACAGTAGTGGAAAGAGTCCTGGAGTGCAGAGCAACTATAGAGAACTCATGGAAAGTACAAGTACAACGACAAACCCTGAATTTCCCAGAGAAATCGCATTCGCCTCAGATGATCAACTTAGGCAATGCTGACCTGGGATTCTCGGGATACTTTGAAGAGACTCCTCGTCCGAATAAACCATCAATGTCAGCCCCAATTGTACCTCCAGTATCAAATTCCTCTACGCCTTCGGAGGCTACTCACAAGGCTGAGTTGTCTGTGGCAAATGCTTCGCCAGCAGTTTCAAAATCGCCAAATTTACTGCCGACTGAGCAAGATTCCGATATCATCAACATGATATCTGATGATTTTTGGCAGAGCTACAATTCTCGGTGGGCTGAACTGCTGAATAGTGTAGAATCTGGTGAATTATTTTCAGATATAAATATCTGAAAGATGTACCGTTTCTCGCTAGGTAGGTTGAGGTGCTTCGTACGCAAAAAATTTCTTTCATGTTCCATCTTTTTTTTTTTTTATCGTGTATATATATATATATGTATATGTATATGTTTTGTAGTATTTTTTTTTTTTTTCGTAGTACTATCGTTACTATAACACAAATTTATTGTTATTATACAAATGTGTCTTTACATGCTTAATCCACATGCTTCTTAATACTTCGAGCTCGCTCATCGGGAATGTTTTCTTCTTCATCCTCATTCGTGTCTGCCTCATCATCAGCCATTTCATCGTCCGAATGCGTGCATGTTGAACGCGATCTTCTCACAGAGCTGTGCTTGCTTTCAATACCTACAGATGCTAATGCCTTAATAACTGCTTTGCTTGTCCTATTGTATCCCCTTTTCTTATCGCGGTGAAAATTAATTCTGTAATGCCTCAGGATGCCTCCGTCTCTACCCTCAATAATGAAGTCATTGCCTATCTTATATGCATAATAGTTCCCCGTATCTACCTCCTTAGAAATCCGATGCAATGACTCCAAAGATGCTGAAAAAGGGGTTCTCGAACCTTTGGCATTGTTTAAGGTGCTTCTGCTCCTCACAGGGTACAAACCTAGCTCTGCATCAGACGGCTCTTCGTGAAACTCCGCGGATTCCAAAATCTCACCATGGAGGTTTTCGATGATCACTTGATTGCCTTGAATGTATGCAGTATGCGCCAGTTGCTCTTGTTCTCTGAGGTTTCTCATCTTGTTTACTTCTGAAGGAGCTAGTGAACTTATATCTGATCCAAGGGCATTCCGTCCCCCTCCTCCAATCGACGCGTTTTCACTGATATTATGTTGATAATGGGTACCTTCATTCATCCCGAAAGCGCTTAGAATATCGATACCAAGATCTTTCGTTTCTTTTACCATTTTATCAAGGCAATGAATGATTTTGATAGTCTCTGCACGTTCCAATGTCTTTTTTGCAGCCCTGCTCACTAAATTCCAGTTATTGCTACTTGAAATCCCTTCCTGATCCCAATCTATCGAAATTTGTGTAATACTGCTTTTTAGTGCTTCTTCCTTAGGTTGCATCCGTTCTTGTCCCTGTGGCTTTAGTTCTTGCATTTCAATATCTTGGTTCGGATTTTCATCTCTTTCCATGTTTTGTTTCCAGCGATGTCTTACTCCAAAACTGGATGTAGCTGCCGCACCGCTAGTTCTTACGGTACTTTCACCACTCAAAGAGTGACAACTGCCCAAAAGTTGTAGGGAGAACGAGCGACCCGACTCATCCGGAGGCCGAAGTCCCTTTGACCAAGAACTGTTGCCGCTGTCAATTGCTGTGGGATTAGAAGGAGTAGCGCTTAATGTTACAGTGTTCAAATGACGTGCCAACACAATAATGGCCACTGATGACCCGTGCACAATTATGGAGGTCACTATGGCAAAACACGTAATAGGCCAAAGACATGCCAGAGCCTGCAAATGCTTGAAAGGAGTCTCTGCTGCAGACGTTATTGCTTCTTGATTTATAGTTTCCTCCAATTGCTTCTTCGCAGTGAGGCTAGCGAAGACTGCACCGACACCAATTGGTCCAAAGTGTCCAAGAAACATTGCTTCATGCCATGATTTGATATCTGGAATCAGCGGTTTCAGTAAAAGGACGGTAGGGATTCTACGTAAAAAGATGACCACTAATGACAGAATGATTAATCTCCAAACGTCAAGACCAATTTCTGAATTATTGAAATCTGCCCATGGTATTATCGAGCCCAGATAGACAAAATAAGCGTAGTTTAACACAACGTCAATAACGTTGGAAGCGTTACTTTCGCGTGTTTTGGTCGCGAACCAACCATCCCATGCAAAGGCAGTTCCTGCAAAAAATGACACTAGCAAGTCATCCACGCCAAGCGTAGATCCGAAGCCAGCACAAATAAATGATAGCACCAAATAAAATGCTAAAAATGATTCACGATCTATCATATGTTTGCTCTCTGCAAACCTAATGGTCTTCCTACCCAAGAATCCTATAACTACCCCCAAAAAGGATCCGAAAATACACTCCCACAAAATGGTTAAACAAAACCAATCCTTGACAATCTCCCCAGCTTTTCCCGGATATATTAACAAGTCGAGTGAAAGGAAGACAAAGGGAAACGCAAGCCCATCGTTACATCCTGATTCGCAAGACAATAAGTTCCTCAAATGGCCTGGAACCTTCTGTGCAAAAGTACCCGATACCACACTCTGAGCTAGAACTGGATCAGTAGCGGTTATGCAAGCTCCCATAAGCAGACTAGCTGGAAAATTCAAACCCGGTATTAAAATCCACACAAATAGAGCAATTATCAACCATCCAGAAGTCATGACTGGTACTAAAAGCATCACCACGGATAACCAATGCTTTAGCATGTATTTCCTGGGAAGTTCCACAGACACGGCGAACACTTGTATACATAACAATATTCGACTGATTTCTAACGTTATTAAGTCTGAATTTCCCCATGATAAGGGATTAAACCAGGCAAGACAATTAGGCCCAACAATCAGCCCAAATATGCCTGCTACTGTAGATTCGCCAATGAATAGACGATCCTTAAAGTACAGCGATACGAGTGAGAACACTAAAGAAAATACTCCAACGCAACAATAGGCCACATGAGGTTTTGTAACATCTAACTGACTCCAAGCCATATCACGCAGGTAACAATCTCTTGTGACAGCGGTCTAGAAGAAACGTCAAATCTTTAAGTGCTTGATTTTTCGCTTGCGTTTTGTTACTGATCTTGGTTCGATGACTTTTGTTCGATGACTTTTGAGCGAGAGGCCTTGAAAGTAACGGATACGTTGGACACAGCACTGGGGACGAATACGAATACATGATGAGAATACAGCGTAGGAAGTGACGAATACACTGAAGAATTAGGTACTCTTGCACGAATCCAAACGAATACATGACGCGAATACATAAAATTAACAACGCGTAAAATACCACTGTATTTAACACAACAATAGAATTATGGCTTGCCGTCGAACTACACACATGTAATCC